>VDFB02321962.1:0-275662 GCA_007258455.2 Sequoia sempervirens | reverse complement strand
GGTGCAACAGGTGCAACATATGCAGACAATGTAGTATCATTCCCTGCGTTGACAACTACAGGTTGTGAAGTTGATGGTAATTCAGACACCCTTGTTTCCTTATCTCTTTTGCCGAGACTTGAAGGTTTATGCAATGTTCTTATATCCTGATGGAAACAATGGTGCTTCAGACAAATTGTAATAAAAGAGATTGTTTCCTCCTTGCTCTAGTAAACCACAGTATTCTAAGGTCCATTTAAGTTTTAAAGACTTAAATTTGGAAGGAAAATAAAATGCAAAACTTTTTCATTTTGGAACCAGGATCTCCATGCTACACTTCAATTAATAAATCATCAAAGTAATAATAATCCTGCAAAAGATTATTTTCTTATGAAAACCAAAAAGGTTCTCACTTTTTAATTCCAAACTATCATAATAATATTTAATAATAGATAGCATAAGCTAATATATCATCGTTGTAGCATGAAAACATGTAATACACTAAAAAAGATATTAATAGAAAACTCACCTATCAGAAAGCGTGTCTAATAATCATCTAGGAGCAACTTTTCTGAATTTCTTTGGTGCTACCATTCAACACTTCAGGAATGCCTATGTATCTAACTTTTACCAATCTGCAGGCATACTCTGCTCTACCTATGTTAGACATGCTATTCCCCTATATCCTTGTATAATATACACTTCAAGGCACATTGACCAGTCCAACTCTTGTAGAACATATCCCTTCTATGTCTATCATCTATCCATTTCTTCCAGCCTACTTCCTTAATATCTAGACTTGTTTGGCCTCTTTTCTGCATTTGCATTTCCTTCTTGCTTGCATCCAAGCAGCCAAGAAGCCTCCATCCATATTCCATTCAAATCCACTGATCTGGCAGTAGGTCTGTCAGCAAGTTTTTTTCTCCACGACTGTTTTACACAACTGTAAGGAGTTCTTCTATTATTGCCACCTCCAACAGAGGCAAGCAGAAGCTAAAACAAACAGCTCAATGCAGGAAGCTTAGTGATTTGCAGATTTTTGAAAAAATTCCTACAACTTTCATGGACTCACAAACAAACACAGCAAAGAAAAAAATTAACAGAATACAATCAAGATCGTAGATACTTCTTCAAGTTACTGAGCATTTCAAAATATTAATTATAGTCAACATGCAAATGGGCTTGTAGATATGGAGTAAAGGTCAAAAAGCTGAATAGGTAGCTAAAAGTAAAGTAGTTGACAGTTGGAACTTGGAACAGGTGCAAACAATGGATAGAAACAACTAGAAAGGTAGACGGACAGCTAGAACAGACATAGAAGATAGATAGCAATAAACTAAAAGTAGATGGACATAGGTGGAAGAACAGCAAACTGCGTATAGAAATAAATAAAATGCTGGCAGACAGCTAGGAACACAAAATGGCACTGTAAGATTTCTTGCCTATATAAACAGGCTTTTCTTATGTAATAAAAACTCAGAAAAACACAATCCAGTACTAGCCATATCAATTGGTATCAGAGCCTAAAGATCAGGGCTTCCCATATTTGAAAGTTTCAGCATACTTTCAAATTTCAAATTATTCAACATTTGACATAGTCCTTGTGTATGTCCAAAATCTTCAGCATGTTTTCAAATTTCAGACCATTGAACCATTGATATACTCCTCATGTAGATCCAGCACACAGCCTAACAATTAGGCTTTCCCACACCTGAAATTTTCTGCATGATTTCAAATCTCAGGGTAGTCGACCTTCAATACATTCCTGTACAATATCCAGCAGACCACCTAACTATAAAACCCTTTGCAGTTCTGAATTTTTTCTTTGTTTCCATACTTTCCAGTGTTCCAAAGGGAAATGCTCGTGCCCCGCCCCCGCTTCACCTCTCCCCCAAATCAAACTGTTTCGGAGACTTGGGGACGGCTGAGAAACGTCCACCCACCACCACCGGGACTTTGAGAGACTTTGAGGAAACGATGAGGAAGTCTGGACGTCTCGGGGACACCTAGCCGTCCCCGAGACAAGCCATCCCTCGAGTGTCTCGGGGATGCCCAGGCATCCCCCACGCTGGGACGTGTAAAAAAGTGTTTTTTTTTTTAAATTTATTGAATTTTTTTTGGAATGTGAGCCTTGGGCCAAGCCCTAAAGGCTTGTGGGACCCTTCTAAAAGCCCATAAGCTAAACAAAACACTCTCATTCTTCATTTTTTTGCTCACATATGCCATTTGATGTTTTGCAACAGCTAAGTGAAGAAGAGGAAAACTAGTGAAAAGAGTGAGTTTGAGGTGGTGAGAGGAACTGGTCTACATATAGCTTCATCCACTCTCTTAAGAGGAACAAACTTACCTCTAGAAGAGCAAAGAAGCTTGTGGCTGTACATAGTGCTTTGTGTCTCATTGACCGCAAAACACTTGTGTACAAAGAGAGTCCTGTATCACGATGGGATGTAGAGCCAGAAGAGCCAGCACAAATTGATGAGGATGTTTCGGCTTCAGATGCAGGGCTGGTTGGTGTTAGTTTGGCAGAGCTTGACCACGAGGATTCCAGTAGTTCAAGTGATGAGGAGTCTAGGGATGATTAGAGACCTCCCTACAATACATTTTTGCATTTTGTACTTATTTTGATATCAATGTATCATGCTAATCATTGTAATCATCTTTATGATATGATATTATGATGTGACATGTCATATTTTCGATATAATAGAAATCTCAAATTCGACAATTTCATTTGTCAAATTTTAATATTTTATTTACTTTTAGTCTTTTAGTAATAGTATTCAAGTATTTAAAATGTTAGTATTTGCAATTTTGCTATTTTCCTAATTTGCCAAAGTTTAATTTGAAATGTTATTCTTAAACATTTTTTTATAACTAGTTATTCAAGTGCCATATGTATATCAGCATCCGCATCTCACCCCCTACCCCAACCCCCGCCGTCTCCAAACTTAGACCCTTTGTCCCCCTGTCCCCGTCAGGAAACTCCGTGGAACACTGATAACTTCAGATTTGTGCTAAACAGTTTGTGGAACACCAATAACTTCAGATTTGTGCTAAACAGTTTGTGTCCTATCACTACAAGCCAAGGTACATCTCATAGTTATTTACTGAATTCTAATTTACTAATATGGTTCCAGATTTCAGATCTCAAGATTATTGTTGTTGTTTGGATGTACAGCCCAACAGCAACAAATTTCAGCATCATTAGTTTTTATTTAACATTGTATCATTGAACTTTTCATCTTTTCATTTTTATTTGATGAATAATCCAAGTAGTCCTTGACCATTGTTCAAAAGTGCAATTTGGGTTGCGCACACAAGAGTTACAGAAATGAAGGCAACAATAGGAGACATGTTAACTCCAACTTGTGCAATGAATGATGAGATTGTTCCAATAACTGATAAAACCTCCCATACAACCATACAACATCACACTAATGGTTCGACATAGGAACTTGATTTCATCTGCACAACCGAACTTGTCACCTTCACTTCCTAAAGTTGTCAAGGATACGGATGATTGTACTACTCTGCTACAATCTCTACGAGATCCTTGTGATCTTAACCACAAGGCACCATGCACTTCTCAAATGATTTTTGCACATTCATGAAGAAGATATTGTTTTGGAGACTACAAATCTTCTAGAGAAAGTTCTAGTGGTGAGCAATTCTTTTAACTAATACTCCACCACCATGCTATTACCTCCTCCACTGGTTACAAGGAAAAGGCCATCAACGCCACACTAATCATGTTTATACCACTCTAACTACAACCAATCTCTTATTTAGGCCAATGTACAACCGAGCAAACTGATGATGAACTTCACATTGCTCATCGCATTACTCAATTAATAGTAGGTTCCAATCCTATATGGGCAATTATTTTGATTAATACCCACCATGCTACCTCCTCCGATGGTTACATCCATAGGAAAAGGCCATCAACACCACATTGAGTCTGGTCCTACTACTCTAACTACAATTCAATTTTCTTCTATGGGACAACCGCTATTAAGCAAACCAATGATGAACTTCATATTGCTCATCCCATTATTCAGTTAATAACAGGTTCCAATCCGAAGCAAGCTTCCTCACAGATCCACAATGGACTCTTTAAATCTTTAGCATTGGCATCTTTTCCTCATGTTTATTGCCCCCTTATGTTCTTGTCTTAATCAAGGAGTACACTCATATTGTTCATCCCATTACTCAGTTAATAGCAGGTTCTGACCTTTAGTGAGCTTTCTCACAGCTCCACAATGTAATCTTTACAGCTTCAGCATTGGCATCTTTTCCAAATGTTTCATTGTCCCCATACATTCTGCTCTTAAACAAGGACCAGCTCTGTTTTCAGCAACTGCAATCAAATTACACCACCCGAATCCACTGCTATCTCCTTAATACAAAGATCTTTTGTTCAAACCATCAATTTTTTGAGCTTTGATCCTCATTCAAGGATATTGTTAGCATCGACAAAATTCTTCAGTCATTTCAATCCCAGGTGTTCCAACTCTTCTAATTAAACATTCAGAATATACCCATTCAGAGACTCCCTTTGTCACTGTTGTGGCTTACATGCATTTCACACTCCACCACATTTTATTCTTTGCATCTACAAAGCGGTACTAATTTATCAGATCAAATTGGGGTGATGACATATCGTGTATTCAAAAAGCTTACTATAGTCCACATGCAAGTTGGTCTGATAGAAATAAAGTAAAAAGAAAGACAGCTGTATATAATAGAATTAATCTTAACTTGCTCATTAGAGTCCTAGACATTAACACCTAGAGCATGGGCGATTTTTTAATAGAAAATTCCTGCCCAACCTTTTTGTCCAATTGTGTAAACATTTTTAATATTTGAATATATGAATGTGAAAAACCTGAATACAAGTAGATTTTGAAATTTTCCTTCAGAAAGTAAAATGGCATTTGATTTCCTTACCCAGAATGCAAAGTAAATTTACCTCTTTTTCTGCTGAGGTGGCATTGCAAAAATTGGAAAAAGACAATACAGCAATTTTGGAGGCCCAAACTCTCAAGGACATATTCATGCCAATACTGCTCAGGTTTTTCTTGCATAAAATTATATCAAAAAGCTCTTGAAGCTGACTTTTCAAAGCCATAAGGATAATTGACAATCAAACTATCTTTTCTCCATAACAGATGGCATATCACCCAGCATAAAATCCAAGAGTTAGAGCTTCCAAAAAACATTCATTGAATGGGTCTCTATATGAAAACCCTGTAGACAAGTAAACTTTGAAAATTCCCTTCATTTTGCAAAAAGACATTTGATTTGTTTATTCAGATTGTTGCAACATATGATGATTTTCCTCTTATTCTGCTCATGTCACATTGCAAAAATGACCGCATAACAATTTGGGAAGCCCAATTTCTTGAGATCGTATTTTTCTCAAAAAGTGCTCAGGCTTTTTTTAACATTACCACTTATTGAAAGGCCTTTTGAAACTGACTTTTTGATGGCACAAGAATGACTCCAATTGAATGCTTTATCTGAGGGAAATTCAAGCTGCAAAATGAGACATTTCCAGAGTACTCCTTTTCTTAAATTCTCACTCTAACATCACATGTAAAGATCCAAAACTCAAATAACAAAAATGTTATGTACCTAGGTGTATGATGCGAATATGTATATGGGACGTGTATGATCCTTAATTAGTCATATAGGGTAATTTGTGTATAAGCATTATTTGGCCATGTGTTGATCAATTATGTAACAAGTGGAGATTAAAGGTTTAACCTCTATTATTATTAGATGAAAGGTTATAGATAGAAGGCTTATATTATCATAAAGGCATCACGTGCAGATATTGTTTATTGGTTTAACTCCTGTAGTGGGGGGTATTTTGGTGTACTCCCTACCATAAGGTGTACTGCATGGTGTAATTCTACCTCAAGGATATTCATTCTAGAGTTATGAATGTTTGGGTACAACTGTACCTTCCATATCACTTATGTTATGCCATCTCCACTCTATTTATGCATTTCCTTTTTTCCTTAATTGGTGAAATGAGGATTTACCTGGTCTTCAGCCCATAAGACCAATATGGGACCCAATACCTGCGCATGCAAAGCGTACACTTTGATGCATTAACACAACAAAAGCTTGCCCAGCAATTCCTATAGTGGGATTGAACCCAGGTCTTCATTGTGGTAACATTCCATCTTTACAACTCAGACACGTCTGCTTGTCTATTTTCAGCATATTTCTTGTTATGTACCTAGTTTTTTTATATTATAATTGTGAGAGTTATGAAATAGCAGAAATAAGGCATACATAAACCATGGTTAGTAATGTTGATTAATTTCCAGTTAAGCTTGTGGTGAATAATAAGTTAGGCTATATTGGGATGGTTAATGTGTGATTAAGCTAAATTGGGCTGGTTTAGTTGTGGGTTAGCTATATTGGGCCTAATATCCATTCATGAAAAGGGCACATTTTCTGCTGCGTTAACACAAAAATAGCTTGCCAAGGCAGTTCTTAGTTGGGGGGGTGGAGATTGAACCAGAACCCCAGTCTTCATTGCAGTAACTCTCCATCTCTACCACTCAGTCACACCCGCTGGTTTAGTTTTGCATATTTCTTGGTATGTAGCTACTTATATGATATTATGATGGTGGCAGTTATGAAGTAGCAAAAATGTGGCATACAAAAACAATGGTTAGTAATATTGGTTAATTTTGCCATTTGGTTAAGCTATATGTGACTTGTTAGTTGGTGATGCTATATTGGGCTGGTTAATTTGTAGTTAAGTGCTACTGAATCAGTGAATTGTAGCTGAGTTATATTTGGTTATGCATGGGTTATATGCATAATGTGTAGGTAAAACATGTAAAGTGTTGGTTAACCATAGCTCACTAGACTCTGAAGACTAAAATAATCTTATTAGTACCTGCAATGGCAGGGATTCTATAGCATTCAGATTAGCAAAGAATTAAAAACAATTGACCGATCACATCATTTTATTTTTCTTCCCCCTCTAGAGTTTCAAAAAGATCTTGTCAATTTTTTAATTAAATTCTTTTTTTAAGAGTTAAGACCAATCAAATGTTCTTTCCATATAATTTTTGTATATTCACTTATATTTTGCCCATTGTCAGACCCACAATAAGACATTTTTTGTGGAGGTGGTGTGACAATGTACATTTAACAACACTATGTAAGAATTCTTAAATGAACAAAAGAAGGCATCACTCATTTCATGTGGAAATTTTGGACCTGTGGTAAAAAAATAGGAAGGAATCTGCAACAAATACAAGATGATAGCAGACAGAAATTAATTGCTAGATGGGCATTTTCAATCTATATTTCTGCAAAAGACAGACACGTGTCTAACAAAAGATTTGCAGCCACGTTTTGGCACACTTCAGTGTGAACCAAAGAAGGCATATGGAAGGAGAATGGGATACGACAGTCTTTTATGTTCTCAATGTGATTAGATTCAAAGGTGACACCATGCATTAACATAAGAACCATATTATTAAAGACTTCGATGGCGGCATATAAATGTCTCCCCAAATTTAGGGTTACAAGAATTAGCAACATAAGGACTACTACAAAGTTCAATTGTGAAAGTGCCACTATATTTAGTGGCATCACAATTATGCATCAATATTACCCACATGTAAAGGGCCTCACTGAATATTATAGTATATAAAACAAAACTTACATGCACAAAAATGAGCAATACATTACTAGAAGAAATTTGAGTAATTTCTGATTCTTTGATTTCATGCCATGTACAACCGTAGTGATGTTACATGTATTGCAAAAGCAAAAGCTTGCATGAAGTTCATTATCTTGAGTTTCAAATGAATCAATGGGGAATTCAACACATGGAAAATTCCAAAAGGAAGAAAGATCATAATCTGTATCATTCTCAATATCTCAAAGAACAAACAAATAGTTGGTTAAGTACCATGAAATTAGTAACAACTGGAATAAACATACCTCTGCATCTGAACTAGGATTTGGATTAATTTGAAGAACCTCCACCTTCTCACGTATTTCTACAACACGAGTTAAAGAGATAAAAAAACTTTGAAATTATAGACAGTTTAGAAGCCAGATTACATTACTGGCTGCATCAGAGACATTGAATAGAACATAACTCAAAAATTAAAACAAATATTAGCCTCATTCATTTTAAACTATACTCTAGTTTGATTTCTGCTGTACAGATACAGATTAACAAGCTTCGATTTGTATTCAGGAATTACATGAACAGCCTCTAAATATCTTTGCCACCAGGTAAATGGCCTAACAAAAAAGGGTGAACATTCTCTTGTGGCTTATTTGAAACTGATGTTGCACTAATTCTTAAAACTGTTGAAGCAGAAACAATTTGGGTAAGAAAAGGACAGAAACCTGGACCGTAACCTTATAGGAAATCGAAATGAAATGGTAAAACGGTAAGAAATGAAAGGAAATCACAGGGAACAACATTGAAAATGCTGGCAATGCCCCTTTCCCCTACTCCCTCACACCCCCACAATAACACATTGGAGCTTGTATTCCCAAGATGAATTTTCCAGAATTTTTTAGTACACAAAAGAACTTAAGGACAAGAAGAGTGTACCCAAACTCGCAAAATTTGTGAATATAGTGTGTGTTAAAAGATTGACTAAAATGCAGATACATATAAGCTTAACTTGACAGAGAATCTTCCCCTGAATTCAAATACCTCGCTTACCCCTCCGTAGCAATGCCTAAGCCTGTCTTGATCTAAATTTCAATATAAGCAATTCAATACTGTTGTGCAAACTTGAACTCAATTACTCAGAAGAATCCCTAATACTGAATCGACATTGAAACCCTTTGGCTTTGTGGCCCATATCTCTAATGCTAAGCATGCTCGCAGCTCAATAATCATTAACCATTAACTTGAAACCTTTGGCCTTGTAAGCCAGTAAAAGGACCTGAATGTTAAATCTGCACATCAATGGCTTCCATGCTAACTAAAAGCTGACAGTTAATACCATACATTTATAACAATGAGACCTAGTCCTTATCTATAGTCAAGTGACAATAGGATGTTACAAAAGGACCTTTACAAATCATTGATCAGATCATAAGTAGTGCCAACTCTTGTGTGTTCCTGTGCAAAGGGCTTGCACACACCTCTCTGGTCCTCTGCCCCCCAATCCCGCATACACACGTCCACATTGTCACTTTAACCTACATGTGCCTCTCATAGTATGTACACCTTAGTTGATTTGTGATTGCAGGTGGTCAAATTTGCAAAATTATGGGACCAATAGTTGTAATATTATGGTACTGAGGATAGTGTTTATTATTGGGGATTCCTAAGAGAGTAACACATTCAAATTCCCACACTGCAATAAGGTGGGCCCTACTTCCAGTAGAGTTGTAGTAATAATGTGCTGTATAGTGTAAGAATAATCATGACCCATATTCACAAAAATCTTAAGGAGGAGTTCAAGCTTAACATAAATGTGGCCATAACCTCGCCAAATATTTATCAAGCCAGAAAATAAGGCAAAAGATCCCTCCTTAAATTTTGGAAACATGTAACCATGGTGGTACTACTGAACTTAACTAAATTCAGCTAAACCAAACAAATTGATGTTGGGCCAATAAAAAACAAGAAAGAATACCAGCTGTCAAAACCTACAAAGTCAGTTTATTAGAACCAACTCCTCAAAATCTACATGTATGCTCTATTCTTACAATTGCCAGTCATCGAATTAAAAACTCCAAGCTTTCAGCAGTCATTACAACTAGGAAGAGAACTTTGATATATCAAAACCAAAGGAGACACAATCATAAAATAAAACCCTAAAAAGCTAATCCCGAGCATTCAATTTACAGAGCATATGAAACACAAGCATTAATATATGGATACAATTCAAATCCAGAGGAAACAAAACATCAATCCAATTTACAGTGCAAACAAAACATCACATACCAAATGCCAATCCAGACACAATTTATGAGAAATGCTTCATTTTTATTTTTTACTTATATTTACACAGACAATTACAAAACTTGTGCAAACAGACAAATTCAAGAGCAGGATACGGTCCACACTGTCCATGTCCGATGCCATCTTATCCCTGCTTTCTCAGCATTGTCCGCTGCTGCTGCTAACACCAGCCAGTTCCACCACTGCTATCAGCCAGAAGGTCTCAATATTAGACCCCAAAAGCCAATGTGTATCATCCTCGTCACTTGAAAGCCGTCCCCAACTCCATATCTGCAGACAAATAAACACCGTATCACTTATAATCACTTGAAAGCCCTTTTAAATCTATATATGGAGACATATGCACAGCATGTATCTTCATAATTTGAAATCCCTCCCCAGAACTATTCATGTGTGTGCCATACGCATACACATTGTATATATCACATTCACCTGAAAGCCTCCCTCCCCGAGTCTTTATATCCATACATATACACATTGGATATATACTGCACGCTAAATATTTAAGAGAGATGAATACCTAATTCATATGATTGAATTCCAATGATGTGAGAAAAAGCCGAGGTATACATTCAATACAGACAACAAACCCTACATACAATTGAGCAAATAAGTGCTTGATTTTCAAGACATGGTCACAATTGAACCAAGTGGGTGTTTCAATTTTAAGACCTAGTCAAACTGGACCAAGTCGATGTTTGAATCTCAATACCTCGTAACTCTGGGATGAAGTGGTTGTTCGAATTTCGGGATTTCTTAGCAAATGGGTGTTTTTGAGTTTCAGAATTCCATATGTACCCGCAACTGCCAAAACCTGTTGTTGCAGACAAATGGGTGTAAGAAACCAAGTGGGTTTGGACAATTTCTTCTCCCTTCTCATTGGGTGGCATTTGGCACAAAACATATACGTTGTATATATATAAAATAATACAAGTGTACTGAATTATGAACGAACCTACCCTCGGATTCGCACTGCTTCTGGATAAAAAGGCGTTTATCTATTCCCCAATGAAATCCTAACTCCAGAATCATTGTCATTCAGGATTGGAAAGTCCCACTGGTCCGTAATTGACATTTAAACTTGTCGAAAACAAAACAATGAATTACCTGATTTGTGTCTTGTCAGATCGTGAAAGCTCCAGTGCAGTTTTCCTTCCCATCATGGAATGCAATACATATGGCTTTTTATAAGCACCAGGTTTTCAAATAGAACACTTAAAAGTCGTTTGGTATTGTGTTCATTATAAGGAATATTAACTTCAAGCTTGGGTTTGGTGAACCTACCCGTGAGCCTTAGGGTTGGGTTACATCGGCTTTTTTCCGCTCCTAGTCCTATTGTGGAGGACCACAAAATAGCCCTATACAAATAAGTATAACAAAAATCAATTTGGTTAAGCTTTTTTATGATTTGGGAGGATGAAGTGAAAGACTTTAATGATAATATTTATAGGAATGAAAGTGGAAATAAATTATTTCATATTTATTAAATAAATAAATTTTATCAAATTTTCAATTTTTTGATGTTGGATTTTTATAGTTGATAGGTTATATATAGTGTGAGATTTGAGTCTGAAACATATGTTAAACTAGTGTCGTTTAATGGTAAGAGTTCAAAATATCAACTAAAAGCCTCCAAAATCTTGTATAAAAGCTAGATAAATATTAATTTGAGAACTACATGGGAACATTCTATTTCCATTTGCAATGTTTTTTGCCAATTTGATGGCAACTTTCTTTTTTCATTTGTGTTGTTTTATGTTTTAAATTTGTATGCAAATATTTCATAATCAAATAATACTTAATTTCTTTAAGCCAAAAATCTACATTTGTCTAAGTTTATTTCATTCCATTATTTACCACTTATTATTATTTTTTTAATCTAGAATTTAAGCCCATCCATGCACAAACACATACTCTCTAACATATTAACATACATATAGTTTTCTATCAACATAATCCTTGAACCTAATTTAGGTACAAGTGTTAGTTATATTTTTTATTAAAAGGTTTTTTATCCACTTTCAAGGTTTGAGGATCTAGTAATATAGAAACTATTTTGAACGGTAATAAATTATTATTTTTTATCTTTAATTGATTTAGGTTGAAAAGTAACAAGTAACCTTGTAGGGAAAAGTATATTACTTTACATAAAATTATTTAGATTAATTAAATAAAAAATTGTTAAGAAATAATTGGTTTAGATAACTCTTGGGATTAATATCAATACTCAAAATAAATAGTGTAGAATAGGGTAAAATCAAGGTTAAGGTCATAAAACAATAAAACTAAAACCCTAAAGCCCTAAACTAACAATGAAGCACAATCCATCATAGAAACATAGAATATGAAGCAATATTACCTATGTCATAGTTGATTCACCTCCATTGTCCCTCTCCATTTTGTTTAATATGTTTGATTGCCCTCATATTTGAGTATGCAACAATAGCCTAATGACAATGATAGCAAAATATTGAAGATTGTACTTGTCTCCTTAGATAGCAATAGTCTAGGTAGCACGAACTAAGTCATTTGAAGTGACAATGATAGGCCTTTTTTATAGAAAGTTAAATGTGAATGAATGGCTAGGATTAAAAGCCAATAAGATATGGCAATCAATGGCCAAAATTGAAAGTTGTAGTATGAAATAGGGTTAGGGTTAACTTAGGGCAAAGATAAAGATGTATGGCTAAGATTGAATTAAATAAGACATGAAGAGATAAGAATGACACAAAAAAAGAGGTTGAGATGGAAAAAAAGGTTGTTGGAAAAAATTAGATAATTATAAATTATTTAATTTAGGAGGAAAAGTGAATAAATAAATAATGAAAGCATTATTTAATTATAGAAGAAGAGGGAAAAGTTGACTTTTCAATTAAATAACAATTCAATTTAAAAGTGGTAGAAAAGGACAAATTAGTAAGTCATTAAATAAATAAAAGTTATTTAATTTATGGAGGAAAAGGCTAATGAATAATTAAATAATTAAAATAACTATTTAATTATAGTAGAAAGTGGCAATAATTAAATAAATAAAATTTATTTAATTATAGAGGAAATGGGACATTTGTGACATAATTAAACAAATAAATAATTAATCAAAAGAAGAGATAAAAGACTAGAAAAAAATTAATTAAATAATTAAGATTATTTAGTATATAGTTGAATTATGACATTGGACAATAATCAAATAATTAAAATTTATTTAATTATTAGGGAAGAAAAAGGATTGAAAGAGAAAAATAGTATGAATTAATTAAATAATTAAGATTATTTAGTTAATAGTAGAATTATGACCTTGGACAATAATCAAATAATTAAAATTATTTAATTATTAGGGAAGAAAGAGGATTGGAGGAGAAAAATTGTGTTCCCAGGCAAAGGACATTTTTTAGTGTCTACATTTTGCCCCTCTTTGATCCAATGTAGTTTATTAATTTATCGCATTGTGTCAAAGAAACTCAGTTCAAAACATGCCCCAATATAAACGGGATGGACCTATGCCCCCTCAAAAAAAAATTATAAATTTTCTTAAAATTTGGAAAAATTTGAAAATTATTCCGATAAGCTAATTTGACAGCCAATAATGCATTTGGGATTTTCAGGACAAATAGTATTCACAAGCGAAGGACAATTTTGAGTGTCTACAAATAGTCTAATAAATGTAGAAATTAATTAAATTAGTGTAAAAGTATTTAGCTCTAATTCTAATGAAGCTTAATATACAAGTGTTAGAAATATATCTCTCCTAAAGTCATGATTTAGAATACCGTAGATGATTATCATTAACTTGTAAAAATGATTGTGTACTTTATGGGCTCACTTTTATATGTACATAAGTATGTGTGAACTTGAACCTAATACCCAGATCTAAAAATGTACCTCACAAACCTAAAATTTCAAGATCTTATTTTCTAAAACATATTCACTTATATGACTATGGTTTAAATCTTTGTAAGGATATGTGATGTTTACAAGCACCTTTGAATAATTTGTTAAATTATGAGGTGGTCACATTCTCTTCAATTAAATTCATAATGAGCTAGTTTTGTAGCTTTGACTAAAAGATCAAAGACAACAAGATAGTGTGCAATGGACCTAAAAAGATGTGTGTTGTAATCCTCTAATAATGTTGTTATGATGCTCTCATAAATATTTTGTGATAATTTCTTGGAGTAATTCTAGCATGCTCCTAGGTTATTTCAAATGGATGAACGAATGAATACCTTAAAATACAACAACCAAGCACACAAATCAACATAAATGTGTGTTAGGTCAACTCACAATAGCTACTAGGAGAGATTCAATTGGAATTATTTTGAATTTGAATTTAAAAGTCTAGGGTTCAAATCTATAACTTTCAAAGTGGTGTAGATCACGTCTATAACCACAAATCTTGATAAGGGTGAAAAATAAGGGAATCTGGGAATCAAATTGTTTGTTAAGGATGAGTGATAACTGGATTAAGATATAATAATTTTGTGGGTCACATACAAAAAAAGTGACTTGTAAATTGCTCATTACATTCAAGACATTGTAATCTAAACAAGCCCAAAACATAAGAGAAAGGAGCATGGGTATACAATTTTTACCATTACACGCCTATACTTGAAGAAAATGAGATCAAAGCTCCAAGATTTAAAATCATGTGGAAACATGTGTTGACATGAGAACCCATTAATGAGAAATTAATGTGGATATAAGAACATATAAGCATTAGGTGATGCCTATCTATGCCTCTCTACCAAATGCATATGCAAATTAATAGAAATGTTTCATATTAGGTGATTAAATAATATTTTCAATAAATAAAATAATCTAATATATGCAGCCCAAGACTATTAGATTCTTGTCTCATTAAAAAATTTAGCAAAGAGATCAATTTCCTTAGTTTACAATAAAAAAATCACTATTATATGATTTTAATAAAAAGATGACTCAATAAAGTTAAGAGTGTGGCATTAATAAAATACACAATTAATACGATGCTACTTTTATAGAGTATTTATGTCAAATGGGTTAAAATTACCAAATTTAATTTAATATTAGTTATTATTAGAATTAAAATAATTTAGAATATACAATGATATCATAAAACATTATAAATAAGTAGTGTAAATCACAACATGATAATTTGGAAAGAGCTCTATATAAATAATTAACATGGTAAATTCGATAACATAATTGTCTAATTCAAATAGATTAGCATCTCCCACATATGTATACACATGTGTTTTTGGATTTTTTTAGTAATAAGAGATTAAATACTTATCTAAGTTCAATCATCAAAATGACTACTTTCACCCTAGGAAGATTCTAGTAGTTTAGGCTCTCTTAGCTATGGCATGCTCATAAAGGAATTTATTTAATATAACACAATATGTGCCCATGTACTCCACCGATGATCGTGCATCACAATCCTAGCTAGAACAATATTGTGTGCACACTATACCCCAAGTTGGACATATACTACACACCTCATCTAAACATAGTTTTATGCACATAGCCCACCAAACCACCTTCTTCCTTGGGTGATCTCCATGTTATTTCCAATTTTCTTACATAATTTATATTTTTTAAAGGATGGTTCCAAACCATCGCACCATATCATAAATAATTAATTTTAAAAAAATTGCCTTGTTTTTCCATCTTGGGAGTCATTTTTCTCCTAATAATCAATTATTTCATATCTTTTTCCAAAGGTAATTATATAGGAATTTATTTTAAATTTCTTTTAATTATAGGATAATTGCATACAACTTTTTGTATCTCCCTTTTTATTGAAGGGACAAGTAACATTAAATTTATCCCCATATTTTAATTCCAAAAAATTATTTATATGGAAAAAAATTACTTTGGGGAAAAAGTCACATAACAATCATTTAAGACTTTGTTAAATCCATTACTCAGCAGAAGCATTAATGTTTTTTCAATAAATTACATTGCTAAATGCAAGTAAATTCATAATCCTCATTATGCAAGGTGAAATAATGTTGTTATTTGGAGTTGTTGTAAGCCTTTTGAGTGAACTCATCACCTAGTCTACAATGAGAAAATGTTTCAAATGTGAGATAAGTTTTGTTGAGATGAGTATTGTGAAAGGAAGCCATGTATGTGGAAACTTCCTACACCAATCTAAGTGGGGGAGATAGTGCAATTTTTTAGCAAACCATTAAGTAGTTACAATGAGAAGATATACATGTAGATAACATAAACAACATACAAATAGACAATAAACTATAACACTATGTTTACATGGGGAAACCCTTTCGGGAGAACAGCTCCACACTCCAAGAGCACAACTCAATGTATTATATGTAAACAATGGTTACAATACAAACTTAGAGCAAATCTCTTTACAATAATATTCAACATGATTTCTAGAGTACAACATAATGGTACCTACAAACAACTTGATAATTTACACACAACTACATAAGTATCCAATATATAGGATTTACAATGCAAAAGAGAGACATTTATAAACTAGATGTCAAATATTGCTACATGGTAGAAATACAAAGCCTACTTGTTCTCCAAGAATCTCCTTGAATACACGTAAACCACCTACATGTAAAGCACCTTTATGACTAGGTCCTTTTACTTGTCATTGTTTTTTTCATTTCTAACGCTTCCTCTATATGCATAGCACTTGCATATATGCAACACCCTTGCATGCATAGGCACCTACATATACAGGGTCCTAATTATTATAATTTGTTATTGTTGACTCTTAAATTGTCATAACTTGTCATAATCCATCATAATCACTTACAAATTATGACATGTCATCAATTTAGCTTCACAATGGGGTCCACGAAGTGGTATGCCTATCTCCAAATTATGATGCATGCCATCCTAGTAACCTTCTACATAGGATGCCAACTCACTAAGGTAGGTCCCACAAATTGAATTTATAGGGAACATAAAATAATATATGGGCATAAAATAAATAATAAAGAAAGAAAATTAATACTAAGACTTGCAAAGGTTGAGACACCTTAATCCCAATATTCTTCCACTTTTCAAACACTTTGTAAGAGTCGATAGGAAACCAATTGCTAGGGGTCAAGAGGCCTATAGACTAGGAACATATGTGAACTTTTGTACTCATAAGATTAGTCAAGGAATATGCAACATTTGCTAAAGTGTCAACTTTCTCCAATTTCACCTTTCTATATTCCACCATGTCAGAAAAAAAGAAGCTAAACATTGATATGCTTCATTCTAACATGGAAGGTGAGATTCTTCACAAAATATATGGTACTCTTGACTATTATATCAAATAATAATCATCCCTATGTCATAAAGTCCAACATCAAAACATGATCTCCTAATCCAAATGGATTCCTCACATGCATGAGTAGCTTCCATGTACTCTACTTTGATCATGGACAAAGTGACTACAACATATCACTTACTCATCCAACTAATATCACCACTAAACATTGTGAACACATATCCACTAGTGGATATTTTGTTATCAATGTTACCTACCCAATCAAAATCCATGAATACAAATTGAATGCTAAGCTCTTATAGGATAACCATAAAAACATAAGGAATACTCAAAAGTACCTCATAGATATTTGAACACTCTCTTTACTACATCCCAACATACCCATCTAATATTAGTCATAAAATTTCTTGGGACTCCCATTGCTTGGGCATTGTCTACCCTAGTACATACCATAGCATGCATCAAACCACCAACAATACTCATATAAGGTACTTTAGTCATGTCCTCCATCTTGATAGGAAATTTTGGATAGTCCTCCACATATAAATTTATCGCTTGCAAACAAGAACAACCAACAATCTACAAGTTGCCATGTTGAATCTCTCCAACATTTAGTTCACATACTCTAGTCCAACCAAATATTTATGCTAGCTTTGTCTCTTCTGATCTCCATTCCCATAATGTACTTAGCCACTCCTAAATCTTTAATTTCAAATTATGGTGACAACTAAGTCTTCAAATCAGAAATCAAAGTCTTACCATTCCCAAAAAATATCATATCATCAACACATATGCAATAATGAGAATGTGATCATTACCAACCTTTTAATAAAATAATGGTCTTATTTCAATCTCAAAAATCCCAAACTCAACACAAAGGCATCAAAATTTTGGTACTACATCCTCATAAACAATTTTCAACACCATACAAAGAATTCCTCAACTTACAAACTAGATGTTCTTTACCTTTTACAATGTAGTTCTCTAGTTGTGACATGTAGAATTCTTCCTCCATGTCAACATGAAGGAATATTGTCTTACATCCATCTATTGAACTTCGAAATTATAAGCTACAATAAGTGATAACAAAAATCTAATGGATGTCAACTTTATAATAGGAGAATATATCACCATAATCAATTTCCCCCACCTATGAATACCCCTTTAGACCAACCTTACTTTATGCTTCTCAACATTGACATCAAGTCCAGACATTCTATTGAGCACCCATTTGTATCCATAGGTTTACATCCTTCAAGAAATTATACCGGATCTAATGTGTCATTTTTCTTTATGTAGTCATTTCTTCTTCCATGAAATTTATTCAAGAATTTGAATCACTTATACCCATAGCCTCCCTTGTGGTTATTATCTCACCAATGTTAGCAATCAAAGAAAAAATACAACTAGAATCAAGTAATGAGTACCCAAACCTATTAAGTTTCTTCCTAATGCATATGGACCTCCTCAAAGGTTGAGGTTGGTGTTCTTCTCCTTCTTTTGAACTTTTAAAACTACTAAAGCTTTCCTCGTGATCAATTCCAACAAATGTTCTTAGTTAATGCTTCATCGAGGTAGGAGGAACATGAATATCATCCTTTTCATTCTCTTCTTTATTTGTTTGCAAAATGACAAAGGAATGTTTCATCTCTCTAAAAATAACACGTCTATCATAGAGAACCATCTTTTCAACTAGATCTTAAACCTTGCATCCTTTCACACTGACACCATGGTTGATAAAGATAAACTTAATCACCTTGTTCTCTAAATTTGACCTCTTCTCAATTGGTACATGTGCAAATTCCTTACAACCAATATCTCTAAGATGTCTCAATGAGGCATTTTTTACCAACCACACCTCCATAGGTGTCTTCTCAACAAGTGATAATGTAGGATATCTATTAAGTATTAACCAAATAGTAGGAAGTTATTGTAATCCAAAACTTTTGCTCAAGTCCAACCCCACTTAGCATACTCCTAGCCCTCTCCATCAATGTCATGTTCATCCTCTCCACAAATATATTTTGTTGAGGGGTGTATAGAATTGTCTTATGCCACTCAGTCCCATGTTCTTTACAAAACCTATCAAAATATTTCAAACAAAAATCACCACTGTTATTAGTATTTAATCACTTAATTCTTTTACCAATCTAGTTTTCAATAAAGGCTTCAAACTCCTTAAACTAATTTAAAGAATTCAGATTTGCTTATAAGGAAATAAATAAATGTGTAACATGCCCATTGTTTTACTCATTGTTTTTACTATTTTTTACTCACAAGTTAAAGTTTAAGCTACTAACGTTATGAGCAATAAAAAAAATTCCTTTTCACATGAATAAATAAATGCACATTTGAATATAACCATTCCAAACTTTCTCATTGCATAACATAGAATCATTTCGATAATTCAAGCAACGATTTCACATCACATAATTTCATGATAATAGTTCTCATTTACAAATTGTCAATAAGAATAGAGTTGCATGTATACATACATAGCTTCTATGAGCTTAATGACAAAGATACATAAATAAAGTACAATGGTCTAGATGTCTCTGATTTTGGTGCATACCTCCTAGATGTTCCCATCACTTGGCACATACATTCTAGGTGTCCTCAAACTAGTGCTACATCCCCAAATCCTAGTCACCAATTGTATGAGGGAGAGCATCACTCAAGCACTTTTCTACCAACCATGGACTTATTACAATCCCCCGCACATCTACCAAACTTGGTAAGATGGACCTACCCTTTGATGAAGAGATTTCTTTGGTAACCCCATAATCATGACCTTCTTGAGCATAGTGTTGTGTCCTATAAATCTAGAGCTACCATACCTTGGTTTCCCTACCTAGATTGCAAGCATGGACTACAGTGAGCTGATAATGTAAAAAATGGCTACTTACACTACTTTGGCTAAAGAATTCAACACCTAGTATTTCGAGTGAGTCATTTGTCCACCCACTTAAAAGCTCGATTTGGTATTGACCATAACATAACACATATTTATCCTAAGGTGATAACATAATAAAATATGCATCAAGGTAATTCCCTTAACCATGGATTACGCTAACCCCAAGAAAACCCAAGTCTATAATAACTAATTATCTAGGTTACACCCTTACCCTTGGATTTCACTAACCACTGGTATAACCATATTATCCATACTTATACACAATCTAGTGTCTAGCTAGGTTACCCCCTTTCCCATGGATTTCCACTAACCTCGAGAATAACCATACTAACCTCTTGAATTGACATTATCTTAAAAGTACTATAAGATAGCAACATATTCCATCACATGCATTATCTAAGTAGACTTAATGAACTAGTATAGTTCCAATAGCATTAAGTTGCACATGTTCAATAATATATAAACATAATCCCAATGATGGGGTTCACTACTCGAGACTCAATTAAGAATCAAACATGCATATTCCATTCTAGGAATTAACTAAGTTTATAATATCATACATACCATACATTCATAGATTATTCCAAGCTAGGAAATAACTCAATCATATGAACAAGCATATCATGAATTCAAACAATCTTCCCAACAAAGCATTATAATCAAATAGCCTTTCAAACATAAGAAAAGGAAGAATAGAAATCAACATGCTTATTTATAAGTTCCAACTTGATAATGTTTTCTTCCAACCTTAACCTTCACCTTCACAAATGCCACTTCTCCAAAGAATTACTAGCCTCAAACACTAGCCTCTCACAAATTCCCTCAATGAAACAATTGCAAAATAATAAAGCAACACACCACTAGTAGAATTTGGCAAATAAATGACTAGGTGACTAAAACTTTTAGTCACAACAACTAAAAATGACTAAATTCTACTCATTTTTTGTAACTCAACTATAAATGAGTAAATAAATGACTAATCTGGTAGTTGACTAAAAAATTATTTAGTCACAGAAATAAAAATGACTAAATAGTTAGTCATCAAATCCAAATTAGACAAAAAATTTAAAAAATAAGTCAGCCAATTATTGGCGCGATGTATTCATGCACATGATGTATTGGCGCGATTATTCATGTTCATTGCAAATTCATTTGTCTCACTTGACCTCGCTTCATTCATTCATTGCAGACCTCGCTTCATTCGTTAGCCTGGCATGAGTCATTTTGATCAGTTATAGCAGCTACTTGCATGGGCAATAAGGATTTGGAGAGGACCCGAAGACTTCTAAAAAGGTGGACAAGGGCAAGGAACTCAGAGTTTGTTGCAATGAATTTGAATTTGTTGAGGCCCTTTGTAGCAAATTGATTTGCGGGCATCCTCTGCAGCGAATTCAAAGGTAATTTGAAACCCTCATTACATTAAACACAAATTTGAAACACTCATTACAATCTACTGCTCTTAATAATGTTCTTTTACAATCTTGCCACTGTTCTACTTCATAATGTGTTCGAGCTAAATATAATAAAATTTGGGTGTTAGTGCCAAAATAGAATTTCCTCAAACAATTTTGATACATTTTCACTACAAGCGCAAACTCTCCTTGTGCAAAGTAAACATGTCCTAGATTTACCCACACATTAGACATTTGAATAAAGATGTTTCCTACAGTAGCTTCTTGTACCTGTGTAAATATTTCCTTTGCAATATCAAATTGACCCCTTTTAGCTAGCACAATGGCTGCCCCATTTGTAGCATAAACATTTTCACTGCAAGCGTAAACTGTACTTGTGCAAAGTAAACATGTGCTAGATTTACCCACACATCGGCATTTGAACAAAGGTTTCATGTAGCAGCTTCTTGTACCTGTGTAAAAATTTCCTTTGCAATATCAAATTGACCCCTTTCAGCTAGCATAATGGTTGCCCCATTTGTAGCATAAAAATTTCCTAGTCTCAGTGCCAACACTTAAGTGGCCCCTTTTATGACATTAAGATCCTCTTGAGTTATTATTATACTCCTATTTTCCAAGAGAAAAATACCCAAGGCCCATGGTAAATGAACAATGAGCATTTGAGTTTCAACTTGGTGCATTTCTCTTTCTCTTTATAACTCAATATCGGCTCTAGCTTCAGGTTTGTGGGCTTCAGTTTCAAGCATAGGTTGGTCCACTTCAACATCATCCTTGAAATGTCTTAACACATTAACTGCTTCTTCTGTATCTCCAACCTCCTCACTTATTTCATAGGAAACAAGTGGCTCTATCTCTTGTGTCTTTTGTTTTTTAGAAGGTGGTTGTTCAGGAGGTGATCCTGGAGAAGCATGACATACTGAAATAGTATTTGGAGTTGTTTCTATAATTACAATACCACTCAGCCTTTTAGAATACAATTTGGCAAGGTCCCCCGTAGCTGTTATAGTCTTAATTAATTCATGAAACTCATCAATTATCATATCAATCCTCTTGATAGGATCTGCTTCCTCTACGAAATAATCCAAGAAATCACTGTGCTTCATCTTTCTTTCTTCCTCAAGCTTTTTCATAAGTTTCCATTTTCTCCTCCTATCATATACCTGTTGAGGAGTGAAATAATTTCTGATTACATCTTCTTCATAGTCAACCTGGTGAGTAACCATAGCCTTGGTAAGGATGGTGCGTCTTATAAAATTCATGTGACCCTCAGGGTCAAAAGCTCTTTCCTTTCCAGAATGTAAAGAGTACCTTGATTTTAGATAATTTTGCAACTCAAGTGTATCGGATCCCACTGATAGTTCCCAACATGTTGTCAAATTGGGTAGAAATGTACCCTTCCTTTGTTTACTCACGACATCCTTTTCCATCCATAGAATCTACTATGTGAACTCTAAAAAGGCTAATCGGAGGGCAACAAACTTTGGCAATTTATGTGGGGCCTATGGGCATCCATAAATCTTGATTATTGTGGTATCTGGTAGAAAAATACAATCACTGAAGTAATGAGTATGGCCTTCCTCGGGTTTCATATCCAAATGTCTTAACAATTGTAGCACAAGTGTGTGTAGTCTTGGTGGTTAGTGGCCAAGAACTAATAATTCTGTACACAAACTCATCATAGAAAATCATATAATTTGAATTCTTACATCTATTTTCCCATATATAACACCATAGTTGCACTGGCAGCAAATTCCCCTGCTTTTCAATCTGACCCAAACACATCCTTTTGCTCCATCTATCTTCATTCTAGTATAATATTAGGTGGCACAACAAATAATATTGTCTAAATGTTATGTAGGCTCTATTTTCCCTGACTTGCATAAATGTTTCATGCAATGCTTTCTCAAGATATGAGGGAAAATCATATTCAATGTTCATCTCAGGGTTTTGGATCTTCATAACCATCATCATTAAACTAAGTAGCATTCCCTCTTTTGCATCTATCCCAAGTACTTTATAGAGAGAAAAGTGGGTTTTCTTGAAATAGAATTGGAAATTTGAGACTTCAAATGGTTCAATAGCAGAAGGGGATATAGAAATGACCATGTTGTTCACACCCCTTTTCATGTAAATGGGAACTTCATCACTTCTATGGGTTTTCCTCAATCTAGTATATTCTTCTTGACTTTTTTGAAAATCAATTTTAGTCAGGGCTTGTTTGTTTAGGTCAAAACATTCAATGATGACTGCTTTAGTCAACAAAACTAACGGTGAAGCATCTAGAAATCTCACAGACCTAGTAGCAGGATGATAACTCTGAGCCAATACTCTAATGAACTCTACATCTATTAAAAAATTTGGGACAATTAACTTGGGAAAATCTAATGCCCATGGATTTGACACTGAAATCTTGCCCTCCCTTTTGTCATAAAAGTACCAAAATAGTTCCCACTTGGAGATAGGGATAAGGGCATCTCTACAATCATGAACCACATCATTGAAAACATTCTTAAATCCTCTCTCAATTGATTCAGGGAGTATATCCATGATAGACTAGTGTAAGGACCTCTTTTTAACATTAGATTCTTCATTTTTAGTTTGAGGTTCTTTCTTCTTGCGCTGCATGATGACCTTTTTAGTTTCAAGTTCTTTCTTCTTGGGTGACACGATGTTTAACTATCTTACTTCTCGTAGTGCATCTGAAATGCAAAATTCCAAAAAATCTTGTACTCGTAAAACTTAATTCACAGTTTAACTATCTTACTTCTATACTTCTGAAATGTAGAATTCCAAACAATCTTGTACTCGTAAAACTTAATTCACAAGATTTATGTGCACTTACCCGAGTTATGATGGTTGCAGAGCTTAACCTCCTCAAACTCCCAGCTCCTCGCACGATAATTTTGCAAATGAGTGCAAAGAGAATGTTGAATTCTTGGTTTAATGGCTTTTGAGCTCAGTCATGTCAACATTAATATCAACCTTACGCCAAATATTTTGCTCCTAGTTCGAGTGTGAATATGCACCATTGATTTTACAAGATCAAGCAATTGATGTGATTCGTGCATTTAATACTGCTTTATCTCCACCACTTTCTATAACTACCACAAGATAGAGAGGTATAAATCGCTATATTGCATGCTTCTTTGTATTTCACCACAGGGTAGCGGGAACCTTACCTCTATACCGCAAGCTTGACTTGTTTAACTTGCGATATTGTGGTTTACATTAACGATTACTGCCATACCACGTGCTTCGTCACATCCTTCTACAATATAGCGGTTCATACCACCCTACCACATGCCTTTATGATCTTCTTTGCGAGATGTCGAGTTATTCCCCGCTATACCACACCCTTCATTTTTCCTTCTCATGGTATGGTGGTAAACGTCTTCATGTTTGTGTTACACACTGCCAGCCTACCAAGGGTTCAAATTATTGTTGTGGGATTGTGGTAAGAGATTTTTAAGGGATTTGGAATGTTTTTAGCTGGACATGTTTTTGCTTAAGTATATATATGATGAATTTTGGCTTTGTATAGGTCTTTCAGTGTCAGTCAGACCTAAAAAATTTATATGTTCAATAAAAAATAAAAAGGAATATAAGGGTCAAGGCTCGGGTCATGGAGCTCAAGGTTAATTGTGATGATGGAACTAGGCAAAATTTTAAGGTTCTAACACACCTCATGATGAACTAGACTATGTTTTCCCTTCATCCTGCTTGTGTTATGTTTTTATGAGTTCTTCTCTTGTGAATATATCCCTAAAGCAAATTTGTCTGATACCTATAATTGTAAACATTTTCTTGGTTTTTGACAGCAAATTATTTTTAATCTGTAAACTAAATCTATTTTAAGTTTCCATTTGCAGTTATGACAGATTGGAGAGTCAATAGTTATCAACTTATAAACTTAATAAAGTTTTACTGATTCAAGTTGTTGATTTATACATTATTATTTATTTGGACTCCAGGAAATGAAGACAACCTGACTATAAGGCACAAATTAGATGATAGTGATCATAATGTTCAAATTCAAGAGACACAATATGAGTGCGCGCGTACTGAAAAAGTGGCCAAGAATAATGAATTTTTTTGAGTCTTGGTTTGAAAAGGCAAGTTGTAAATCCACTAAGTAGTATATTATTTGTTTAATAGTGTTTAATCAAATTTTATAGGCAAGAGATTTATGTATATAAGACATAATATGATTTTTCTTTTTGTTTTATAGGCAACAAAAAGAGTGCAAAGAAAATGTGGAGAAAAACAAAAGGAAAAAAAGATATAGTGCTGCCATCTCGTAGAAGCCAACGCTTTTGTGATTAAACAAATGCAGTTGATGAAAACGATAATTGTGATGATGTGAAGACCGGTATAGCACATGGAAATGTGCAACCTAATATAGCACATGGTGATGTGCAACCTGATATAGCACATGTTGATGTGCAACCTGATATAGCACACGGTGATGTGCAACCTGATATAGCACATGGTGATGTGCAGCCTGATAGAGCACATGGTGATGTGCAACATTGTGACAATCTCTTAGGACTAAGTCTAAGAGAGATTATTGAAAAACATCAAGGCAAAGGAACAACAAGTCTACAGATGCTTTTTTCAACATTAAAGGATGTGTTTAATAATGTGGAATCCATGAAGACCGGTATTGATCTACCTACTCATGCCACACTTGATGTGGCCAAGGAGCATGAAGTTCCAGTTAATAAAAGCCACAAAGAGAGACCGCTTGCATCTATTGTGCCTCAAAGTGCACCTGTTGCATCTAGAACTTTTGATGGAAGTAGTGGATCAGCCAAAAATACTGGTAGTGGTAATTTAATAGAAGATGTGGATGCTTTTTTCAAAAGACAAAGATTGAGTCAAGATTATACAATCTACTGAGAGGAATGCAAAAGAAAGAAAATTAGAAGGCAAGAAGCCATTCTTGCTTGAGGTATCGAGAGATGGTAAGCCCATTGGGCCAAATGTTGCAAGGTGGGCCACCGAGTTGGGTGTAAGATGTAGGGCCCATTTGGATATTTGCAAATCAAATTTTGCATATCAAGATCCATGAGCTATGAAAATTTTATACAAAAAATGGAAAATCCTTTTGAGACTATTGGTGGACAAATCTCTAGAAAATATTACAGGCAAAGGATGAGATTTTCGATGAAAAATTATAGATTACATGTGCAGAAAAACAATCATGTTGGGACAAGAGAGGTTCGACTCTAGTCTATCTCCCAAAGAGTGGGAGGCATTGAGAGAAAGTATGCATTTTGAAGACTATTTGGTAAAGAGTAATAGAGGCAAGAGAGCAAGAGATAATGTGAGGGTTGGATATACATTTGGCCGAGGTGGGTTGCACGCCAAAATGGACAAATTTGCAGTAAGTGTATGGATTTTTGGTTCAATTTACATTGTGTTATTTATTTTGATTTTTTATTAAACTAACTATAGGTTGAAATTGACATTGTATTTTAGGTGAAAAACACTAATAGAGAAGCAGATGCGGAAGATATTGTCAATTATACGGCAACACTAGATGCTAGTAAATCTAAGAGTAGGATGAAGTTGAAATCTAGTTCGTCAGCAAATATTTCACAACCATTTGTTCAATGCCTAGTAGGAGCCTCTGTAGATCATGTCAACTCATATGAACAAGGGTACCAAAAGGTAATGAATTGCATATCAAGTCTCAGTCACCAAGTTTCATAGTTGTTTGAAACCGTTAACCCTATGGTTTCTGCATAGAATGAGCATAAATCTATGGATTCAAATGAGGTAAGAGGCTCTATTGATCTCATTTCTTCTTGTTTGGTAGTTCTATACAAATGCCTCTTAATATGTAGATTATTGAAATATGAGCATAGGAGAATCCAACCTAGTTTCTTTATTGTTGGAGTGATCCAAAAATTGTTCTTTTGGACAAATTTATAACTTGCATTCTTTACTTGACTATTGAATTCTTTGTATATTTTTTTGCATGATGGTTAAACCACATGCAAAGTAATTTTTTCAAAGCAACAAGAAAATAAAAATGCCTTCAAGGTGTCAAAAGAGTTGTCGATATTGATAGTGATGAAGTGGACAAGAATGTGCAATACAGTCGTCTTAGTTGTCCTGAAGTTGAGGTAATTAATATAATAGTTGTCAGTTATTTTTTCCAATGTTTTTTCATTATTCATGCTTAAAATGTTCTTTTGGACAAAAAATTATAGCTTTTGCATTCTTTACTTGACTTATATTAATTTTTGCATGTTGATTAAACCATATGATGTAGAGCAATTATATGAAAGGACAAAAAGAAAAAGGCCCTATCAATATAACTCTTTGCAAAGTTGTATAACTTAATGTTTGTGATGACGTTGATAGTGGTCATGATGATGAACTCAACGAGAATGCACATGATATTCATAGTGGTAGTCATGTTGAACTCGAGGTGAGTGCTATGAAACCACATGCAAGTAAGTACTATTCAAGTAAGTAATGGTTGTTTTATTATGTAAATAAGGGTAATCATTACCTATTTGATAGAAGTTAGACATTAGAATAGTAGTGAATTGTAATTAGCTAGTATGCATAGATTATGGAATTAAGGGAGAACATATAACTTACATATGGAAGCTTAGAGCTTAGTTGTAATAGAGTGTTTTATAAAAGCAAATACAAAAACTGATTTGTTCAAAGACATAAGACATTACATATAGCTGTCAAAAATAATATAATTTGTGTTTTATATCTCAATATAATATTTATTTTTTGCAAACATTTATTGATAAACTCCAAGAAGGGGATACAGTTGAGGTGTTTGATCCTCATGATGGTGTTGTTGCGGGCATTGGGTGGATTCACTCACTATCTATTGTACATGGAGTCACATTGAAAGGAATAGGAGATGCAAATGTATGTATTTTACAGGTCTCAAGTAACATACCCCTTCCTCTTCGAGACAAAATAGATGGAGTTGTCTATCTTAAAGAGAAAATAGGGACCTTCATATGGTGACCACTAAAATATTTGAAAAAAATCACAAAGAGTTTGTCATAAGAGTGGAAGAGAAAAAGAAGGGTTAGTAGCAGCAGAGTGTGGAGAGTGAAGTTGCAGACAGAGAATGTACCGAGCCTAAATAAGTTGAACCCAAACAAAAACCAAAAAAAATGATTTGGGTGTACATTCTGTGAGTAGAATAGAGGATGTTCTATCTTACTGCACCTATAATGTAAAACACCTTGATTATGTTTTTCTCTTTTTGTTTGGGTTCCTCATTCAAACTAGTGCATTATAGAAGAGGGAATATGTTGTTGTGTAAGCAGTAGACGCAGAGAACAAGAGTGCAGAAAAAAAAAGGTAAATATAGAGTAGATAAAGAGGTGTGGAGAAGAGGAAAAGTTGCAAAGAGTGCAACATAGATGTATGTGTAATTGCAAATAAGTTACAATATAGAATTTTCATCAAAATTGTAATATCTTGCATAACCAGAAAAAAGGCGTTGTAACTCAATTTTCTCAATCACAACACTGAGAAACACACTTTGTAACAGTACATTTTTCAAAGCAAAGACACATTTCGGTCTTGTATCTAATGTAAGAACATGTTTTCTCAATAAAATTTTAGTATTTTTCCTTATTAATAGTCATTTCATTATGTGCAAATGAATGATTGATTATGTTTTTCTATTGTCTTCATGATTTCTGATAAAATGTGTGCATATTTTTACATCAACGTTTCAAATCATACTCCATGATCCATCATCAGGATGAAAAGCAAAAAGAGAGAGAAGTGAAAGATGAGATAGCAAACTTGGATATAAAAGGAGAGGGGTTGAGAGGGTTGGGAAGCACAAGACCCAAAAAGGTGCCAATATGTAATATAATATATCAAATAACAAAATATAGTTATAAACCACAATATAAAAATGATCCACAATAGAAAGGATGCCAATTATGATTAGAAACCACAAAGAAATGCAACAAGATGAAATTGTAAGTTATTATAAAAAGAGAAACTATATTATAAAAGGCAAGAAATTAGCAATGAGTTAAAATATAAAATTAAATAATAGAAGGGAAAGAGAAAGCCTAGACACAAAAAAAATGAAGATACAAGATAAAAGAAAAAACAAGAGAACAATAAAATTATAAATCATAGAGTAAAGAAAGGAAAAAAGTAAAGTAAAAATACAAATAAATTCAAAGATTAAGGAGATGAAAACAACTAAATGATTATTATTAAGAAGATATTAAAATTAAAAAATGAAACAAAATATAAAGAAGATATCCTTATCAAGAACAAAGAAAGAAAATAGAATGAGATGAAACAAATTAATAATAAAAAACTAATATTAAAAAGAATTGATAATAAATTATAAATCAAACAAAAGAAGGAAAATAATAAATAAAAATAATCTAAAGAGAAAAGGATAAACACAAAAAAGAAGATAGAATAAAAAGAGACAAATTAATAATAAAAACCATAACTAATAACAAATTAAAATAATACATTAAACATATAAATCAAACAAAAGAAGGAAAATAATATATTAAATATTAAGATTAATAGAAGAGAAAAGTAATAAACACACAAAAAAAAAATGATATAATTAAATTAAATAAACTAAGATAAAAAATGAAAATGAAGACTAAAAAGAGAAAGGAATAAAAAACAACAAATTAAAAGAAAATAACAAAAAAATAACAAAAAATGAATAGATAAATAAGAAATTTAATGATAATCATAAGTATGATTATTGTTATATCATAAAATGTTAACAACACTAAAGAAAGGTAAAAAACCTTAATGTGATGAAAATTATATTAAATGAAATAACAAAAAAAAAGAAACAATTTAAGAAAGAAATAAAGGAAAATGAGAAAAGAAAGAGAGGATCACAAAAGCAACGATTTTTTAAAATAATAATAAAACATAAAAAAGATTAAAAACAACAAATATGAAAAATAAATAAATAAAAATAAAAAGATACTAATAACCATATAATTGATTATTAAATATTTGATTATTAATATATAATAAATAAAAAAAGAAATAATAAAAGAATAAAGAATAGGAAAAACCAATTAAAATTAAAATCACAAATACAAAATAATAAGGAAAATAATGACAACATGTAATAAACCTAAAAATAAAAAAGTGAAAAAAATAAATAAAAAAGAAACAAATAAAGCAAGAAAAGGATAACAAATCTAATAGATAAAAAATAATAAATAAACCAAAATTTGTTAGAGAAGTTAAGAGAGGAAGGCCACCTTAAAAAAGTAAGGAATATAATAACAACAACAACAACAATAATAATAATAGGGATAAAAAACAAGTAGGGGAGGGATAGGTGGAGGGAGAACGAAGGAGGAGTGCGGCGAGGAGGGGGCAGAGAGGGAGCAAGCAGAGAGGGTGGGGAGCGGGGTTAGGCGAGGGACGAGAAATGAGGAGGGAGAGGAGGGGGATCAAGACTGACTAGGAGAGAGAACATTGAGACTATTTAATAGGGGTTTCCAAGAGAAACTTAGAGTCCATTCCCCATCTCGATTAAGGTTGTAGGGATGTTTGTTGATTTCAATGGCTTCTTTAAGTTTCCTCTTAAAGAAGTTATCTTCTTTGAATACGATTTTGGTGTCTTCTAAGGCAATATGATGCTTTGTCTTAGAGGAGTGTTCAACTAAAGCCGATTTCAAGATGCGTTCATGCCTTATGTCAGCACAATGCTCTTTGATTCTTGTGTTGAAGGAATGACTTGTTTCCCCGATGTAAGGGATGCCACATGAACACATCACTTTGTAGACACCAAATTTGAGGAAATGATCTTGGGGGTCTTTAGGTTAAGGGATGTATTTTATTATTGTGAAGATGGGCTTGAAGGTGCAATTGATATCCTTTTTGAGGAGGATCTTAGCAATTTTTTTGGAGACACCCTCAACATAGGGTAGGGTGGCCAAAGGGAGAGGGGGGCACAAAAGGGGTTAGGATTGAGGGTGAGCCTAGCTTTGGCTTGGTTGATTGCCTTATTGATTTGCTTCCTTTTGTAACCATTTAATGAAAATACATGGGTAAGGTGGGCCAATTCTTATTCAAGGTGCTCATCATCACAAATTACAAAAGCTCTAGAAACTAAGGTTTTGAGGACCCCAACATTTTGGCTCAGATGATGGTGAGAGGAAGCATGAAGGTAAAGGTTAGTATGGGTGGTTTTTCGAAAGACAGTGAGATAAGGAGCCATCTACTTTCTTGACGAGAAGAACATCAAGGAAAGGAAGTTGGTTAACATTTTTGATTTCTTTGGTGAAAGAGATGTTGGGGGGGGCAAGTTGTTTAAGCATGTTTTTATTTGTTAAAACCTCAATTAAAGTATTGTCTCATTTCCAACACTTATAGGCAGAAATCAATGAACAAAAACAATTAAATAAACTACCAATTGACTAAATATACTACCAACTAACAAAAATTAGTATTAATAAATATGACTAAATATAATGATTATGCAATTAATAAACAATGTATCAATATACCTATTAGTTCACATAAATCAATGAGAAAAAATAATTAAATAAACTACCAAATTGATCAAAATGATTATTAAAATTAATGACTAAATACACTACCAATGGACATAAATCAGTGAATAAAAATGACTAAATAAGTGACTGGTTAACAATCAATGACTAAATTAACGACAAAATATACCAGTGAATAAAAAATGACTGAATAAGTGACCAGTTTAAAACATTCAATGACTGAATTACACACTACCAAATCAATCCAATTAATGACTAAATTACACACTGCCAAATCAATCAAATTAACGACCACATCAACGACCAAATTGATCAATCAGACGACTAAATTAACGACCAAATCAATCAACCGAATAACTCAAAAAAATTTAGTCATCAATTTGGTCATGTTATAAATGACTAGCAATAAACTACTACTGGTCACATGACCATGTTCAGTCATTTATACGTAGTTTTTAGTAGTTTTTTTAGTCACCAGTGCACTAACCCTCAAGCTCTCTACTCACTTGCACAAAAAATATAGAAAAATCTCAACGAAGAATTTAGAATGAGATGAGTAACAAATGATAGGAAGAGCACCTGAATATATACTAAAATTTGAGCAACCAAAGGCTACAAACTAGCTAGCAATTTTGCCACCTTCCTAATTACATGCAACGACTCAGCTGATCAACTCACAAATTTGCAACACATAATAGTCCACAATCTTCAAATGGCTGAGTCAACCTCTTTGTGAGAGGCAACATGACTCTTTTACCGAGTCAAGGGACAACAAAGATAAGCTACATGTTTCCTAATCAGTTTGTAAGTTGACTAACCTCTCATACTTATGCCAAAACTTCATTGACTAAGTTTATCATTTATCCAAATGTTGTTCCTGCACATGGTGCAACTTTTAGACTTCTTATGTGTTTCATTCTCTTCAAACTTGGTGTAACATATTCATACTTAGCACCTCAGAAGATAACATTACTAAGATTTATTCTTATATGCTTAAAATCTACATTTAATCTTATGCAATGTTTAAACTTCCTTCCTTTATTCATGTGTGGTAACTAGGTTTGCATTTGAATTAGACTCCTCTTGCTTTATACGCAGTCTAAGCACAACAATATAAACATTTACAACGCTATAAATGTATGTGCTTTACTTCACTTTATATTCATTTGCATTAAAAATGTGTTAGCAACAATGCTAACTTATGTGCATTCTGTAATACATATGCAACACTTTATATTATGCGCTATGATAGATACTATGTGCTAATAACATATAACTCAAACATTATATATATATACCATTAATATATATATCCTCACATCTACTTGATTATTAAAATATATCTATTTCCAATAGATATAAGCATATATTAAATAATCACATATATATACATATATTAATATATATGTATATACGTTTCTATAAACGTACTATATACATGCATGTTTATATATATATCTTGATTTTGATTATCAAATTCAAACACATATATGCATCTACTCATCGAATGGTGTGTATACATGAAGTGTGTATATGTATACATGTCACTTTTATCCAATCGATACTCCCATAGATATGGGTTACCCATTCATGAGCATGTGTAGGTACCTCTACCTACGTATACTCATGCACGCACATACATGTATGAGTTATCATGGACATGCACATAGATACATATATATACATTCTATGTACATACTTCATCAACCCACATATTCCAATAAGAACATATAGGAAGAACTCTCTTCCAAATAGAAAGATTCAATCATATAACCCTAGTCAAAATACTCATAGAACAAGATCAAAATCATTATAAAATACAACCAAGACAAAAGGTTACTTACTAACCACCCAAATTGACTTGACTCAACTTATACTAACTAGGGTGTGAGTGTGTGTATGCTCAACTAGGTTCATCAGGGTTAACATACCAAGTTCTTCTCTTGAGTGATACTCCCCCTCTCTTCCAGAGGTTCAAGCCTATTCGTGCATCCAACTTAGTACATCATAGCAATAGTTAGCCGATAACAATACAATCATATGCATCATATATTTCATTGGCAAAATCATTATAAAATATCAGCTTGAATTAAACATTAATTCATCAAATTCCATCAAGATTCATATACAAACACAATCATAAATATATATTAAATCATTTTTAATCCATCAAGGTAAAATTAAATAACTAACACAACGGGGTGTAACAAAATTTCCTACTATGGTCATCCATGAATAATACAAAATAAATTGATCTAGATAACAAAGGAATATTAAAAATACCAAACACATCAAAAATAATTAAGTCCAACACCCCATTTAAATATTTATGAAAACTGGAATAAAACTAAACATGGTTTTGCTTTTCATAAACACACCGTTCAAAAAAATTGAATTCAAGATTACAATCATCTAACCCCTCTACAAGATTTTTATTTTTTAGGATTCTAAGACCCTTCTTGCTAATATGGCCAAGTCTTTGAAGCCATAACATTATTTTCTTTTCTAGAAGCTTTTCATCTCCAAAGCATGAGCACCCTTAGGTACCTAGAAAGCACAACCATCAGAAATAGATTCAAGACTCTTCTTCATTGTTGTTTTGAATGGTGAGGATGAAGACTTTGAAGCTATTTTCTTTGAATTGTCAAAAAAACTATTACACTAAATCATTCATACATCTAGCTTAAATAGAGTACCTATATGAACACCCTTACCAAGCACCATAGCTCCTCTTGTCATTTTGCATCATCCATTCAAGAAAAAACCTACACAACTACATCATTCAACTTACTTAGAAAAAGTAGGTTCCATGCCAAACCAAGGATATGCAACACACCATTGACCCCAATCTTGACTCTTCCATGACCAAAAATACTCAAATGAGAGTCATCACCCAAGTACACCTTCCCATCATCAAACTCTTCATACTTTCAAAACCAACCCCTATGAGAGGTCATGTGAAAATATGAACCTGAATCAAACAACCACACATCTTCAAATGCATGCATTGCTAAGGCCATGACAAAAGCCTATTTATCATCTTGAGAGGATTTATCAAAGTTAGAATCAAAGTTATTTTTTTCTTCTTATCTTCCTTACACTCTTGGTGGAAACGACCAAATTTTTTGTAGTTCCAACACTTTGCCTTAGAATTTCTAGGAGATTTAGATCTCCCATTGGATTTGGAATCAGATCTTTCTTAATTCTTTTCATGATTCTTACGTTTGTCCTTCAATCTACCATGAACTACAAGAACCTCCTTAGTCATTTCAAAAGATTTCCTCTACATGTCTTCATATAATAATGATGCAAACACATCATCCATCTTGAACTTAATGGTGGTACTCCCAATGGCCATCAGAAGGTGGTCCCATGATTCTAGCAACAAACAAGTAAAAATAATGCAACAATCATCCTCAATTTTCCCACCAATAGAGCTCAAATAGGGAACAAGCATATTGAAGGAATTCAAGTGATAGCTTACATGGATCATCCTCCTTACATCCTTAGAGAATATAAATTCTTTATCAAGAATAACTTTTAAACCAAGGATTTAACCTAATAAATTTTACCAAGCTTCTTCTAGAGTTTTTTAGTGGTAGTCTCGTCATGGAATTTCAATAGAAAAATTTTTCCAAACAAATCCATATCAAACCCTTGAAATTTCAATCCATTAGCTCCTAATTTTCTTGAGTCATGTTGGTAGGTTTAGTACCAAAAATTATAGCCCATAAATCTCAACATACAAGCATATCCTCTATTTTACGCTTTCATAGCTCAAAATTGTCATCGTTAAACTTCTCCATCTCAATTATTTTGGATGTTCTTGACATCTTCCTACAACAAGGTCACAAAATTCTCTATTATAAGCTCCCACTCAAATGAAGATCAGTACAAAAAAACCTCTACTCAACTACAAGATCAAAACTAGTCAAGCTCTTATACCAACTAAAAGGAAGTAAGGTAAGCGAATATAACTTCCTACACCGATCTAAGTGGGGGATATGACACATTTTTTATTAAATTTTTAAAGAGTTACAGTGAGAAGATACACATTCAAATAACATAAACAAAATACAAATAAGCAAAAAACCATAATGCCAAATTTACATGGGGAAAACACTTTTTGGAGAAAAACCCCACACTCCAAAAGCACAACTCAATGTTTATATGTAAACAATGGTTACAATATAATCTCAAAGCAAAAATCTTTATAGGATTCTTCCAAAATGACAAGATTTCTTCAATGATTCTAGTAGCATAAAAATACATGCAAACAACTTGATAATCTAAACATAACTACACAGTTATCCAATATATAAGATTTATAATGCAAAAGAGAAACATGTAGAAAGTGGACACTAGATATTACCACATGGAAAAAATCCAATTATTGCATGTTCTCTAACAATCTCCTTGGCATGAAAGATGCTTTCATGCATGTAAATCACTTTCATGAGTGGGTCATGCTTGTTATAGCTTTTTCTATTTCCAATGCCTCCTCAACATACACAATACCAACATGCATGCAACACCCTTTCATGCATAGTTTTTTCCTACATATATTGGGTCCTACCTACCATAATTTTTTATTCTTGACTCTTACACCATCATAATATGTTATATGAAATGGTTTGAAATAATCCTATCATAATCACTTATAAACTATGACACATGCCATCAATTTAGCTTCACAGTAGAGTCCAAAACGTGTGCCTATCTCTTCCAAATTAGGATGCATGTCATCCATGTCACCTTTCATGTAGGATGCCAACTCATTGAGGTTAAGGTAGGTCCCACAAAGTGACATCATAGGATAAACATAAAATAATATATAGGTATAAAATATAATAAATCAAACAAAATATTGTAAGGACTTGCAAAGGTTGAGACATCTTAATCCCAACATATTGCATACATGTGGACGGTAGAAATTTATTCATGAGGAATAATTCATATGACTAGAAGAGTCCTAATATTATTAATGACCATACAAAGTCCTCTAATACCATTTATATATTCAATTAATAAAATTTCCATAGATAATGCTCATACTAAAGCTTTCATCAAGATATACTTTAATCTTGAATACTATGAGACATATGAATTAGGTCTATAATATGTTTTTTAACTAAACTCAACAAGTATAATATGGTTTACTAAACCCCATTAAAGAACTCATCGATATAAATAAGGCATGGATTACACATGCTAGTTACACTTGACCTAGTCATATAACACAACTCTAAAAGAAACTTAATATGATGGGTTCCATACATAAATATACCCCTAAACCACCACATTAAGGGCCAAATAAAGGTGATATTAACAAATATAAACCTTATTAAAGATGAGAGGAATTAATGTCACAAAAATAATAGGTTCAATAACCTAATCAAACCTTTCAATTTACTAAGAGATAAGTGTTAGTCATCATAAATATGATATCCATGTCTATCACTTCTTCTTCTTGGCTTCTATGTGTGTGCCTAATACTTGAGTCACAAATAATAATGAGAACTTTTTTTGACTTTTGATCCCCCACTATGCATTCAAATCCCACACCTCTCTTATCCTCTTAGATGGTAATAGTAGCATACTTGGGATGAATAACATATCCACTTGAAGTAGGAGTCTTATTTGTTAAATCAACTCCATCCACTATGATGAAACTAGTAGTCAAATCTTTCTCCTCCAAGGCCTCAACTAACACAACATCACTTGAAATAACCTCGTCCACATAAAAAATGGATAATAAGAGTAAATTAATGTACATTTATGTATCCTCAAATAGAATCACTTCAATTTATAGATGACATCTTACAAATGATGGTCCCATTCTTATAGGATCCAATAATCTAAAGGATTTATTATCCTCTAAAAATTTCATCATGATGCAATTATGGCTCATAGGTCTAAGCTTCTCCCATTCTAATCTAGAATGAGTCAAATAGTTGATAAATAAGCACTTTATAGTATACAATAGCCAACTTCTTACAATATAATTTTTCATGTACTATAGTGAACCTCCATAAATTTTTTATTTTTATTTTTTAATCGGTGATCGCTTTTGAACCTCCATAATTTTTATTTATTTTTTGATCGGTGATCGCTTTTGACTAGAGCTATGAACCAGTGGGGTCACAATGGGATACCCCATCCCCAATTACATCCCTAATTTTATCTCATGCAGTTGTATCCTTTTCCTTTCCTCCTCGGGCTTTCCTTCGTCAACACCCGTCATCTCTTCTCTTCTCCACCCGTCATCTCTTCTCTTCTCACCTCCAATCTCCGTTCTCCTTCCTACCTCCCAGCACCATTCTCTATTCTCCTTCTCATCCTCCTCTAGCACCGTACTTGCCTCTGTCCTTTCTCCCTTCCTCTGTTCTCCTTCGTTCTTCTCCTGCCTCCATTCTTTCTTCCTTCCTCTCGTCTTCCTGCCTCCTTCGTCCTTTCTCTCGACCTGCCTAGCTCTCCTCCACCGTTCTTCATTTCACCATCTCTCCTGACACTCCCTGCCAACTCCAGCCTCCGTCACTCCTTCACATCTAATGCTCCCTCCAACATCTTCCTTTGTTGGTGCCGTCAACCTGTCCTGAAGCCTGCCTGCTTGGTGTGAGCACCCTCTGATCGGGCCTATCCACTCTCCTCATCCTCTAGTCCTTAGCTGTCGCCAGCAGGTGGATGCGATTTGAACCTGGGATGCCCTATCTTGTCGTCACACTGCGGGGAGAACCCCATAGTGAACCTCCATAATTACCAACATTAAAATTAGTAAATTATTTGGAAGGATAAGAATTTAAATGTTATCCATAAAAGATATTTTTTAAATTAAACCATAAAGTCTCATAACTCGAGATATAGATATCATGCATTTAATATTTACATTATAGATCATGATACATGTTGCAAATAATATATTAAGATTTAAATCAAGATTAGAAATCATCCAAAATGATCATAAAATGGTGGAACAAAAAGTATAGACTAATACACCATTTTTAAAAAAGTTTCATATTATTTATCAATCCCCTATCATACACTACCCTTGAGTTGGTCTTAATAAATTTTAATACTTTAAACATTATCTATTTGTTGTGCTCAAGACAAGTAATTTTATTAACAATCATTATCATGAAATAGATCAAATACATATACCTATTGGTATTTAATCATGCATTTATATTTTTTTGCTCATTTATATTTATATTTCTTTGAAAAATGGACTAACACCACTTATTTGTATTACTGAATAACTGTAAAGAATAATAATTATTACAACAACTAATCACCATGCATCATTTATGCTTTCATCTATATCCCTTTTTATATCTCAAGTATATTTATAGTAAATATAAAAAATGGCATAGCTTCATAGAGAGCATCCAATGATTATTTTTACCAATTGCACTTCTTGCTACACGAGATTCTAGAGACACTTCATAAAGAGCATCCAAATATTATTTCTAGTAGTTACACCTCTTTCTACACGAGATTACAAAGACATTGCATAGAGAGAATCTAAAGATTCTTTCTATCAATTATACTTCTTGCTACATGAGATACTAGAGATGCTTCATAAAGAGCATCCAAAGATTCTTTCTAGAAGCACATCACCTAGAGAATTTTATTAGTATTCAAAGAGTTAATCATCTTCAGGAAGGGTCTTATAGTTCTCTTCTTTTCTCTTTTGGGTGGGAGTTTCTTTCCCATTGGGTTGTCTCCCTTTATTCACTTTGTGAGAGTTGTATTGTACATGAGTACCTTATTAGGCCTTGTTGTCGAGACCCACTCTTTATTCTCACCTAAGCTATGCTCAGGGGAGGTGTTAGTGTATAATCATGCTAAAGTGGCAACTTTCTTATGTGGTGAGTTGGTTACAAAGGTAATTAAAGAGGTTGGTAGGTTTAACAACTTTCCCCTCCAAATTGGGAATTTGGTTGCCCAAATTTCCCCATATATGTACCTCATTTACTTATTGATAGTCACCTTCAATTTATTCTAAAATTCATATTCATTTGTTATTTATATTTCGCTCAAGTTTGTTCTTAACTCATTTCTTCAATTTTGTTGCGGTTATAGATGCATTGGGGGAAGGTTTGGCAGGTGTACTAATGCAAGAGGGTCAAGCTATTACATATGAATATAGGAAAATCTATTTATATTGATTAAGCTTGCAATGATAGTGCATGCATTGTAAATATGGAGACACTATTTGTAAGGAAGCCTTTTGAACTTAAATTTGATAACTTGGGTTAAGTATATTTTTACCCATTTTAATTTTAATACATGCCAATGGTGATGGATAGAATTATTATATGATTATAACTTTGACATCAATTATATAAAAGGGTAAGTGCAAGAAATTGGGTCCACAAAATGTTAAAAAAGTAGAATTTTTTTCTTGATTTTAGAATTTGTCATAGTTGGACTAAAAATTTGAAGCACTTACACATTGAATCTTAAAAAATTTAGTAATATGAAATTTAGTATTTTGAGTCTAGTTTTCAAATGTGTAATTTATTCTAATACCCAGATGATACAAAATAATTTTTAATAAGTATGTATAAAAATCACTTTTTAAAAGTTACTTTTTTAGAACCATACCATACACGTGTACGAATACCATAATTTGACCTAAATAAAAATATTTTTCTAATTCCTTTTGGGAAAGATGTGTATTATAATGATGATTGATGAGGATATTTTTTATTATTTTTTTGTAAATATTTTTTTTTTTTTTTTTTTATTGGCCCTAATTACTGGTTTTTAAAGCCCTAATGTACGAACACCATAATTTGACCTAATCTTATCATTTTTTGAATTTTATTTTTTCATTGTGTAAAGAATTATTTATAGATTGATTTCATATTAATTTTTTTAACAAGAAAATTAACAAATTAAAAGTTATTAAAAAATATGGAAACCTGACATTTCAAGTTTATGGACTAGTTTCCTCATAAATTAATTAAAAAATAGAAAAAATAATCTAATCATAAAAAAAATTACATATTTGAAAACTAGACAATGTCATCTATAGTGAATTTTAATTTCATAAAATAATTTAAAAAAAATCTCATCAGCCATATTGCCAAAGTTAATTTTTTCTCTTGACATTGCCATGACCTTGTACTTCCAGGTCCAAGGCTGAGGGTTGGGTTACCATGCATTTTTTGAGCCTAAATCCAAATGAAAAACATGTATTGTGAGTTTCAAACTTTTTTGAATGAGAACCCACTTTAAAATGGGTACCTATTCTAAAAAACGAATGGGTACCTATTTTAAAGTTGAAAAATGACACTTCCCCCAAATGTGCACGTAACTTCTTGTACATACCCAAAACACAAGGAGAGTGATTGATGCTTTTATTCAAACATGGAATATCATCATGATAGTCATTGCTTATTGTTCATTTCAAGAGAAAGTTTTGAGAAATTCTATGGGAGATGAATTTAATGAGAATACCCATAAGAATTTAGGTATTAAGGGTCTCATTTTGATCTAAGTGCATTGTTAAAATTCTAGGGTTGAATGTATGTTCCAAATAAAACTAAATTATAAACTTTAGTGTTGAGAGAGGCTCATTGTGCACCCTATTTAAGCCAGGTCCATATGTGGGAAAATTATTGGCTGGCCTAATTTTTGTATATTTTTATAAAGATATGAAGCAAAATGTATCTAATTTTATCACTATATGTTTGGAGTGCTAGAGAGTTCAAGTTGACCACATCCAATTGATAAGATTGTTTTATCCTCTTGATGTGCCAAACTAGAAATGACAAGTACTAAGTATGTATTTTATCCAAGGTCTACCAAGGTCTAGAAATTCACAACATGATTCTAGTGGTAGTAGACAAGCTTACCAAAGTTACTCTTTATACTAAGGAACTTGACTTACTATGTGTTAATCCTTGCAAAAAATCAAAATCTAACCAGTTTGGGTGAAACTTGACCTTGCCATTATGTCTGAAAGTTATTTTTTCTTGCAGGTGATCTTGGGGTGTTAAGGAGTTCACCATAAACTCCTACATGGTATCAGAGCTTCAATGTTGCTGATTTTCTTCCCAAATCTGAGGAACCAATATTGGCATGAAAATTTTGTTGGGTATGAGTTGGGGTCTCGAGAACCTTTCCATTGAATCTAGGGCATTAGAGAAAGTCATATTTGGCTTTCATTTGATAAAAATTTGACATATTTTGCTAGACCTACAAGGGTTTGAAGGAAGGGTTTTAGTTGCCAGATCCAAGGGCTAGTTGATTTTTCAGAGTAGTTTGGGTGAAACCTGACCTCACCATTATGTCTCAATGCCCGAGAACCTAAGGATCGACTACAAAAATATCAAAATATAAGATATTTAGTTAGGGCATCAGGAAAAAAAATTAGCCGACCATACCATACGAATCAACATCAGTAGAGGTCGCAATTTGAGCACATCTATGGTCAAAAAAATATTGGAGGAATATTCTTGTACCTTCTGTTGGTGTAAATCTACAATCATGGTACCCATTGTCATATCACTGCTTTGTCAGCATATTGTTGTCAAATTCATTTAATACGATTCACTTTATTATTGGTAGTTTTTTATATTAATTAAAACTTTGGTTTTAAATTTATTTTCCACCTACTATTATTTATTGGCACTGACTATTTTAACTTTCTACTAGCCCTAGTTATTGAGGGTCGTAGCCCCTGAGCCTGCCTATGTGGGGGCTTAGCCTCGGGCAACATGGCCCTTGGCTTGTCACCTCCCCAACCGCCCCACCCTGACAGCGCCATCACTAGGTAGGGGCAGGTTTTCTACAACCTTTTTTTGCACACCCGATCACATGGGTGACCACTGGATAAGCCCTTGAGGGCTTAATTATTACACCTATTTAGTCTGTGAATTGCCTCATATAGGCCTTTTTTCATTTTCTCATAACTTGAAATCCAGGAGGTAAAATACTTCAAACAAGATATCATCGAAAAGTTGGTTTTGTCAATTTTGTAGTGGTGCAAGTTATTTTGCATAATTTTGGTGTTTTTTGACATTTATTAGTGTTGAAGTTAGATCTTCATTTATGTCTCCTAAGCTCATAACTTTTTGCCAAGATCTTCGATTTTTGTGACATTTACGATATTGGAAAGGTATTAAGGAGCTCTAAATTGCTATCCATGCACTTTTTTTGTATTTGTCCCAGGTTGATCGTTATTTTACTTTTTCCCCAAAGGGTGTTCTAGAGATTACTTAGATGTTTTGATAGTTGGGAGGGTGCAATTTTGATCTTTGCACTTCATTATAATTCTAGATCATTTTTCAATCAATTGTTGCTTCATAGATTTCAGGGTTATGCTAGTTTGAGAGTTTTCCAGTGTTCCTTGGCATCGGTTCTATTGTTGCTTTATCATAATTCCTACCTAAGTCCTTGAGTGACTCTAATATTGTTTCTAGCAAACAAAATTATCTTTCCTTTGCTTGTCAAATTAAGGATTCCAATGTTACTCCACAAGTGTGCTTCCGATGTTTCTTTGTAGTAGGTTATCTCTTTATGGGGGGCTATATGGTCTCTCTTGTCATCCTTTGTGTGGATGGAGATTGATTGGATTTGTGATGGATCTTTTCATTGAGGGGGGTTGAATGGTCTCATCTTTGACTCTCTTATGGGGGGATCTTTTTACTCGAATGGGGTTTTATCCTCTCATTTTTTATGGAGAGCATTATTGTTTTTATCTCTCTTTTGGGGAGGAGTTTTGTCCCACCAAGTTTTCTCCTTTTCTCCATTTGTGAGAGATTGCATTGCATATGTACATGGTTACCTAACAAGGACTCGTAATAGGGACTCATCTTTATGTCATTTACATAAGTAATCCCTAAGTTGTACTTAAGGGGGGGTGCTAGTGTAAATAGGTATTTTACCTATCTAGGTCCTATTTACATTATTAAGTCCACTTAGGTCCTCGGAAGGAATATTTCTAGTTAATCATTAGTTGTCATTTATCTTATCTAGTTCCAGCATTTATTTAATGTTTGTGTCCTAAGTAGTTATGACTTTGTTGTCTCATGTGATAGGATTAAGAGACTTGCCATGATTTTGTCTAATCTTATTCCTCACCTTGTCTATATAAGCAAGGCATCATATGTACATTAATATATTCAATGTGGCTACTATTTTGGCATTCTTGCATCCTTAATCATAGCATGATATTTTTGCCATCTCTCTTGTGGAAGTTATTTTGTCTTGCAGGTGATCCTGGGTGTTAATGAGTTCACCATAAACTCCTACAGAGTCACCATTTTTTGTGCCTTGGATACACACCCTGTCCAAAAGGGTATCCCCATTTTTCCTTTTTTTGCTCTATGGTTTCTTGCCTTTTCTCTTTAGGAGAAAAGTCCTCAAAAATTTTCTTTTTGGTTAGAAGGTCTAAGGTTCAAGTTTTCTTGTTTTGCAAAGATTTTAGGTTTTTGGGGATTTCTTCATCTTAAGGAAATTCACCTCTCGCACAAAAAATCTAAAACTATCAAAAATTCGTGAAATTCAAAAATCCTTGAAATTAAGAAATCTCCTAGATTCCTGACAACCTAAAACCTCCTAAATTCCTAACAACTTAAAAAATCCTAAATTCCATAACTCTCAAATCCCCAAAATATGTATATATGATTCATTTTCAGATATTTACTATCCTCAAGAAATCCCCTTAATCCAACTTTGTAGACCAAAAAGGAGTAAGAGTCAAAAATTGCCATTTTCGAGAAAATCCAAAACTTTTTCAAAAATTCTCAAAATTCAAAAATTCTCAAAATTTAAAAATTTGTGAAATTCAAAAATCTGTGAAATTCAAAAATCTCCTAAATTCTTGAGAACCTAAAATCTCCTAAATTCCCAATAGCCTAAAATCTCCTAAATTCCCGATAGCCTAAAATCTCCTAAATTCCTAATAGCCTCAAATCTCCTAAATTTTGTAATAGGGTTAAAATTATGAAATTCAATGATGAAGTTGAAATCTTGAAAATGTTTTTTTAAGCTTAATTTTGATGTTTTAGGGATTATATTTTCAATGTGTGAGCTAATAATGATGGTATTTGATTTTCAGGATCTTGAGAAAAAGCTTTAGCTTTTGAAGGAGCTATCATAGAATTATTCTTAAATAAATCAAAAGGGGACTTGCATATGGATTTGTGTCAATGCTTGCTAGCCTAGGAGGAGTTGTATATCCGTAGGATGCTAAGAGAAAGTATAGAAAATATTGTAATTGAATTAAACCAAATATTAAATGTAGCATCAAGATTCAATGTTGATCCACACAAGAATATGTACCAAAGTATGTGTCAAATATGCAAAGTGTTTTGGGGGTCAATAATAAGGATTTATTTTGAATTTCCAAATAAAGATAGATTCCAAGATCAAGAGCATACTAGAATTTTAAATTGGAGATAAAAGGGAATATTTTGTAAGAATTTAATGCATCTCCAATATTAAATACAAATGTAATATGCTCTAACCTAATGTGAACTGCCTTACCTTAACCACTCTAGTTTGGATAGATTTGTGCCATTAATTGACAGTAAAGCTTAACCTTTCATTTGTATTGTAAAATCTATGAAAGGCTACACCTTTTTTATTTGTAATTAGAGAGAACTTGTAATTGTTGCCAAAATTAATACAAAAATTTATCTTTATGAATTACTTTTTGTTTAATTTTGAATGTTAGCATGGTTGCATGTGTCTACTCAAGGTTCATCTTTTAAAATTAGTTTAGTTTATCTAAAGATTTATTGGAGTTGATATTGATGGAATTTTAGCTTCATACTATTTGACTCTTGTTGATTGTGAGTTTTAGTGTATGGTTAGTCTAAGCCATTTTTATGTTTAAAAGTTCAATTATAAGTTGTTGATTAAATTTGATGTAGAGACATCACCTAATTTTGGTCTGCACATTTTAGTTTTTGGTTATTATCTTTCTTTTTTTCTCCTTGTTAGCTTTGTGACAGGTGGCAAGTTTGGTGTGGGAGTAGATTTTTGTTCTTTTCCTCTTTTTCATTGCACAAGATGGAATAGTAGTTAACAAGTGATCACCACTTTTATGGGGGTGTGGTTTCCAGTAGAGGATGATGTTTTTGGGAAAAGAAAAAAATCTCAAGCCAAGTTGTTGTTGCTAGAAAATGGTTCATGGAGGGGACCGAGCCAAGAAGAAGGTGAAAATAATAGAGCAATACAAAAAAGATCGAGTGACAGGGATGATGCGAGTGGTCTTATGAAGGATGCAAACATATAGGAAAGTTCAAACCAATAGTGCCAAGATGAATACATGGGTAAGCATATGCATGGATAGAGTTAGGAGATAACAAAAGAGAATGTGGAAGATGACTTGTCTCTTCAAATTGAGGCTATTGAGAAAGATTGGCTTGTATTGACAGGAGGTGAGATAAATACTGCAACCACTAATAGTGAGGTGATATCTAAGTTTTCAAACACCTTGAATATAGTTGAAGATGATTTTCATAAATATGAAATGATTGCATTGGAGAGGTATGCAAAAGCCAAACAACATAATGTAGCAGTGGAGACAAGTAACATTTTTAACACCACCATTAATTTCTCAATTTTGTGCATATTAATGTTGGAACTGATTATTGTTTGAGGGAAATGCAAAAATAATGGAAATGATGCAGCAATGAGAGTCTATCTGCAGAGTGGGCGAAAATGTTGTAAATGATGAGATGGGGTGTGGAAATGATAAATTTACACGGAGAGCAATAAGTCAAGAGGAGTTAATTATTCTGATAGTCTGGGATAATATAAATTCAACCAATGGAAAGAGCATGAAGAGCATATTTGGGAAGATAAGTTCAATGTATGGAGAAACTATTCTTGCCAAATGTTGGAAGAAAAGAAAGAACTAATGGTTGTGGGTTATCGTTTATAAGCATAAGGGGATATGTTGCAAGTGTCTGGACTTGAAAGGGTATTCCTACCACCCAACTCCCTTTGTGAGCTACACTCACAAACAACTTCCTCAAGAAGTCTGATGCAGGGGCATCGCCTACTTTTGGTCTACACATTTTGGTTTTTGGTTACTATCTTTCATTTTGTTTCCTTGTTGGCTTTGTGACAGGTGGAAAGTTCGGCGTGGGAGCAAATTTTGTTCTTTTCCTCTTTTTCATTGCACAAGATGGAATGGTAGTTAACAAGTGATCGCCACTTTTATGGTGGTGTGGTTGCCAGTAGAGGAGGATGGTTATGGGAAAAGAAAAAAATATTGAGCCAAGTCGTTGCTACCAAAAAATGGTTATTGGAGGGGAGGGGACTGAGCCAAGAAAAAGGCAAAAACAATAGAGCAATACAAAAAAGATCAAGTGAAAAGGATGATGCGAGTGGAAGGGATAGCAAATGCAGTGTGGATAAAATGGTGGATTGATTGGGAGTTTCTGCTATCCATTGATTGAATTGATTGTCTTCTTTGAACTCAATTATTGTTTTCTCAGATGTGTATATGAATAAAGCTCTATTTTTCCTTGGTCGGAGACTTAGATATCACTTGTTTGCAAAGCACATGTTTCCATCATCTTTTTGTTTGAAGTTTGTTGTCTTTGCAATCTTATTGTCATTGTTGTGTTCAGTTTGGCATAGGGTTTATACAACAATATTTGTATCCCTATCATTGGAGTTTGGGGAAACTTTGTATTTTTGTTTTTTGCAATAAGTGGTGTTTGAAACTTTGTATTTTGTTATGTGAAATAGGAATGGTGTTTGAAACTTTGTATTTTGTTATGTGAAATAGGAATGAATTTTCCTGTCCCTGGCACCATTGGCTAAGAATTGGTTTGTTTGATTAGAGGCAACATTTTGAACTATGATTAATTTCAATGATACTTGTTTCCTTTAAACTCTGTGACTTTGCAAGAGGAAAGAGTGTGTCTGTCAATTGATTTCATTGTGCAACCTTTATTTTGTAGCGGATTGCCTTTGCTATAGGTAATCGGTGCAAATTGTTTGATATTAAACCCAATTTTCCATTAAAATTACATTAACTTGATGGATTAAATGAATGATTTGTAATCTAAAAATCTTAAGAATATCATTAAAGATTGCATCCATTTTGTGTAGTTGTATTAAGCTGGTGAAGAAAAATTGGGTTTTTGTGGAACTTGTCTATTGATTCTAATATATTTTTAGTCTTAGGTTAAATTAGGTTTTCTAAACCCTAACCCTTTTGAAGTTTATTTGAGGTAAAATGAAAAAACATTAAAAAAATTAGAAGTTGGAAAGCAAAATCAGAGATTTTAGATCTCAAAAAGTCAGGAATTTTTTGAAGAGGAAAATACAGAAATCTCAATCTCAATGTAGAGAAGAAATATTTAGTTTTCATAAAGTCTAAGTCCCCTTGTGATTACCAGAAAAATCACATTCATTTCACTGAGTTATCCATGTCACAGTCAAGACCTGACTACCAAAACCTTGGGGTTAGTTTATTTGAGTGATCAAATAGAGTTTACTTTCAAGAGAGGATAGGATACCTAATGTATTTTATTTTGTGTTGGTGAGTGCAAAAACGCCCGTCAACAAGATGGTTAAAGGGATTTCATCATCAAATAATAATAGATTACCAAGTATTCAAATATTTAATGATAAAAATTTATTATTTAAGCATGAAGATGGTAACTTTGAAAACTTGATGAATAGCTTGAAATTATACAAGGCCTTTGGTAGATTTTTAAAAAAAATCATTTTCCTAAGCTAGAAAGATTATCTTCTTATCTAGTTTAACAAAGTTAATTAACAATGGGGTTTACCTTCTAAAATTATATTTGGGCATTTCATTCTTAATTAGCCCTTGTATGAGGGAAATGTGGGATTGATTTTTTTTTAAATTGAGAAAAAGAATATTAAATGGAATCCTTAATAAATTTTCTTGTTGGGAGGATATAAGTGTGTCAAAAATTTATTTCCTCTTGTAGCAATAACTATTCCTTTTCTTAGTTATTTGGTAGTTGTCAAATAAAGAAGATCCAATAAATCGTGAGAAAAATTATATGGTTTGATGGTAAAGGCACCAAGAAAAGGCATGCAATTAAGTAGGAGGATTTTTGCTTAGACAAGGCCAAAGGTGGATTAAGTTTGAATAATCTAAAAATCCAAGGTGTTGCCTTATTATAGATTATTAAAGTTCTCATGGGATAAAACATTGGAAAGCTTTGGTTATAAATAATATTCAATTAGTTATTTCCAAAAAAATACTAAGCATTTGATTGGTTTACATACCTATGATATTTTTTTTGGTAATTTATCAATCAACCCTTCTAGATCTAGTGTGTTTTTTATCTTTTGAATAGCTTGGGAGGTTGTAAGAGGTTTTATCAAGGGTCATAATGCCTTCAATATATATGATAGTGTGTACCTTAATGTTTTACCCTACTCTAATGTGCAAAATAACTCAAAAATGCAAGTGATAAAAGACTAAGAACACTTCAAGATTAGCCTAAAGAGTGATGAAACAAGAAGAAAAGTAGATAAAATAAGATGCAAATGATTTCACCTTCCTTGCTGTTGACGACTCCTTGATTGGCCTTTGCTTGGGATGATTTTGTGTGCTCCTTAGATAGCTTCTTGAGTGACTAAATGCAAGATTGGATGTGCAAAATGATTAGAATGAATAGCTAGATGATAGTGAATGAGTGAGAATGCAAATTGGCAGCATGTAGTTATCAAATGGCTAAGTGTTGAAAATGCCCTTGAGGAGGGGATATTTATAGGAGAATTTGAATTATGTAGAGAATTCAACGGTCAAGATGCATCCAACAAGGCCAAGATGAAGGGCTATGGTGGGTTGAGAACCCACAAGCCCTCTCATCTTGACATGTGGATGGTGAAGTGGCCAAGAGAAGAAGTGTAAGTGAGGTGTCAAGAAGGTACATGAGGTGGAGGAAGGACAAGCACCTTGGGGAGTGAGAAGATTTCCTCAAAAAGGGATTTCTTGTCCCCAAGTGGGAGTGAAAGGGACATTTGAGGAATTTTGAAATTCCTCAAAAATCTACATGGGAAAATGAAAGGTGGTTGAAAACATAAATGTGAATTAAAAATTCACACTCTTAGAAAAATCTAAAGGATAAAAGGTGGGCTCCAAAAAGGTGGGACTTGGTCACATGTGGATATTGTGACAAGTCCAAAGTTCTAGAAGCCTTGGAAGGATGGAATGTGAATTAAAAATTCACATATAAAGAAGGGGAATCTAGGATAAATAAATGTGAATTAAAAATTCACATGGGAAAGGGGGTCAATGCTGAAAGAAGGTAAATGCAAAGGTTGGCTAAAAAGTGGTGCTAAATCTAGCTAATGACCTTGGTTAAGGTTGTGCAAATATTGGATTAGGCTAATTAATGGAATATTAGAGGCAAGTGGAAAATGTAGGAGGATGTGACATTAATCTTTGATTAAGAGGATGCACATCATAATCATGAATTAATTAAATTAATTCAGATTAGGGCAAGATTATGGAGGATGTGACAAGGAAAGAAAATGAAGAATTTTAAATTGATTTTAAATCAAAAAGGGAAAAATGACTAAATTAAATAAATTAGTGTATTTATTTAATTTAAAAAGGAAGAAGGTGAAAGATAAAGCATTTAACGATTAAATTAAATACTTTATAGATATGAGATAAAAGGTGCAATATTAATTTAATAAATTAATATTTAATATGGTAGACGAAAAGGAAGTAAATTTAATCATATGAGAGTGATTAAATTTAGATGTCTACATTTTGCCCCTCTTCGAAATATTGTTAGGATAACAGTGTTTCGAAGAAAAATAAAATGTGAATGAGGGAGGAAATGACAGATGGTGATGCCCCTAGTGTGGAAAAGGTTAATGATGCCCCAATAACCAGGCTGAAGATGAGGAATGGTAAGAGGGTATGCCCCCTCGAGAGGGCGGTCGGGGGAGGGAAAAAAGGGGGTCCCCAGACGATGTCTTGATAGGAAGAAAAGAAGGACACCATTGGATAGAGCTCAAAAAACCAAACAATTTTGGTTTTTGAACAGAGGTGATCCGACGCACGGTTTGCAACTGGCAGCCTCGAGAAGTTTTGGATTAGTTAGAGGAATAAAAAGTTAAATAAAAGGTAAAAAATACTTTTTTGGAGGAAGGGGTTAAAAAGGTAATTTTAAAAATTACCTTGGTCATTTTCACTGTAGTAGTTGAGAGGAAGAGAGTAGAGAAGAGAAAGTTGACAAGGAAGAACGATGCCGATGGACAATGACACGGCGATTGTGCACCGGGCGGACGAGGTTCGTGCATTATACAGCGGGGGCGCGGGTGGATAGCATGTGAGTAGTAACAAAACCCTCCTATTGAATTTACGCATTTTAACGTATATTTTGATAAGTACGAAAAATTTGGACACATGGGTTTTGGTCGGTAGGACAATTAGAAAAATGGGTCAAAATTAGATTATTAAAAAAAGTCAAAAAAGGGGGAAATAGCCAACTTTGAGCACCGTGGGGAAGCCGGCCGCTGGTGGGCTGGTTTTCCCGGTAAAGCCGGTTCCGCCCAGTGCGATCGTAGTGGGCCTACCTGGTTCCCACCGGTTCTCCCCTTGCGAAGGCCCAGCCAGCCACCAAGCGGGAGAGGGGGAGGGTTGGGGGGGAAAAGATAAATAAGGGGACAGAGAAAAAGGGGGAAGATAGGAAGAAAAAAGAGAAAAAAGATAAAAGAAATAATGAGGAATTTTTCTGTGTATGCAGAGCTTTGATCGAACACAAGTGCATGAGCGATGGTCAGAGGTGATGGCGGCGTCGATAGCAGTGATGAACGGGGAGGATCAGGCGGTATTGGATCACGCAAGTTTAGGTCACTGTGTTCAGTTTCTAGTGATCAGAGTGCATCCGGCGATGCTAACCGCGTTGATAGAGAGATGAAGCTCAGAGACATCCACATTTCATCTCCCTACAGGAGAGATGACCGTGACGTTGGAGGATGTGTGGCGCATTCTAAGGCTGCCGATTGCTGGCTGGTTAGTGAGTAAGGTGGTGTCCACAGGGGTGGAGTTACAGGAGACCATGAGAGTATTGTTTGGTCATGTGACGTTTCCCCTGGTGAAGGGGTAGTTGAATTTGGACGGGTGTTTGTCAGTGGGGGTGCCAGCCTTACCGTTATTCCTGTGTGGGTTGATTAGTGGGATACTGTTGCCAGATCGGAGCAGACGGACATATAGCCTGCGTTATATGGAGGTGATCTGTCACATTGTCGAGTGGCGGGGGTCGTTTTCATGGGGGTCGTGTGTATTGGCGCATCTGTACAGAGATATGCATGGGATCTGCTACCGGGAGTAGCGAGTGTGACACATGTGATGCTATTGTAGATTTGGGCGTGGGAGCATATTGCAGTGACGAGGCCGATAGTAGTGAGGAGGGGGACAGTGGATGATCGTAAGCCCATGGATTGGGAGTATGGGGAGGAGAGAGGTTGGGTTTTCCGCTATGAGAGGCAGTGAGAGATGGAGGGGTGGACGAGAGCATTTGATGATCTGCAGTCGAGAGACATAGAGTGGCGGCCATATAGGGCGCGTCAGTTCAGGGGATGGATAGATACGAGGGGACAAGAGGGTTATTTTCTGAGTCAGTGTTTTATTATTGGTACTCTATCGCGTATAGTAGAGTCTCATCGACCAGACAGAGTGCTGAGATAGTTTGGGGTGATACAGGATATTCCGACGGCGCCTATCCTGTTCCGGCGGTATAGTAAAGAGATACCATGGGGAGGTCGTATAGCACCAGTGACAGCTAGGGCATCATGGAGGGCCGCAGAACAGGTGGCATATCCAGGGAGAGTAGGAGGAGATCAGGTGCCAGTGGTGACTGAGCGATACCAGAGGTGGTTTCAGAATAGGTTATGGGAGAGGATTACGCCTGTTCAGCCTATATTGAGGGTAGCGGGTGCCAGACCAGAGGATGAGTAGAGACTACGGAGGGAGAGGAGAGGAGGGGAGCAGCAGCGCCGAGAGGGTGTGGTAGCAGTAGATGAGGGGGGACAGGAGGAGGCCGAGAGGGATGAGAGAGAGTCGGCAGGCAGAGCAGGGAGGAGGAGGAGACATCAGAGACGAGGCCGGAGAGAGGGTCGGCAGCGGGAGAGGGGGCAGCCACAGAGAACCTAGGGGGAGCAGAGGGTGGAGGAGGTGATGGATGTGGATGATGTGGATGATGTGGAGGTGGTAGGTGTGAGGGATGCTGCAGAGGAGGGGATGAGACAATTTGTGGTAGGACGACATGGGCAGCCACAGTGGTTGCGGGTTCGACCGACTGCAGAGAGTCATGAGGCTCGTCAGGAGCCGAAGAGCGGAGATGATGAGGCTGTTAGAGGAGCACCAGGGGAGGAGAGGTCACCACGATGTCGATTTGTGGTTGAGAGACAAGGAGATGCGAGACGATTCTGAGTTCGTCGGGTTGTGGAGGATTTGGAGGAGCAACAGGAGGAGGGCGATAGGGAGCAGCCAACAGGTGCGGAGGATGAGACAGAGCAGGTGGTTGGGGAGGAGGATGCAATGGATGTGGACAAGGATGCGGCAGAGGAGGATGTTGCGGCAGTAGATTCATTAGCTTTAGTTCCTTATGTACTGGAGGATCCCATGGTGCAGGCGAGGGGAGCAGAGGCGAGAGTATGGATGGTGGAGTAGAGAGTGAGGGCTCTTGAGGCCGAGCTAGCCAGAGTAGAGTGGGAGTCATTGAGAGATTATGAGGCCATGGTTGTCGAGCTGGGGAGGGCACAGTCAGAGGTGCATAGGATACAGGGTGAGTTGACTAGTATAACATGGAACCGCGACAGATTGCAGGCAGAGGTCATGGTTTTACAGGCCAGGGGAGAGCCAAATGAGAGGACAGAGCAGGGAGCTGATCAGGGGATAGGAGGTACTAGTCAGTAGGCGGGAGATCTCCAGCGAGACTGGGACAAGCTTTAGGATAGAGTACATTGCCTTGAGCAGGCAGTTGGAGATATGGGGCTGATGCAGGAGAGGGAGGCTGTGGCAGTAGAGCAGGCACAGATTATGCGGGCCGAGAGGGACGCAACACAGGTGCAGGTGTAGGTGATGGAGGCAGAGAGGGATGCGGCACAGGCGCGTATTCAGAGTGAGAGAGCAGTGGCAGAGGCAAAGATACAGTCACTACAGGGAGGGAGAGATGAGGCGGTAGCAGAGGTAGTGACTCTCCGGAGAGAGAGGGATTTAGCAAAACTGCTGGCATAGGCTCTCCAGAGGGATAGAGATGTAGTAGTGGCTCGGGCACAGGGGGCTGAGAGGGAGAGAGATGCAGCAGAGAGGCGGATGCAGACCCTACAAGCAGAGAGGGATGTTGCGATTGCTCATGTTCTGACATGTCAGGGTGTGAGTGGGGTGCCAAGAGCGGATACGCAGATTGTGGGGAGAGAGAGGGATGCAGAAGTGGTACAGGCAGTTGCTGCGGAGGAGATGGATAGATTACAAACAGAGTTGGCACAGAGCTGGTTGGCTTAGAAGGCATGGGAGCAGGAGAGGAGAGCTATTACCAGGGACTGAGACAGGTATCGTCACAAGTGGAATGCCGCTCGGGTCTAGGTTGCGGAGAGAGAGGAGAGAATGAAAGAGGCAGGGTTTTGGATGGCTGCATATTATGATGCAGTTCCTGATTCGGCACAGCGGAGATTCCGTTATATCCGATAAACACCTCAGATGCCAGCGCCATCTCAGTCATTGGGGACATGAACCCGTGGTTATAGTGATTCTCCAGGGGTTTCACCAGGCCAGGGAGTAGGACCTGAGTCGCCACAGAGATTAGATGTGGGGAGTTCATTCGAGAGGTGACAGGCTACTGTGTTTTTGACAGATGCAGGGTGGAGTGTGTAGGATTTATTGACAGAGATCAGAGATGTTCCATATCTCTGGATTTTGTAGTGTGTCATGTGATGGATATATATATGATGGACATGTAACATATTATATTATATTGATATGGGACAGTTCTTATTGACACCATGTAATATGTTTCCTTTTGTGATAGGTGATTATATGCATGCGTATGTGGTATTACTTGTTTATGTGGATGGATGCGTTGGTTTATTTATGCTTATGTTTATGATATGAGATGTTCACATGGATGATTGGATATATGTACTTATGGAATATGAATAATTTCATTGATGCATGGTGATATGATATGTGTATATGTGGGATCTATGATGATTTACATATATAGATGCCTAGTTGACTTATTTGTCATGTATGTATATGTGTATAATGGGTTTTGTATGAACATTTTATATATGCAGAATGTGATGTATTATGAGTTTGACACTTTGTGATGCAGGTGGCGATGTATGTATGGACTTAACATGTGGTGATGCAGGTGATGATGGATAGATGGAATAGTACTTTTATAATTTTAGAGGAAATAACACATGGCCATAAGTGCCAATAAGAACTGACATGATAATGGGCGGTGGGCATGTGGTGATTGTGAGGATGGGTGTCATTTGGCATCTGTCAAAAGGTATCAGCATCCTAAGAAGAATGGAAAAAAATGGGGGAAAGTATTTGCACAACCAAAACCATAGGGTGAGTGTAATACAATGATTATAAAAATACAATTCTAATTCAATTTGCCATCTTGGGAGCACTGGTTTTTGCTATAGCATAAGACACGATACACCAAGGTATGGAGGACCGAGGTAGATTAGTGTCTAATGCATGAAACAAACACGTTAGACAAGAAGGCTATCCCAACACTCCAAATTCACGGAGACCTTGGTCGGGTCAGGTATTGGGGTAACCACAAGCACAAAAGGATGCCCCAGCATAACACAAGACCCCAAGGACCTTGGTGGGTACTACGTGGGATAACCAAGAAAACACAACAAAAGAAAAGATCAAGATATGCCCCTATGTGGACCAATCAAAACACGTCATAATATGATAGATTATGGCGGTCTTGACAAGTGATTATAGGGAGCTCAAATGATAAACAAGAACTAAAAGCCTAAAAAAAAATCGCAATCAATTTCAAATGTCCTTTGCCATAGGATCAAGGGGATAAATGGAATTGATGAGGTCTGTTAGGAAGGATGTATCCTGTTGAGACCCATGATGAATACTAAGCGAAAAGATCGATATGATGTAGGATATTCAAAATTGATTAGATTCGTTGGTACAAGTGAGTCTTGTTTGTTAAGAACCAGCTGGATAAAGGCATAGCTTGATGACACAACACAACCTAAAGACCTAGGGGCTCGGGGTCTGATCAAATATTAGCCTTGCCTACGTGAAAGCGCAGAGCCCTCGTAGTTCATGAAAAAAGACCATGGATAAAGTGGAAAGAAGACAATGGTGACCGATGATGAAGAACACAACACACGATAGACAAAAGCCCCGGGTGAGGATCCAATGACCAACCTTGCCTATGTGAAAGCGTAGGGGCAACATAGTTCGATAAAAAGACCATGGATAAAAGCGAAAAGGGACTAGTGAAGACAAGTGATGGAGGACCAAAACAAGTTGATCCAAAAATGCCCCAGGGGTAGATCGAATGATCAGCCTTGCCTACGTGACAGCACAGGGGTGATGTAGTTCGATAAGGGATGAAAGTGACGCGGGAGGATGGAACCTAGGTGGAGACCGACACAATGAATGATCCTATAGGGTGGCACAGACTGACCGACGAAGGAAATGAAAGACATAAGCTCAAAATGGGATACAAAAAAGCTCAGGATGAGGGATAGGTAAGGTGGGTCGTCCAGTGCTCAATCAACAAATATCAAGCGGCCTAGGCTGATATGGGTGGGGATGATAGTGCAGATGAAAGCATAAAATAACTAGGACGTCAGGTAGATAATGATTAAGCCCTCTATGGATGGCGCCTGTTGACAGGTTTTCACCATCCATACTTATTCAAGGTGCCACCAAGAGGTGATTTTCACCATAGGACAGATTTATTTTTCTTTACTTTTTTTTTTTTGATTTTTTAATACTTTTTTTGATTTTTTTGATTTTATGATTTGGGTGGGGTTACTAAACGGATTTAGGCATAGAACCTCTTTAGATGGAGGATATTGACAGGTTCATTAAGGGGATATCCTTCAAGAGTAGTTAGCTTGTAGGCCCCAGATCCGTATTTGGCGGCTATGATATAAGGCCCTAACTAGTTTGCCTCAAATTTTTCCTTTTTATCACGATCCGGTTGAGTACGTTGGTTTTCTTTGAGGACAAGCTCACCAACCTGGAATTGTCTAGGACAAACCTTTTTATTGTACTGACGTTTGAGGCGATTTTGGTATGCTTGTAGGTGGTCATAGGATCTTATTCTCCGTTCATCCAGTAACTAGCTGTGCAAGCCGTGCAACACGAGCATCTTCTTCGCTGATAAGGTTCTTCAAAGAAATTCTCAATGAGGGGAGCTCAACTTCGATTGGCAAGACGACTTCAGCACCGTATACTAAAGAGTAAGGGGTGGTGCTTGTTGGGGTGCAGATGGATGTACGGTATGCCCAAAGGGTGGGATGAATATGGAGGTGCCAATCTCGTTTAGTGTTATTGACAACCTTTTTGAGGATGCGGATGAGGGTCTTGTTGGTTGCTTCTGCCTGACCATTACCCTGAAAGTAATAAGGTGTCGACCAACGGTGCTAGATATGGAAGGTGTCACAGAGGTGTTTCATGGCTTGGTTTTTAAAAGGTTTTCCGTTGTCGGAGAGGATGGTGGATGGGATACCATATCTGCAAAGGATATGGTAGAGGATGAATTTGGAAATCAGAGTACCGGTGATTTGTGAAAGGGGAATTGCTTCCACCCATTTGGTGAAGTACTCAGTTGTAGTAATGATGAATGTATGGCCATCAGATGAGGGTGGGTATATCTTGCCAATCAAGTTGAAACCCCATTGAGAAAATGGCCACGGTGCTAGGAGAGGCTGAAGATCTTATGCTAGGGCGTGGATCAAATCTGCATGCTGTTGACATGGAAGGCATTTCTTCACAAATTCGCAAGCATCATGTTCCAATGTAGGCCAATAATATCCAGCCCGTAGGATCCTTTTGGCCAGAGCCATACCATTTGAGTGAGCTCCACAAATACCACCATGTACCTCCATTAGTACCATTTGGGCCTCGGTCTCATTCAGACATCTAAGGAGGATTCCATCATACCCGCGACGATAAAGTGTATCACCAACGATGATGTATCGGGAAGAACAATGGATGAAGGATTTACATTGGTTGCGTGTAAGTTCTAGGGGTATGATATTATCACAGAGATAAGTGTATATGTCTTGGTACCACGGGGAGGCGGGACCTACAATATCGCACACCATGTCAGTCTCAGGAACATCATATGCAGGGATTAAAAGTTGTTCAACAAGAAACTCACACTCTGTTCGGTCCTTAGGCATGTCAATGAGGGAACCAATAGTGGCCATTGCATCTACTGCTTTATTCTGTACCTGAGGGATTTGGTCAAACTGTATGAAGGTGAAATATTTCTTGAAATCATCCACCATGCGTTTATAGGGTAGCAGTTTATCATCTTTCGTGAGGAATTCATCATTAACTTGTCTAATAACTAGCAAAGAATCACTAAAGACTTTCAAATGGGTTATGTGCCACTGTTTTACAATTTTGAGGCTGGTGAGGAGAGCTTCGTATTCTGCCATATTGTTGGTACATGGAAATGCTATCCTGAATGATTTTGGAATGTAGTCACCTTGAGGACTGACTAATAGAATTCCTGCCCCAGATCCGCTATGAGTGTATGAGCCATCGAAATATAACATCTAAGCTGGTGCTTCTGTCACTGTATAGATTTCTTCATCTGGGAATTTAGTGTCTAGGGGGTAAGCATCTACTAATGGTGCTTCAGCCAATTGATCTGCAATAACCTGTCCTTTTATGGCTTTTCGCTCTACATACTCTATGTCAAATTCGCTTAGAAGCATGACCCATTTGGCCATGCGGCCAGTAAGAGTGGTTTTGGATAACAGATACTTCAAGGGATCAATTTTAGCGATTAACTTGACCGGATGACTGAGCATGTAATGACGGAGTTTCTGTGTGCTGAAAACTAGTGCAAGGCAAGCTTTTTCCATGGGGGAGTAATTTAACTTGTAGCCGACTAGTGTTCAATTGATGTAGTAGATTGCCCTTTCTTTGAATGACTCATCATGTTGTGCCAATAATGCCCCCAGTGTGACTGAAGTAGTAGAGATATAAAGTAGGAGGGGTTTTCCTGGGATAAGCGGCATCAAAATCAGTGGATGAGCTAAATATTCCTTAATTTTATCGAAACCCATTTGACACTGCGGGGTCCATCGGAAGGTGGAGTCTTTCTTCAAAAGATGGGTGAATGGGTGACATTTATCTGCTAGCTGGGCTATGAACCGACAGATGGACTGCATCTTCCCCTGGAGGCTTCTTAACTGCTTTAGATTGCGTGGAGGTGGCATATCCAGAATAACCTTTACCTTGGCGGGATCAACTTTAATACCTCTGTGAGAGACTATGAAACCCAACAACTTTCCTAACGTGACCCCAAAGACACTTTGTTAGATTTAGCCGCAACTTATAATGCTCTAATCGCTCAAATATCTTTTTCAGGATGGCGGAATGTTCTGCTCATGTTCTGGATTTCCCTAATAGGTCATCAACATAGTCTTACATGATGATATGGATGAGGTCATGGAAGATGACTGTCATTGCTCTCTGATATGTTGCCCCCGCATTTTTGAGACCAAAGGGCATAACATTGTAACAGAAAGTCCCCCAAGGAGTCGTGAAGGCGGTCTTGTGTTGGTCTTTAGGTGCGATTCGAATCTGGTTATAACCAGAGAAGCCATCCATAAGGGATAACATCCCATGTCCTGCTGTTAGGTCGACCAACATGTCAATGTTAGGAAGAGGGAAATCGTCTTTTGGGCAGGCTTTGTTAAGATCCCGGAAGTCCGTGCAGACCCGAATGTCCCCGTTTGGTTTGGCAACTGGAACTGTGTTGGAGATCCATTTGGAGTAGTCAATCGGTCTGATAAAACCCACGTCTAGTAACTTCTCCAATTCCTTCTTGACTAACAACGCTACTTGCAGATGCATCTTGTAGAGTTTTTGCTTGACAGGCTTGGCGTCTGGGTGAATTTCTAGGTGATGAACCACTAAGGCAGGGTCTAAGCCTGGCATGTCTGAGTATGACCAAGCAAAGTTAACAATTCCCTCTTGGAGTAGCTGCACAAAGACCGGATACTCTTGTTCTAAGAGTGACTTAGCTACATAGGTGATTTTAGGACTTTCAGTAGTTCCCAGATTAACTTCTTGCGTCTCTTCAATCAGAATAGATGATTTGGCAGATAGCTGAGTTCCTATAAGGGGAAAATGAACATCTCCATCTTCCAGCGCCTCTTCGAGGTTTTCGCCATCAGATGCATCCTTCATTTTTATTTTTTCAAGGTCAGGAAGTGCCTCAAGGAGGTTTTCACTAGATGACCGCTTTTTACTTTTCTTATTTTTATTTTTGCAACTGGAGTGTTCATCCTCCCCCAATCCCATAAGGTTGACATATGTGTCTGCAGACATATTGACAGGAGTGGTATTATGTAGGTCCCAATCAATAAGTTCGGGGTGACAAAGAGATAGGCTAACGGTGCAGATGGATAGGCATTCGAACATGGATGATAGATCGGTGTGATCGACATCATCGTACGCATGTATAATGGATTCCTCCTCGGATATGTCTTCCAATGAGCCATCGTCCACGGTGATACTATTGGAAGTATTAGATGATGTTGCAGGGCTTTTCTGTTTCTTGTCATACCCAATGCCTACTTTCTTTGGTAACTGTGGTGTATCAATGGGTTGTAACCGCCCTTGTTCCTCTTTACCTAGGCCTCTACCTTGATAGTTATGTTTTTCCACAAACTTTGTTGGCCAAGGGTACTTTTCCTGAAAATATTTCTTTAGAGGAGTTTCTGGTTCGGGCTCTTCTCGGTAGACCCATTGGCTTATGTCCTCCTCTGGTGCATCGACCTTGACACTCGGAGATCTGAAAGTGGTAGTAGGGATGTTTTTACCACTGAAGGTGATGACCTTGTCTTCCTTTTGTGTAGCACGTGAAGGTTAACCATACTCGTGCGGTGACGGTGGCAAGGTGGCTACATTGAGAGCTGTATGCATTTCATATTCACCACACCCTTTGTCAATGATCTGGACTTTGGTGACTGAAGGATCAGTGGTGGATGGTGGATTAGAGGATGATGACTGGGATGCCCCCATTTCAACCCCAGGGCAATAATGTAAATGGGGAAATGACGCTTCTAAAGCGCAGCAATATTCAAATGGTTGGGGGTCGGCATAAATGGTGACTTCTTGTCCGTTGACGGGGAATTTCAGGCATTGATGGTACATGGAGGGGACAACCTGCATAGCATGGAGCCACGAGCGGCCAAGGAGGAGATTATACGGTAAATCTAGATCAAGGACATGACAGGTAGTATACTGAAGCACATGTCCCACTTGGATAGGAAGACTGATAATTCCTTCTGAATTTCTTTCTGCATTGTCATAGGCTTTGATTGTAATGATATGGTTGCTTAAGTCCGCTTGAGTATACCCCACCTGTTTTATGAATTTCAAAGTACATAAATTGAGGGCAGAGCCATTATCTACCAAAACCCTTTTTATTTTATGGCGAGTGACCATGACTTTGATGTGTAAGGGGTGATTATGATTGACATCGATGTTTGGCATATCATTTTGGCTGAAGTGGAGGTGATGAGACGAAGCCATGTGTCCCACCAAAGCTTGGAATTGTGTGGGGTCGATGTCATTTGGTACATGGGTTTCCTGCAGGGCTCTATTGAGGATTTCTTGATGTACCGGGGAAGACTTAAGCAAATCCAAAATGGATATATGAGCGGGGGTCTTCCTCAGGTGATCAAGGATGTTGTACTGAGAGTTTACAGGAGTCAGTTGGGCGGGTGCAGAGGCTACAGGGACAGTGATACGAGCTCATCGTGTAGTAACAACACATTGAGGGTCTTTTGCTTTAATGTGTATCATGGATACTCGGGGTTCCACTTGCTCAATGTAATGAATAACACCTTCGTAATTGAAGGGCACATTCTTGTAATTCACATTATTTATGTTGTTATTTTGAGGATTACTGTTGGAAGTGCTAGGACCTTGATTATGGTTTGGGAAGGCGTTTTGATAGATCTGCAGTTGAGCATTGGACGACGAAGGTTGACTGGGGTCAACCTTGATATCTCCTCGATCGATGAGATCTTGGACATAGTTTTTGAAACCTTGACACTTATTTAAAGAGTGTCCCTTGATTTTATGAAAGTCACAATACTCATTTTCTTTGAACCATGCTGGCTTGGGTTTGGACTCATCAAATGGCTTGGTGACAGGGTACGTGATCGGATAGTTGATCTGTAACAGCTTATTGAAGACGACGCTCAGAGGTTCTCCCAGTTGAGCATACTGGCGTTTAGTGTTCCCTTGGTTATTTTGATTGGACTGTTGGGGAGGATGGGATGTCCCTTGCGGTACAGATATGGCATTAGGTATGGATTGCTGTTGTCTCTGGGATGTGTTAGCCACGTGGACATGTTTAGTATCTGTGACACCATCATTTACTGCATTTTTGTTCTTGTTCCAAAAATGTGGCTTGTCGTTGAATGACCTTTCCTTATCTTGATTATATATTTTGATGTTCCCTTTGGCAACAAGAGCACACTCAAGGATGGGTCCCTTCTCTACTACCTCCGCGAAAGTGGTGACACAATGTAATCTAAAGTTATGAGCCATGTCGGGATGAGAGTTCTCCACGAAGAGGGTGACCATGTCCTTTTCTTTCGAAGGGGTTTTCATTCGGCTTGCTAGGGCATGCCACCTTTGGAGGTAGTTAGTAAAGGTTTCCCCTTCACGCTGTTTCTCTTTGAGGAGATCCAAGGTATCGATATCTTTCTCCAAATTGAAGGAGAAGTAGGAGACAAACTTTTTTGACATGTCAGCAAAAGATTTTATGGACCCCTTTTCGAGGGTCATGAACCACCCTAGGGCGTTGCTTGCCAGACTCCGGGGGAATAGGCGCAAGAGATAGTTGTCATTGTGGATAACTTCTTGACACTGGGAGTAAAATTCCTGCAAGTGGGCTTTAGGATCCTTGTTTCCCTTGTATTTGTCAAATTTTGGTATCTCGAAATGTTTAGGAAACGAGATTAATGAGATGGAGGGATCATATGGATATGGGCATATGCCTTCAAATTTGAATGATTGTTTTGTAGCCTCGGCTTGAAGGTCCTTAAGTGCGGCTTTGATTTTTAGTATGTTCACATTAGCCGGTGAGGTGGACAGATATTGATGGTAGGACGATTGTGGATCCTGCTGAAAGGGCATCAGATTGTTGAAATACGGGTTTGGATGATTGAATAATGATATGGCTTGCTGGTAAGACGGGGGATTTTGTTGATACGGGGGCTGTTGTTGTGGGGTATAATATGGATTTGTTTGATAAAAGTGCGGGGTAGGTTGTTGAGGAACTTGGATGGGACGTTGTGTGTTGGTTTGTTGGTGTTGAGGGTATTGTTGTGATTGCTGGGAGGTTGCATAAAATAGTTGTTGGTGGAATTGTTGTTGATTGTGATAGTAGTAGTGTTGGGGAGGTTGTTGTTGTGACGTCAAATGTTGTATGGGCCGAGGTGGAATATTGTGTTGTGGTTGGGCCTTTGGACGCAAAATGGATGCAAGAAAGGGGGATATGGTCTGAGCAATGGGTGGAGATGGATTGCCTTGTGATTGGTAGGATGGCTATTGTGAAGAGGCCAAAGTATTATGTATAGGTTGTTGCGGATGAGATGGCGGAGGTAGCGTAGACGTGTTTTGTAAAGGGGGTTGTTGGGCACCACCTGGAACGTTCAGCTGGGGTGTGCCTTGTGGAGGTAATTGAGGCGGAATGTTGGGTTGGTGAAGCTGTTGAGATGGTATATTTGTAGGAGGTGGAAGTGATGCAGTAAAGGAGGTGCCCCCAATGTTGACTGGAGGTTGGTTGGAAGGAGGGGGTGTTGTTAATGTTAATGGCAGAGGTTGTGGAACATTTTGTGGCATACCATAGGCAAAAGGATTATTGGGATCAGGCACTTGAGGTCCTCCTATAGCTGAAGTCGAAGCGTGTGGGGGATAGTTAACCTAATAAAGAACAACATTGCCAAATTCAGGTTGATGCCAACCCTCAACTGGAGGAACATTGGAGAAGTATGAACCTTCGGGTGCATTTTGTGAACCTTGGAGTACGTTAGATGGGGCACCCCTATATTTGGACAATTCAACATTCGGGGGGGGTTTGACACCCTTCTCAATCAAGTGGGCCAAGATTTCTTCCCCATGTTTCTCAAGCAAATGGTCAGTCATTTGCACATTGGCGGGATTACTAAAATGTTCCTCAAGTGTGAGTTCAGGTTGATTAACCATACTCTCTTCACCATGTGGCGAGTTATTCTGATTCTCGGTGTTGGAGTGCGATGAAGTACCATTATGAGGATCGTGAGGGACGTTGGTACCCTTGTTAGGATATGATAAGATGTTCATTGTGTTGTTGGGATCTTGAGGGTTGTTTGATTGGGCATTTTGGGCTTGATGGTCGGCCATTCTTTGCCCGTGATCGAGTCTGAATGGGCATGCAAATGTGTTATGAGTAGATTAATGCTTTTGACGAATGATTTGATTGTGATTGGATGAGGTGTGATTTGGATGGGGTTTGGATTTGGATTAGATTTTGTTGGGATATATTGGATCGGATTGGATTTTGATTGGATTGGATTTGGATTTGGCAAGATTGGATTAGATTGGACTGGATTGGATTGGATTTGGCAAGATTGGATTAGATTGGATCAGATTTGATTTGATTGGATTGGATTATTTAGTTGATTGGACAATTTGATTGAATGATTGGTTTTGATAAATTTGGACTATTGGATGGGTGTGATTGGATGATGAAAGATGTGAGAGAGAGACCTTAAGCTTGATCAAAGGAAGTTACCCTTAGTGACCTAGAGCTTTGATTGATTAAGAGGATGATTATGGCACCGAATCCACCTTAGGATAGGAATGGATTGATTGGGCCAAGGATGATAACTTACAACACCGAATTCACCTCAAGATGGAAGCGAATTGATTAGGGTTGAAGTTAAAGGCTAATAATCAAATTCAAGTGCTATGGTCAATTTGGATAACCACTTTGTAAAGCAAGTTTAAGGAGGTTTGGTTATGAGTGGTGTTTAGCGGTAAAATTATGAGAAAATTAGAATGAATGGGTGGATTGAAGACGATTACGAAGAGTGAGTGGGGATTTATAATGGTTAAACAAAAGTTTGGAATGATAAGATGGAGGTTAAAACAGATCAAATGAAGGTTTTAGGAGGCTTAGAGTGACAAAATGGAGGCTTAGGATGATGAGGTAATGGTTGGGAACGATTAAATGATGGTTTTGAGGCTAAATGGATCCAAATGGGACGATTTCGGGTGTTTAGGAGGGCAAATCCGCCCCTCTGCAACAAAAATTAGGGGCGTTGATAATTTTTTACAGTAAAACATGGGCGCTTCCACCTTTCTACAGAAAAATAGGGGTGCTTCCACCTTTCTGCAGCAAAACAGGGGCGCTTCCACCTTTTTGCAGCAAGATCAGGGCGCTACCACCTTTCTACAGCAAAATTAGGGGCGCTACCACCTTTTTGCAGTAAAGCAGAGGGCGCTGCCACCTTTTTGCGGTAAGACAAAGTTTGGTTTTGATGGCAATGGCTATGGAAAGGACACAAAATGATAAAGTAAGGCCAAAGAATCAAAGATTTTATAGGTTTTTTCATAAGAAAACACTTCAAACAAGCACAATCCTATGATTAATGTTTAAGGGTATGGCCAGGCAAGGTCTTAATCTAGGATACACAAAGTTTCTAGGGAGTCCTCGATATACTCTCGGTACGTGAGGCACAATCGTGAACACCAGCCCATCACAAGTGTGAGTCGGGAACCCCAGCGAGATACTGAAAGGCTCAGACCAACTCTTCACGTCTATCTAGGTATCACCCTAGCTTCGACACTCCGCCAATTACGACATGACTGGATTGGGGTACAACTTTTGTTCTCCCCCTTTTATATACCCCGCCGGTACGCATGTTTGGAATCGTCCCTTGGGGTGATGAAATCTCCAAACAGGTCCCACTAAAAAGAAGACACTAATCGCTTCCAACTACTCCCCAGGCTCACATGAAGTGCAAGGGAAAAGTGAAAACAAATTAATGCCCCCTCGGGTAACACAAGAATAAATAATCACAACAAGCAATGAAGTTTACTCCCCCTAATTAGACTATGTTCCAAAACAACAAGGATAATTTGTGAAAATCTGATCAAATAGATGGCCCTGCAAACAAATGTTAGCTGTCTTCTTCTTCATCCTTGGTCAATTACACCATAATACGTTGCAAAAATGTTAGCAAAAAATGAGAGAAAAAACGAAGCCAAAATGACTGTTTTACCTTCCAAACTGTGTTGTTTTGGGGCGCTGCCACCTTTCTGTAGCAAAACAGGGGCGCTGCCACCTTTATGTGGTAAAGCAGCGGGCGCTGTCACCTTTCTACGGCAAAAATAGGGGCACTTCCACCTTTCTGCGGTGGACAAGAGGGCGCTGCCACCTTTCTGCAATGGATAAGAGGGCGTTGTCACCTTTCTGCAGCAAGAGGTTAGAGGAAAAGAGCCTTTCAAAATAAAAAGGGCGTATCCACCCCTCTGCAGAAAAATTTTTAAAAGGGAAAGTTGTACGCCCCACTGCAAGAAAGTGTTAGAAAAACCTTCTAAGTACACACCTAACTACAACAAACTATTAGAAGAACATGAAATTGACAGACAGAGGGCGCTGCCGCCTTTCTGCGGTGAAGCAGAGGGCGCTGCCGCCTTTCTGCGGTGAAGCAGAGGGTGCTACCGCCTTTTTGCGGTAAAACAGAGGGCACTGCCGCCTTTTTGCGACCTTTTCCTACAAAATTCTTAGCAAAAAGGAAGGTTAAATGCAAGAACCCGTTTGTGGGTCCCACTGGGCGTGCCAGAAATGTGTACCTTAATGTTTTACCCTACTCTAATGTGCAAAATAACTCAAAAATGCAAGTGATAAAAGACTAAGGACACTTCAAGATTAGCCTAAAGAGAGTTGAAACAAGAAGGAAAGTAGATAAAACAAGATGCAAATGATTTCACCTTCCTTGCTGTTGACGACTCCTTGATTGGCCCTTGCTTGGGATGATTTTGTGTGCTCCTTAGATAGCTTTTTGAGTGACTAAATGCAAGATTGGATGTGCAAAATGATTAGAATGAATAGCTAGATGATAGTGAATGAGTGAGAATGCAAATTGGTAGCATGTAGTTATCAAATGGCTAAGTGTTGAAAATGCCCTTGAGGGGATATTTATAGGAGAATTTGAATTCTCTAGAGAATTCAACGGTCAACATGCATCCAACAAGGCCAAGATGAAGGGCTATGGTGGGTTGAGAACCCACAAGCCCTCTCATCTTGACATGTGGATGGTGAAGTGGCCAAGAGAAGATGAAGTGTAAGTGAGGTGTCAAGAAGGTACATGAGGTGGAGGAAGGACAAGCACCTTGGGGAGTGAGAAGATTTCCTCAAAAGGGATTTCTTGTCCCCAAGTGGGAGTGAAAGGGACATTTGAGGAATTTTGGAATTCTTCAAAAATCTACATGGGAAAAAGAAAGGTGGTTGAAAACATATATGTGAATTAAAAATTCACACTCTTAGAAAAATCTAAAGGATAAAAGGTGGGCTCCAAAAAGGTGGGACTTGGTCACGTGTGGAGATTGTGACAAGTCCAAGGTTCTAGAAGCCTTAGAAGGATGGAATGTGAATTAAAAATTCACATATAAAGAAGGGGAATCTAGGATAAATAAATGTGAATTAAAAATTCACATGGGAAAGGGGGTCAATGCTGAAAGAAGGTAAATGCAAAGGTTGGCTAAAAAGTGGTGCTAAATCTAGCTAATGACCTTGGTTAAGGTTGTGTAAATATTGGATTAGGCTAATTAATGGAATATTAGAGGCAAGTGGCAAATGTAGGAGGATGTGATATTAATCTTTGATTAAGAGGATGCACATCATAATCATGAATTAATTAAATTAATTTAGATTAGGGCAAGATTATGGAGGATGTGACAAGGAGAGAGAAAATGAAGAATTTTAAATTGATTTTAAATCAAAAGGGGAAAAATGACTAAATTAAATAAATTAGTGTATTTATTTAATTTAAAGAGGAAGAAGGTGAAAGATAAAACATTTAACGATTAAATTAAATACTTTATAGATATGAGATAAAATGTGCAATATTAATTTAATAAATTAATATTTAATATGGTAGATGAAAAGGAAGTAAATTTAATCATATGGGAGTGATTAAATTTAGATGTCTACATATAGTATTTTTTTAGATTTAGATCTATTTGGCATAATCAAAATTGGAATAATGAGGGCTTAGCCCCACTATAAGATGGCTCTACCAAAACTTGAGATAATAAATAGATTAACAAGTTCAATAATATTTTTGAATTTGATTAATTAAATACTCGAGATAATATAAAAAAATAATACTCTTCTTGAATCATAGAAGAGAACTCTCACAATTTCGAAAATAACCTTGTACAATATTAAATTTCCAATAATAGAAAAATTAAATTGAAAACTAAAGCTATTTAAATGCTTCTATTTTTTTTTAGCATTAATACCAAGAATTTGTATTGCTTATTAATTGATTCCTGAGATGTTTTAGCTAGTGTTAATCCGAAATGGAACCTTAACATTAATTTAGGCAGTGTTGCCACATTCTTACTACCTATTGGTTAAAAAGATTTTTGTAGGTGTTGTCTTGATTGATTTTATTTTTTCTCCCATTGTTTGTAATATTTGTTATATTTTGGAAACCTGTGAAAACTTGTTTTTTAAATGTAGTTTCTTCAAAAGTATTTGGGATTTATTCTTAGGGGATGTATTGGGATGGGATAATAACAATAGTTTATCTTGGCATGATTTTTTTTTTAGTATGTCATTGGTTTGAAAAAGAGCATCTTAATATTTTTTGGTTGACTTTATGCACTGAGATTTTATGGCTTTTATGGAAAGGGATAAATGATAGTGTGTTTGAAGCCAAAAAGAGGTACCTTATAGAGTCTTCTAGATGAATCATGTGCTTTGAAATTATATTACAAGTTACAATGATCCTTGAGATCTCAAAGATCAAATTCGTGAGATTTTAAATGAAGGTTTTTCTATTATATTTAAGAAACAAATCAAGAATGCACAATTTTTACCACATAATGTTAGTAAAATGAATGAAAAATTATTAAATAATATGTGTTCCAAAAAAAATTTTAAATTCCACAAGTATGACCTTCCAAAACTTGTAATAAATATCGGTCAACCTATTGATATGGAAATTAACAAACAAAACTATGACAATTTGGATAATAGTAAAGGCGTTGTGTCTCCTCTTATTGGCACCTTTGGCTATGATACTTACTTAGAGAGTCATAATGTAAAATGCTTCTAGAAATTATCGAGGTTTATTGGTTACTATGTATGTGTTGATTATTATTTAATTGTAGTAATTAGATGATATCATTTTGTATTGTAAGTTGTGTCTTCCACTTTTATGTAATTCTATGTTGTTTAGTTTTGCGATATTTTTCTAGGATATTTTGTTTGAATTTCCTTGCCATGGTTGTTATTGATGTGGTCTAGTTGGCACATCTCATATTTAACATTATTTTTAGTAATTTATAATCATTTTTTAAAGTGGAGGAACCATTATTTTAAGGTCCTTGACACATTTTATGAAACCATTATTAGATAGTGCTTCCCCACATAATACCATTAAGCATACTATGTATCTTTACACTAAAAAGTGTGCATAAACTCTTTCTCTTTTAGGATTGAAACCACACATATACCTCAAAGAAATTGCATGATTCTAACTATTAGCCTAATCAAGCATGTGAGACATGTGACGAGTTGATACATCACCCATTCAAGTTGGGAAAATATATATTTTTGTTAAGAATACATCGGTGATAGGTGATAAAAATAAATTTTTAGCATTTTTTGGTAGGAATTTATTTGATTAGTGGACCATACCACTTTCATATAAGTAGAGAAAACTATATCTATTATATATTAGAACTATTCTAATAAAATGCTTTGTGTCAGGATAAGGTGTCTCAACTTTGTAATCCTAATATTTATGTTTAAATATTTTGTATTTGTTGTTATTTCATGTTCAGTGCCTTCTAGATCTACTTGAGACATCCCATTTGGAGGCAACATTGATTTTATATTTTAGTGGATTTTTTCTTCACATGAGGATGTAGGCATTCTACTTTTTTCTTGACATGCTTTTCAATGTGTTATCTTAAAACATGTGTAAGAGCACCTTGAATAGTTTTCTTGGGGGTTACATATGGCATATTGTTATAACATGTGAGAGCATATAAGAGATATGTTACACTGGAATCTTGACCAATATTATGAAACATTAGTTAGTTATCAGGAAGTATCTAATACATAGGAGAATGGGGACAAATTGGACGCCTGAGTCTATGTAGTCAAATATTCTTGGTTATAACAAAATGACATGTAAGAAATATTCTAATAATAGTGAAAAGACCATTGGGATTTTATTCCAACCAATTTGGGCATCATACCTCCTTTGGGATTTTAAATAGTTTATGAAAATCATTCCATGGTTTCAATTTATATTTCTTATATAGATTAGTGCTTGGAGTTGGAGGATGCATAGATTATTTTGCAAGTTATAGTAGTAAAAAAGTGTTGCTAGAATTGAAATGGATGAGTTACATTGATGTAAATCTCTTTTGAAGGTCTGATTCAAGATTGGATCTCTTTGGGAATGGAGTTTTTTCTCACAAGGGTTTCTCCACATAAATATTCATATTATGATTTTCATCTACTTTATGACCGATTTTCATTTCTATTTATTATCTATCATTTTATTAAATTTGGACACATAATGTTTCAAAATATCTCATTGTCTAGTTATACCTTATTTTTTATAATTGGTATTAGAGTCATGGTTTCCTTGATTATAGAGAGGGATAGCTTTCTTGTCGTGTGTGATTGAGTTTTTTGTTATAGTGGGACTGTGTTGTGTTTTCTTGTAGTTTTAGATTTTGGGTGATAAAGATCTTGGCTAACTCATCTTGATTGGAGATCAAAGAGTTCAATGGCATAATCTTTTAGCCTTCAAATCTAAATTTTTGAATAGAATACAAATCTAGTGTTCTCTTAAATTTTTTTTTCAGACTACTACATATAAATTTTAGAATAGAATATGAGATATTTATAAAATAAAGTGTCTCATTAATAATTTATTCTTAAAAATAAAATTGTATTTTCTTAAAATGAAGAATGCAGACTTGATTATAAAACATTTGAATAGATTTAGTCTAATATTGAGTTAGTTACAATCAATTGATATGTAAATAGAGGAAAAGAATAAGAATATTTTATTATTATGTTCATTGCTTGAGTCTTGAGATAATTTGATTCTTGCACTAAGTGGTTCTTTGATAGATCCAAAATTGGATGCCCTTTTTGCCACATTGCTCATAGAGGAGATTTTAAGAGAAATACTTTAAAAGGGTCCAAGGATGCATTGTATATATGGGGAAGATCTAAAGAGAGAGATAACAACAAGAAGAAAGGTGATAAGAAAAATTATAAAGAATAATCTAAGTAGACACCTGGTAAGTGTTAGAACTGTGGCAAATCGAGGCATCTCAAAAAGTAATGTAAGAATAAGAAAATAATAATGATGATCCCTTTGAGGATAAACACTTTGATGAGGAAGCTACTACTACTTTTATTATTTCTATTAACATGAATTCTCATGCCTCTTGTTTGGTATGTTTAGGTGCATCCTACCATATGACTCCTCACAAGGAGTGGTTCTTTGTACATAAAACTTATGATGGGGGCGAAGTTTTCCCTGAGGATATCATCATACAAAATATTGGGGACCAAAGGAAGGTAAAGCTAATATTCAGTGATGAAAGGGTGAAAACCTTCATAGAGGTATTGCATATCCAAGGTTTAGCTAAAAAATTGATTTCTATATTTAAAATGAATTATTCATGGGTGCATGTTGTGATGTCAAAAATTGCATACCCTTATATTTTCATGCCATATTTTTTCTACTTACTTTGGTTTCCATATCCTCTAGTGTGGTTTTAGTCCATTTGATCATTTTTCCTTAGCCTTTCCCCTTCCCATTATGCCAAAGGCTTAGCATCTCATTGTCACTTTTTCTATAGTTGATGTCATGATTATTTTCTTGTGTAATTTTCTATTGTTTGATCTTTCCAAGCAATAATTGTCTGGACAAGTTAGGGCAATGTGTAGATATCTATGCAATGTGTTAAATTTTTATGATATTTCATCATTATTTGATTATTTTTAGCATTTCATTCCTTTCCGCCTTGTTAATCCACAAGTAATTTGTTTGGAGTGAATTTGAATGGCTACCCACCTCTCTCTTCTCCATTCCTTTGAACTTTTTTTTTGAACTATTATCATTCACTTTTAATCTCTCTTACAAATTTGAAATCTCTCTCATTATTCTACCATTTCTAACAAAATTCTTGAGCTCTTACCAGCTTTGTGAAGTTCATGTGAAGACTCTTTGACACTTTATTAATCTTGTGGAAAGTGTAGTAACATGTTGCAATAAAGTCATTGCCTCCATTGGCTTCACCAAGCTTTGGGAGGTGAATTAAATTGTGATTTTTGATCTAGCTTCTCTTATTTTGTACTAATATAATTAAAGAATCCTTCTAGCTACTATTCTTGGCTCTTGGAATCATATCTTTCATTTACTAACATTCTAGTTTTTATTTTATCACACTCTATTTCTATTGTTGTTATTCTTTTATTCATAGATTCGTTGAGAAAAAGAGTACATACTATTTATAATTTATTTTCAATACATTAGTTATGTATGGATGTTAAAAAAACAAAATGGGGGCTTGACTTAAATAAAAGCTCCTAAACAACCCAAACATTTTTTTTGTCTCTTGAACCACATGTTATTTTGTTAGAAGATATTCAATGATTTAGGAGTTTGTAGATATCTTCCCTTTATTTTCCTTTCCTTTTTATTATTTTTAGTAAATATATTAGCTAAATCCTATTAATTTTTATTCAAATTACCATTGGTGATCTTTTTGGTATTTTGTAGTTTCATTTTTTACAAACTAGGCACATTTTTCAAGACATTTTTTAGAGTTATTTTCCATACAGATCATAACACCCTATGTGACATGTTTTCCAATCTAGAGACTTACAAATTCTATTACTAAGTTTCTCTCTATAGTTCATTTAAAGTTCTACCTTTATTTTTCTAATTTGATTATTCATTTCCTATAAAACTACAATACTTTTATTTCACTTATAGTGTTTTAGCTTGTTTAGAAATCGACAATATTTATAGGATAAAACACATTAAGATTAATCAAATAGTTTTTTCATTTTCATCTGGAATAGAAACAAGTCAGTCTCCTTTACCGGGCTAGTTAATCTTAGTGTGGTGTTTGTGAAATTGTTTGATAAGGGAAACAAACCTTTCCTTTGTAAATTCAAACTTCATATACCACACATGTTAATTTTGAGAAGAATGGTTGCAAGTTGAGAAAAAGGAATTTGGTGTTGGCTAGAGGCACTTAGTGTGACACCCTATTTAGGCTAGAAGCATCTATGTTTTATAAATTTATGAACGTAATTAATAACATTATTTCTTATAAATTGTGGCACCACATGATAGGTCACATTAGTGAGAAGGGTCTCAATCCTCTCATTAATATGAAGATGGTTGATGGTTATTTTGATGAATTTGATTTATGTGAACATTATGTGTGTATAAAATAATATATGATAAGAAATAAAAAAAATTTAATACCAATTGTTAGGAAATTCAATTTTTATCCAAATATGACTTTGACGACAACAACATGAAAATTTGAAACTTATATGCAATCTAAAAATTAAGTTGTCTTAATGTGGGATTACCATGATTAGATCCATCTTCTTTATGATGTTAAAAATAAACCAACATAACATGCTTATAATCACTACCTTATCTAAACTTATAATGTAACAATATATAAAGAATGACATCACCATAAGATAAAAACAATGATGCACAAATCAACAACACAAGAGCATCACATAACACAAGATTTACATGGAGAAACCCTTGCGGGAAAAAAAATCCACCAAGAAGAGAGGCCAAATATGCATTATCTCCAAATAAATGAGATTACAATACAACTACTTCCATTCTACTATTTGCCTCCAACATGGTAGCACTTGTGCACCTATGAACAACCTCTTTATGCATCAACCTATCCTTGTTCTTGCAATGAAACTATTCAATCATTTATCAATTATCCCTCATATTCTCTAATCTAAAGAGCTGATTTTATAGATGTGTGAAGAGGTGTAATGCACCAAACGTGACATCCAAATATGGATCTCCATTCCAAACATCCCCAAACCTTGGATTACCTCCTCAAAATGTGAAAGGACACTATTTTTGGATCCAATACTTTCCCTCCAACTTGGGCACCCAAAAATGGAAGATAAACATTACAGTAAATGGAATAAATGATGGAATACAGAGAGACACCTATTGCCTCTTTTCAAGCACCCACTTGGAGAATACCAATAATCACTCATTTTTCTTTTTCCTTATCTTTTATTATCCCATTATAGGCATCCACATGCGGGGAAAACAATATTAAATATTTATTTCCACAACTTACCTTTACCACTACTAGTGGAACTCGTCACCCCTTATAAGTGTAATACAAACAATGGTGAGAATAAATATTACACAATATTTTTCCAATTCACCCTAATTATCTAGAGACACTTTCCAAGGATGTTGGAACCATACAATATTACATAGGATTTATAAGGTAGATGACACCTTAATCCTAAAATTCTCCCACTTGACATCATACATTTTAAATACACCCATAGGAATCACAAACAAAGGAAAAACATCCCTTAGCCAAACATGTACCATCCCAATCTTCACCATGCTCTCATGCTCCAACAAGATACTTGCAAAATCAACCATGATAACCACCATCAAGCAAAAAAAGTCCTTACATCCTCCAACATGCCACTTATGGAAGAAAAACTTGGAACATGCCAAGGTGAAACATATCAAATGTCACTGAAACCTACACCAATCTTTACATGAACACAATCATCAAATTCAAATGATAACAAATGCTTTGAGTAGCTACCTTACTCATACTAGTTGGAATAGCAACCACAACAAATTGTGACTCATCCAAGCTAATAATGCCTCAAACCAAGGTATACAAAAATTGATAAAACGTCATGCCATCAACATACCAACTCAAAATTTGTAATCAAGTCTTTGTATATCCATCCTCCTATCTCAATGCAACGTGCCAATGTACAAATGACCAAAAAAAATACCAACTAACAAAGTCTGCATTAGTCACCTATTGAGTAGACCAAGAGTGGGATACAATATTGTCTTGTGCACACAACGCCAAGAAATGACAATCTTATCTACAGGTCTATAATTGATTCACATCTATAAACAAGTGTAGGCTCCTTGATCATTCTATTGAAATCCTCATCAAAGAGTAAGCATCTCAACATACGATCCCATAAAATAAGAGATCTCTTAGCTTCACCCAATTCTCTCTAGTCTCCATGAGCATCCACAAATAAATTCATGCCAACTTCAAATACATCCATGTAAAATCATGAAGCTCCAAGCAAATGATTAATATGCAAAGCCAAAGAGAACAAACAAGACCAGTGCCAAAATTATAACTATAGAATTATGAACATATATCATGATATGATGATCTAAAATCCCCTCCTAGGAGATCACATCAAAATATCATCAAATGATGATTCCACATCACTATCAAAGCTCCCACCAAATCATGTAACCAAGCTCTCCAGGCATTTTGATGACTATCTCATAATTGAAGATCCTCCATGGCCCCAACACAATTAAAGAACTCAACACCATGAGCTCCCAAATGATAAAGTACAACCATAATCTCCAAACCAAGAAGATACAATTTCCATAGATCCTTTATCAATAGAACCAATGATACCATTAAACTCACACTATTTTCTAAAGGTAGAATCCAAGAACTATTGAAAAACACCATCCATATTCTAATCAAATATTATCCATGGCTCACTACACACTATAACAACAATTTAGAGCCAAAATATTTAAACAAAGAAGATAGAACATATTATGTAACTACGTAAAGCTCCTATTGAAAGTAATACTAAGTTATACATAGAATCATGACCAATATTATTGCCAATACTCTAGTGAAAGTCTCATATGTACAATAAACTACTATTGTAGATTCAAATAAACAACTATATCAAGTACTACCAATAACCTTTTCTCATTGCAATAAGCATGCCAATGTAAAAATGGTGACCAAGAATATAGCCTACCAATCAGAATCCATATCAGATAATTTTACAATATTTGCACATATGCAACATCTCAAAGGAGAAATACATAATTAGTGCTCCAATCTCAAATAATTAAAAAATGAAAAATGGATTCAAACCCACATTAGTATCATGCAGATTAGAGACAATCAAGTTAACATGTGGATTTCCAAGACTTAAACACCATGATCAACACTAGATCTAATTTTGTAATCAAACCCACATAAGAGTAACCATAGATCAATAAAAGTCCTCCAAGCAATCATGCAAACATGTAACTATCTTCATCCAAAACATTTTGAATGTAGTCTCATCACAAATCTACATACCATAAATTTTAGTTAACATGTAAAACATGCAAAACCATCTTTATAAATTTGAAATCCATTTACACATCCAAAAATTCACATCAAACATGTCATTTGAATAATAGAATAAGCACAAATCTAAAAACCATAGCTAAAAACAAGAGTAAACTGCAACCTAATAGGAAAACCAAGTTGTCCAGGAGCTTATAAAATATGAAACATATTAGTTCCATAATTCACAAAGAGGTTAGTGGATTATCTTTCAGTACTTTAATGTAACCAAAGGATAAAACCATGATTCAAATACAAGTAATCCATTCTATAGTTCGAATCAAGGGTGTTTCTCCATGTGACCAAGATGTCTCTACCCATCCAACATGAACACCTTCTCACTACACATGACCACAAGGTAAAGGAAAAACACCACCAAAAAATGACGATACACACAAATTGTCAAACAAGAGCTCCAAGTTACCATAACATAACCAAATCCATAAAGATCCATAATCATGAACTTCTAATGCCCAACATAGATCACATTAACAATACTCATGGATTCCAATCTCAAAAACTTGCAAAACAAAGTTAACTCATTAAACATTCTTTGCAACCCCATAAACCTCTCAACAACCTCCAATCCCTTCTAAAAAATTCCCACAAGTTTTTCGGGCTAAGAAATAAAAAATAAGGAATATCCAAAACCTAGTTAACCTTCAGTTTTGATACCAAATGATGAGAAATAAACATTTTCTAATACCAAATGTTGGGAAATTCAATCTCTATCCAAATATGTCTTGAATGGATGCAATTAAAGGCTCGAACTACAAAAAAATTAAAATTTGAAACTTATATGTAGATCTTAAAATTAAGTTGCCTTAATATGACATTACCACATGATTAGATCCATCTTCTTATGATGTTAAAAATTAGCCAACATAACATGCTTATTATCACTACCTTATGTGAACTTACAACAATAATATATAAAGAATAACATCACCATAAGCTAGCAATAATGAGGTACAAATCAACAACATAAGAACATCACATTACACAAGATTTATGTGGAGAAACCCTTGTGGGAAAAACTCCACCAAGAAGAGAGGCCAAATATGCATTATCTCCAAATAAATGAGATTACAATACAAATACTTCCATTCTCCTCTTTTCCTCCAACATGGCAGCGCCTGTGCACTTGTGAACAACCTCTTTATATCTCAACCTATCCTTTTTCTTGCAATGGAACTCTATAATAAAATACTCCTCAAAATTTATACATCCAAAGAACCAATTTTATAGATGTGTGAAGTAGTATAATGCACCAAACATGGTGCCCAAAGATGGATTTCCATTCCAAATGTTCCCAAACCTTGGATTACCTCCTTGAAATGTGAAAGGACACTCGTTTTGGCTCCAATACTTTCCCTCCAACTTGGGTGCCCAAACATGGAATATAAACGTTGCATTAAATGAAATAAATGATGGAATACAAAGAGACACCTATTGCCTCTTTCTAAGAACCCACTTGGATAATATTGATAGCCACTCATTTGTCTTTTCCCTTATCTTTTAATATCCCATTATAGGCATCCACATGTGGGGAAAACATTTATGTCCACAACTCACCTTTACTTATGCTAGTGGAACATGTCCCCCTTGTGAATGCAATATAAATAATGGTGAGAATAATATTACAAAATATTTTCCCAGCTCACCCTAAGTGCCTAGAGACAATTTCCAAGAATGTTGGAACCATGCAATATTACATAGGATTTGGAAGGTAGAAGGAACCTTAATCCTAACAATATATATAGTATTATTTATTTAAATATGGTAGTACCAAAGATAAAAAAAATTGGGGGTTATTCATTGTGATGTATTTGGTCTCGTGGATGTTCCTTTGTTTGGAAAATATTGCTACTATGTTTCCCTTATCAATAATTTCTCTAGATGTACATGGGCTTTTTGAAACATAATTCTACTATTTTTTCTAAATTTAAAGAGTGCACTTGTTGAGAAATAAATAGATAGGAAAGTAAGGTTTTAAAAATGGCTAATGGTGGTGATTTTTTCTTTAAGTATTTTGATTATTATTGCAGGCATGCATGGATTATTGTACATGAAGTAAATTTATATACTCTACAATAAAATGGAGTTGCAAAAATGATGAACATGGCTTTCTTGGAAAAATCTAGAAGCATGTCAAGTAGTGTTAAGCTTGAACAATATTTCTAGGTTGAAGTGATTCACACTACTTGTTAGTTAGTTAACAGGTCTCCCACTTCTACTCTAGTAAATAAAACACCCTATGAGGTATAAATAGTTAAAAGACCATTGATTTTTCATTTTAAAGTCTTTGTTAGTGAGACATACTCATTTTCTTAAAGAAAAATGTTCCAATCTTGATTTCAGGGATAACAAACATGTTTTAGTGGATTATTGTGAGAGAATCAAGGGTTATAAGATTTGGGATCTTGTAGTGATGACAATGCTATAGTTTAAGGATGTTATTTAAGGGAGCTCCAAGAATTTAGAAATTATAAAAAACATCACAAGAAACCTAAAAAAATAATACATTTTGATATTAAGAATGATAAAAAAATATCAAGATACATGTATAGAACAACACCAAGATGAATAGAATGAGGAAGGAGAAGGTTCAAATTTGAGTTATGATGAGGAATAACAGGATCCTCTTGTTACACCTCTTAGAAGGTCTACAAGGCAATGCTATCTAATTGAAAGGTATAACACTTCTAATTATAGTTGTGTATTTTCTTTATCATGTACTAAATGAACCTAGATATATGAAGGAAGCTTTGTCTTCAGATGAGCACGAGTCCTAGTTAAAGCCCATGAGAGATAAAATAAAGATTCTTTATAAATACGACACATGAGATCTAATTGAATTGCATGAGGGGAGGAAAGCCATTAGATGTAAATGGGTATTTTAAAAGATATTTGGAATGGATAGTAAGTCATTATGTTATAAGGTTTGATTAGTAGTAAAGGGTTACTTCTAGGGTGAGGGAGTGGATTTTGGTGAGATTTTTCCTCTCGTGGATAAATAACATCTATTATATTTATTTTATCTATTGCTATTGTTTTTAATTTAGAAGTAGATAAAATGAATGTAAAAACAACTTTTCTACATGTGGATCTTGATGATGAAATATTTATTAAAAACATGATAATTTATGGTGAAGGGAAACAAGCACTTGGTTTGCAAGCTAAAGTGATCTTTGTATGGTTTGAAGTAGTCACCTAGAATGTGGTATTATAAATTTGATGCTTTCATATTGGATCATGGCTTTATTAGAAGCAAAGTTGATTACTATACTTATTTTAAATTAATTGATAATAAGCTATTGATCATTGTCCTATATGTTGATGATATATTATTTATTAAAAATTATAAGGAGATGATTAGAGAATTTAAGGGTTAGTTATCTAGTTCTTTTGATGTGGAAGATTTAAGGGCTATAAAATATATATTGGGTATGAAAATCAATATGGTATAATTGAACAATATGATATGTTAAAACTTTATACATCTAAATCCAATAACAATGATATGTCATTGATGGAAATGGAAATCAACCATAAAGAAGATGCAAATTGTAAAACAAAGATTTATGTGAAGAAATCCTCAAGAGAGAAAAAATCAACACCCAAAGAGAAACAAGCTTGTATTGATCCTCCAAAAGAGAGTTACATTAATGCAACTTATCAACTTTGAATTTTAACAACAATTTGTTACTATAATTTGGAAAACAACATATTCATCCTCTAATTCCAAGCACCAATTTATATAGAATTACAAAATAAAACTATGTGGGATGGTTTTATTAAACCATTGAAAAGCCCAAAGGAGATATGTTGGACTAAAATCCCAACACCCACGTTGGTCTAAGATGTTCCCAACTATTATTAGCATATTACTTAAACGTAGTTACAATGTCATAACTAAGAATATTTGGCCACCCAAACATGGGTGTCCAATTTTTCCTTATTCTTCTATACATTAGATGCTTCATGAGAAGTGCACAACTTTGCTACAAGGTTTATGAAGCTTCTTTTGATTAGATTAGTGTAGGTTGGTTACGCTTGATCCATGAAGAATTGAAGCATAATGAAGCCACTAACGTCGAATCTCAATAGGATCATTTGAATGAAAGTTAAACTAAACATTCTAAACTAAAAAAGTGTTTAAATGTCTACTCTAATCCATTCGAAACTTATCCCGTTGTGGGAGTGGTGTTGCATTGATGTGAAATAATGACCCTTTTCTAAATCCCATGGATAAATGAGCTTGTTCAAGTCAGTTTTATTGAAGAAAACTGATGGAACGGATGTGAGATGCGTATGAAAACATGATTTTAATCTAAATGAGCATGATTCAAGCTAATTAACCATGATTTTATGCTAAATGAAGAAGATATACAAATTCTAAGCTAATTATAAATGGATTCTAACCTAAAAGATCCAAACCCTAATTAATTAAACAAGCCAAATGGATGCATTATGTGATCATGGAAGCCATTGATATGGGTGTGAGTGATTTCAACAACATAAGTTTGCTCTGAAAAGATGGATCCATTTGTCTCCAAATAATGCTTTATTTATAGGAAAGCAAATGAGAAATGAGGGGCTGAGATTGAAAAAACTAATCAATGGTCAAGGATGGAGGAAATTGGAGGCATGGATCATGGATTCTCATCAACGGGTGAGAATGCAAAATGAGATATAATCAAGGGTTGACATTCCTTCAAACAAACTCACTTTCAACTTGTCCAAGAGGTCATAAGTTAACTTGCATAAGAGGTCACAAGTTAACTTGATCAAGAAGCTAAGTAAGTTTGTTGAGAAAAAGGAATATTCCCCTTTTTTAAATGAGTGAGCAAAGAGAAAATTCTTTGGAATATTCTCATGAGGGAAAGGATATTTAGTTAATTAAAAATAAATTAAATTGTGCAGAGGAATATTCCCTTTTTGGTGGAATGCACAAAGGAGGAATATTCCCTTGCAAGTGGGGGGAATTAGATTTAATTGATAGATAAACAATGTTAATTATGCAATTAGGGGATTTAGAAGAATTAGATGATATTTATTAAATATAATGATTTAATGAAAAGGGGAAAAGGTGATGACATTTAATTAAATAACTTAGGGTTATTTAATTAAATAAGAAGACTTAGGGATTAAATTAAATAATTTGATTTATTTAATTTAATGAGACAAAATGTTAGCATGAAAGGGGGGTGGATTAACATGATAAATGAATTAGGTTAATAGATGGAAATGATGCCATTAATTAACTAGCTAGGATAATTTAATTAATTAAGCAAAAAGAAGATGGGTTTCAAGAGGAAATGATGTTAGTATACCTGATTCGAGTGTATGATATGATTCAAGACATTTTCCCCCTCTTTGAAGCGAGGTACCTATTGCTTCAGTTCAAAGACTGATACTCTTCAGATAAAAAATTACTGCTTAAATCAAAAAATAAAAAAAATTATGATTTTTAGATGCCCCACTACTACCCAACGAAAGGAGTAAGCTGGTTCCCTGCCCCCTTGAGAAATTAGGCAGAAATTTTGAATTTTGGGTTGATTTCTTAACAAAGGTTAAAATGCTGCCCAAGGGGTCCGGAAAGGCTCTGGGATGCAAAAAACATGCCAAAAATGCAAAAAATGATGCAAAATAAGGTTTAGTTTGGCAAAATTGGTGAAAATGATGAAAAACCCTAGCTTTATGGTTAAATTAGGGCAAAAAACCCTAATTTTCAAGCACAAATAGGTGAGGAAGGGTCACTTTCAATTCATTTGTGCATTCACACCTTGATTTCTTGCATTTTGAGCTTTGACCCTCTGACAAAATGGCACAACGAGTGCTCCCATGACACATTTCCGACCAAGTTTGAGAGTACATGAGGCTTACAGGCATAGGACCACCAGTATGTGATTCAAAACTTGATTTGAAATTTGACTTTTGGTGCATTTAATGGCTTTTAAAATTTAGACTTTGGTGGCGTCGCTCTAGAGCGACGCTATTTTTAGAATTAGTGATGCTAATTTAAATTTTAGCGATGCATATGTGAATTGCGACACAGTTTGCAATTTAGAATTAGAGTTTCAAATTATAAATCACGACGCATATGTTTTTAGTGATGCTTCTTCTGATTTGAAAATTAGGGTTAGGATTTCACCAAAGCTAAATTGTGATGCATGTGTTTTTAGTGACATGACTTGCGATTTGCAATTTCAATGCCTCAGGCGTCGCGGTTTGAAATTTAAATTATAGTGACACTATTGTCATTTTGGAGATGAAAATTCCAAACTTAGCCAAAAAAAATTTAATTTTGACATTGTGTGCTTCATGGGTGTAGGAGGTTATTATTCCTTTGATGTCTCGCGAGCACCAACCCACAATTTTGTCTAGACTTGGTGATTTATCTGAGTTGTGACAGAAGCATTTGGGGGAGATTGTCCTGTGGTACATTGTGTACATGCTTGTCATCCAGACACACTTCACGATGATGACAATGTTGTGCGAGCGATGGCACATAGTGAGACCTCATCATTCCACCTACTTACTGGCAAGGTGACAATGATGCTAGAAGATGTATGGAGGATATTGCATTTGTTGACACATGGTGAGCACATGATATATGATGTTGACACTGACTACGATGCATGCCATGAGGTGATGGACCAGGAGGACATTGTTCTAGTCATCTCCTAGATAGACCTCGAGATGTATAGAGGTCGGGTGCCTACTTTTAGATTGATTGTTGCATCAATCATCTCAGGATTGGTTGCTCTACATTGACGGAGTAGAGGGTTTAGTTCAGAATGGGGCCTGACATGGCACAAGATGTTGTTTCAGAGGACTTAGTATGCATGGGCGCTAGTGATGTTGGCTTCTCTATACCATGATATGTATGATTTTGTATATTGCAATGGCAGGGTGATTGACACAAGGATCACTCTGCTTCACATTAGGTCCTAGGAGCATATCGTTGTGCTTCGACTAATTATTCAGATGGTGGATGTAGAGCCAAATGATCCAACTATCTAGAGGTACAGGGGTTCCATCACACTACAAAATACATAGCAGCTTGGGATTCCTTACTAGCGTAGGGTCATTGATGATATGACAGTTTTCAAATGGCGACCCTGGCTTCAAATGCTAGTGTGGTATGATGATGTGTAACAAATTTTCTTTTCTTAGCAAACCTGATACATGTAGAGTTAAGAGCATACCATTATTGAGAGATACCTACTAGATAGGGTTGCGAGACAGTTTGGAGACAAGCATGATAGGCTAGATATTGCATACACCGCCATCTTCGCCAAGTCAACATGAGAGTTAGGGACGTGGGGACCTACAATCCTAGCCCATGAAATTGTCGATGGATTTCAACAACTGGTTGCTCAACCATGGGCATATGATCAAGGACAGATGGATGCTCAGAAGACGCATGCGTATGATGCATGGTTCACACCCCCTCAGCGATTGACAAATCCAACAAGTGCACCTTCAAGAGGGAGACCGAGGGGGAGGGGTGTAGGTAGAGGCAAAGGTCAGGGCAGAGGACATGTTGTGCCCTCAGCACACATGCCCTGTTCAGAATGGGGACCCTCTCTTTCTTTTGCCTCTCCATGTCATTTTATCACCACCTCGTTTTGTGTGCCCCCTTTTGGTGTCCTAGATGGTCAACGTGCCTCCAAAGTCTCGTCTTAAGTTGATCGTGTTTCATGCCCTCCAAATTTGTTGTGTAGTTCCTTGTAAAGTTTCCTTGGCAATTTGCCCCTGCCAATGTCCTTGGCATCTCTTGGGCCCAACCCCTTGGGTTTCCCATCACGAGTCTCCCTTTGGTGCTTATCGTTTTAAATGACTAAACAACCCCATATTTCCACACCTCAGGTTCCAGTCAGACGTTCACCGTGTCTTAATGCCTTTGGTGGCCAAGTTTAAATTTTACTTCCTTAAGACCCTTCAGACTCGATCTTTCGGGATGCTCCCAATGGACTTTTGTTCCCCTTTCGTCGTCTCTGACGACCATCCTTCTAGAGCCTTCTGTGACCTAGGACCTAGGTCTTCAACCGCCGTCATCACAAAGTGTTGCAAAAAAGGGGCCATCCTTCACGTGCCCCAGACCTAGTTAGCCAGACTCCTTTGCCCAAGATGTCGTTGTGAGTTCTCCATTTGACAACGACCACCAACTAACATCTTTCCGCCTTTCGGGTCCCAGACCTCCTGCTGTCATCTTGGAATTTGAATTCTCCAACCCTCTCATCCTCCGTATGAGCATTTATGGGATGCATTAAATGGGCCTTGGGGTATAAATAGTAAGCCTAACTTGTCATTTTCATAATGTCAGGTTAACTAGAAGAAAGCCCAGAGTCGTCAGGGAAGCCCAACGCCTTTGCCATTCGCCACCACCGCGCCCATCACTTGCATCAACCGACTCTCCCAGGATTCAGTAATCTTCACCACCAGGTTCTTCAGGTATGCTTGCCATCCACCCTCCTGCATATCTTTTTTCGATGATTCCACACTAGATAATGGATAAATGGGGCAAATGTGCACTCATTAGGTAGAGAAAATGAACATCTAAAAAACCCATATCTTAAAATCACAAGAAACGCTTCAAAATTGCCTCGAAAATGAATATGGGTCTTTATCGTTGTGGTGTCGTTCTTGCAGAGCACCCACACCCTCCAGGTCCAAATCTTCCTGTGGTCATTAAAACTTCAAAAATGACAGAGAAATGTTCCCCTGGGGTCTGAGACTCCAAAATTCCCTACCCTTTTCGCCATCAAGACTTAGGAAAACAAACTATGTTGCTTTCAAACTTCTTGGGCCCATCTTCATAGGATTCTGTCCCCGGGATGGTGCAAAGCTTTCATCATTTCAAATAGCATGTCCACCACATCCGCCCATGCTTCAAGCCCCGCCATGATCTTCGCTGCTAGAGATAAATGAACGAAGCGCCACGTCCAAAGCCTCCACTAGACCTCAGACCATGAAGTCCCATCTACAGACTTCTGCGTCAACATTGCCATTGCAAGCAGCCAAATGCCCGCTGCCTTCCACCTCCCGGGTCCCGCACATTCCAATGTCGCTTGAACATAAAATGACAAACTTAGGGGCCAGCTTCCATCGGACCTCCTCACTTGAGTTTTTGTCATCAGGATGTCGTACCGTCTCGATCATCTTAAAAGGGAAAAGCAAGCCTAACTCTCTAACCTTCGGGGCTTGATGTCCCAATCACCCAAAAACTTAACAAGGAAATCACAGAGCCAAACTTGACACTGGGTCTGGTTCATCGAAACTCCATTTCTCGACTTTCGCTCGGTGCTTGCCGTTTTCAAACGACTATTCTCCGATGGCTTCCCGATCCTTAAGACCCAAACATTTAAACGATAGAGGTTATGTTGATTGCCTTTCTACCTCCCAGGTCCTGGACCTCAAAACTCTGACCCCAAAATTTCATTTTCTTTTGGCCGTTCCAAATGGTAAAACCCTAACAACTTTCCTGCCTTGTACCCTCGGATGCTCCAATAGGGATCCAAATGACCTTCGATTTTTTTTCAATCTCAAACCACGTGCTTAAATTTGACCCTCCTGCATGAGCCTTTTAAAGAATCAAAATATGAAGCTGGGAGAAACCACCCAGATTGCCCCACCCTGTTCGCCCTTTAAACGACATTCCTGCCAAGGAAGTTCGGCCCCTTGAGCCTAGGTTGTCCAAAATCCCTCCAATAAATTGCTAGCGATATCTTGAACTAAAAGTTTGATTTTATGAATGATATATCATCTAATTGGACTTTGTCCATGAAATTTTGACTAACATTTATGTTTTCATGATTGGTTGTGCTCATCGTGCTTTTGTTTGCAGGATATATAGAACCAGGTGTAGGACCCTTGGAGGCGGTTGCAAAGAAATACAAAGAGAAGAAATTAGGCAAGGTTCCTCATGGCAAGGACAAAGACCAGATGAAGTAGCAATTCCAGGGAGAGCCTTTGCACTTGAAGATCAGTATGGACTGGAAGGAGATTACAGATACCAATATCGGCCATGTCGATATTCATGAATTTAAACAAAGGGTCAGAGTCCATCCTAAGACCAATAATGCAAGGCTGATCAGAAGCAGAGGAATTGCTAAGGCTGCAAGCTTTCCTCCATCCCTTGTAGCCCCTGAATTGGTCATGGCTTGTCATGAGGCATATCAACCAGAGACATGAACAATAGTTGACAGAGATGGGAACATTCTCGTTGATATGTCGGGTGAAGCCATAATGAAGACTTTCCACATACCTACCTTTGGGACAATGGAGCTACCAACCATAGTAGAATGTAAGGCAATATGGGACGAGGACCCAATTGGTTGTAATAAACTTATAAACTAGTATTGGCTTAAAGAGAAAAGGGGCAATGTTGTGAAGTTTCCTCAAGAGCTCTTCTGCAGCGACTTCCATGAAGACTACCATGACCTAGTGACTCTATTGAGCAGAGTGATGGGCCTTCCCGCTGCTGCGTATTTTCAGGAGTGGATGGTATATTTCATAGAGAGGATCCTCCGAGGGGAGGAGGATGTCACCACAAATGCCTCATTCTATTGGGGAGGAATAATAAGTGATTGCTTCCACAAGCAATTTATGAATGTTAAAAAGACCTCCAAATTCTATCTGACATCCTACCTAGTCTACTCGTTGGCTGAATGGAAACAGTACATTGGGTTGTTCAGGGACCCTGATGAAGAACCAGGTCATGCATTAAAATTTTATGATAGATATCCCCTACTCTAGTTCATAAATTTCAAGAAGGATTATTGCAGGGTGAATGACGCCTTCGTGGGTCACATCATCAGACTGCTTAGAGGCGATTTCAAGAGAAGAGTCTCTCATAGTGCTTAGGCATTCCTAAAACAATACGCTTTCTTATTCATCCAGTACCCCAAAGTCACATACATCTGTGCCCAAGGTTATACAAAGAGGCCGAATAAGTTGCCTAGATACCCCAACGACTAGATCATATTGCTAGAACTCTCCCGATAGTTGTGCAATGTACATTCAATTCTCAGCGGTAGGCATTTGGCAGGGATTCCTTATCCCCTTTCTTTTCACCAAGGGATGTACAAGCTGCAAACCTCTCATTGCGTAGGAAATTTAGAAAAGGAGTTGGTTGAGTATCGTTTATGGCTTCATACCGCCCGTCCATGAATGGATCCTTACGAGCACATAAGAAAGGCACTAGGACCAGAGTACGCCCACCTATATCATGTTGAAGATTTATGGGAAAATTGTGAAGATGACAAAGAGGTATGCATGAGGCACTACATGCGAATGATTGTGTACTTTGTAAAAAGGGTGATTCTATTTCCTATACCTGACCAAGTTGAGGAAGATGAAAGTACCGTAATGGACCCCAAGTACAATGCAGTTGCCAACTTGTCACTGCCAACAATAGATTGGGATGAACAAGAGGTTGATGACCTTGATATTCTAACCAAGCCCATCGAGGCTTGCATCAAGGAATGGGTCGATGGACAGGTAGTCAAATTGAAGCAACAAGGGGTTGTCCTAACTTATGAAGGACTCAAAAGTGATCCTAGTGCCACTGAAGATGCTACTGCTACAACCTTGATGGGAGAAACATCCAAATCTCCTCCGCTCACTAGATCAAGGAAAAGGAAAGAGGTTGAGGAGTAGCCAAATCCTAAAGTATATGCAAGGAAGGATTTAGAGGGTTGCCCTCAAAGAAACATAAAAGGTCGGGAAGCATTATAGGACTGCTTGCAATTCAAGAGGATCCCCTTCATGAGGGAGAGGAGATAGAGATAGATCAACCCAAGCTTCCATCAGTCGCTTCCAATGTTGTTGCCCCTCCACCTATTTCTCAGGCTGTAGTTGCTACATCTCCACTTGTGGTGGATATATCGGTCCACCTTGCCTCCTCTTCACCAACTGGGCCCATTGTATTGGTTGATTTCTCCTCCGCTACAATTTCTCCACTTTCCTCCACCTCCATGTTGCCCACTACGTCGCTTCCCTTGGCAGCAGCTACAGTACCAATGTCGACACTAACATTGCCAGAAGCATTCTCGCGGCATATGCAGAATGTCCCCTATGATATTTCCCAAGTATTTTTGAATCCCACCATTCAAGCTTCCTTAGCGTAGGTCCTTGCAAGTGCTCCACCCTCAAAACCTCCAACGGGATCACCAACAATGGAAGCCACAATGCAAATATCTAAGGAGCTCGAACGATAGGAAAGGGAAACTTCGAAAGCATTGGAGGAGGAAGCATATGAGTATCATGAGCATCGTGAGTATGAGCACCAGAAAATTGACAAGGTGGTCCATGAAGAAGAAGAAACAAGGTCTTCTGAAAGTGGAGACGAAGAAGAGGATGTCGGTGGTAGAATTATTGTGCAAACCTTTGATCTAGACTTTGAACAAGGGCTAGCCAGGCAACTGAAGGATGTCAGGGAAGAAGTAGAAAGGTCACCTACCAGAGAAGAAGGGCAAGAAGATGATGAGGTAGAAGGAAATGTAGAACTTCCTATGGATGAATAGAAAGAGGCAAGCCCCAGACATGACGAGGGAGTGCCTTACTATGAGGGAAAATAGGAACAAGAGAAGGAATAGTCAGAAGATGTGTCATCTCCTCATAGAGAAGAGAACGTAAAAGAGGAAAGAACCTGAAGGAGAGGGTCAAGCTGAAAAAAGCCTCGAAGTTGAATAGCCCGAGGGGCGTGTACATAAGGATGAACAAGACGGAGAAGGGGAAGAGGAGGATATTGAAAAAGAAGAAGGTCCCTGGGAACAATTGCCTACTAAGCCTCCCATCAAACACCTAGTGTTCATCTAGGAATCTGATGAGGAAGAGGGAGAAGACACTAAAATGAAGGAAAAGGCTCTCGAGGATAAAGAAATAGAGATCTAAACAAAGGAGGGGAAGGGTGATCATGAATCACCTAAGGAATAATTTGTTGTTCTTGAATGGTTAAAAAGACAGCTTGAGAAGAAAGCTCCCACTCCAATTGATCCTAAAGCAAGATTGGAGGCTATCCTAGCCCAGGCACAGATCACTACCAAGAACAATAAGAAGCCCAAGGTCAGGTCAAAAGTAATAATGGATGCCTCTAGATAAAGGATCGTCCAAGTAGCTATAGTAGTAGTCGGAGAAGAGGGAGTAAGTTATAACATTTATACTATTGACTTAGGAACAACTAAAAGGGAACATAAAGTATAACACCTCCAGGAGTATGTTGCTACCGTGGTGCATCTCATACAACAAGATAAGACTTCGAAAGAGGAACTTAAGGCACAGGTACTTGATCTGACAGCTTACATCCAACAATGGTCTTCAATGGAGGAAATGCCTACCACATCCTTGGCTCTGTCTCAGTTACTGTCAAAAGAGCAAATAGAAAAGCTCGAAAGGAGAAAGAACTTGGATAAGACTACAAAAAGTTGGTTTTGAAAGGTCCTATATAATGGAAACATGGGCATCGATTGTGCAGTTAGGATAATAAGCAAGTTCTTAGATCTGCAACAGTCTCTTGAGGGTACAAGAAAACTTTGCATTAACTTCCCTGCGAGATATGAGTCCACCTACCCAAAGATTGAGGCTATTCTCAAACTACCAAGCATGACTTGGGAAAAAGAGCTTGCATTCAAAAGGGATGATCATTGGTTGTTGGATGTATGGAAGCAAGATTTTGAGAATAGGAAAGAAAGGTTGGAGCAAGTGATCGACAAGGTAGATCCAGATATTGAATGGTCTAAGGAAATCAAAGCAGATTGTGCATGATAATTGAAGTTGATGATGGGGTATGACATGCCTATCGTATAGATGGATCCATAAAAGATAAATCCCCATTTCTAGAAGAAGATGGAGGATGAAATGTTAGATGAGATAACCACCAATTTCATGAGTTTTGTCGCCTGGGCCTTCACCAAGTCAGAGTTATTAGAGACTACACTGCCAAGTATGACGAAGATTGGGAAAAGCTTATAGACAGCTCCAAGGAGTGGAGTTACCAATTGCTAGAATCTAAGATTTTGGAGGTTGACAAGCTCCAACCAGTAATTTTGAAGTTCATGGAATATGTAGCTTTGAAGAAGCAAGAAGGAAACACTATTATTAATGAAAAATTTCTGACATAGTAGCTACAACAAAAGGGAAATCAACAAAAAACAAAATGCTACAATGTTGTCACTAGAGGACAAAATAAGGATAAAGACAAAATTGTATTTTAAATTGCAAAATATTGTGGGGTAGGTATAACCCTAACTTGTAGTGAATCTTGGCCACACAATGCAAACTAATCTTGGCCATTCATTCTACCTTTTGGGCACTATAAATAGGGGGTATCCTCTCATTTTCAAGAGAGAGTTGAGTTGTTGTAATGACATGTTGTAGAAATTTTAATGAAAATACATTGACTTTGGTGCATTTTTTGAGTTTCTCTCTATGTTTCATGATTCAATCTCCCATAGTTAGATGTTTTAGTTAGATTTACATTGTTGTTCTAGTTGGTTTTGGATTGCTTAGATAGATTTGGTAATTTTGTTCTGTGATGGTGAAAATTTATGTTGTGTAGATGCCTTCTAGTCCATACTTTTTTCTATTGGTTGTTGGTAAATGGCTGTGTAAAGTTAGTCTAGGCTAAAACTTAGAGTTGCTTTAAACCTTTATCTTTATTCATACATGTATATGTCGGGTGAATGGTAAAGTATCTATAGACCTTGGAAGATAACATAGATTTCATGATACTGTAGGTTTCTTGGTTAAGTGAAATCTTGTTTAAAGAAATTTTTCCACAGTAGAACCTCCATGATCACTGTTCATAGTTAGTTGCAGATCCAGGAAACTCTCCTTCTCCCTACTTTTTTTCTCTTTTTTTTAGAAACAACCTATGTTAAGGTTCATTGCACATTGAAAAGCTAAAACTTAAGGAAAACACTAGAGTTTCAGATGGTTGCTTGAACCTGCAGCAAAATACATATCAATTTCCATCCTAGAAACTTCAATTCATAAGATCCACTTTGCATCTGGTTGTGTAGGTCCACCTTTTGATTCTAGAAAATCACATGAAACAACTAAAATATTCCAAGCACTTTCAAGACCTGACATTAGAGACCTTGGGATAGTGTTCCGCAATTTGATTGTGGAAGATTGTCTTTCAAGAGAGGTAGTGCACCTAGGCACTGCCTGTGTTTAGAAGTGCATAAAAAACACATCAACATAATTGGCACTAGAAGGAGGGTAGAGCTAAGCTGGATCAAGGTGATTCGTTCTCCCCAGAGAGGTTGCAAAGAGTTTGAAGGTTGACGCCAAATACAAGGGAATTCAAAGAACTGCAACCTCCTACAAGAGCAAGAAGGACTAGGGGGATGACGCAACCTCTTCTTCTCCCTCCATCCCACCCACTTCGCCTTCACCCTCGCCTCCTTACTCCTTTCATTTACCTCAAAGTCAGCAGACTTCCTTCACCTTCATCCATTTCGCCCAGCCATACCAAACTACTTTTCCACCTCTTGTCTTTGGCAACCAGGGAGTTGCCTCTCTCCCTACCCTTTAGGTTCAAGGCACAGTCCAAACAGTCGCGGCCCAAGTTCAGTCTTAGGTGGTTGTCTCTATTATGTGACTTTTCTGCCAAGAGAAAATAAATCTATTAAATAACCCTTAGAATTAAAAAGGGGAATAAAAATAAAGGATATTATAATCCTTTGGTAAAAAGAGAGATTAAAGAATATGCATAAACATTCTTTAAAAGGGGAAGCCTAATTATTTATTTAAATAATTGTTAAAAGGGAAACCTTTGTGAAAGGGTGTGATGATTTGGAAACTGCCCCTTAAAAGATATATAAATCATTTGTGTGAAACTTGGAAAAAGGATAGACGGAGAACAAAAAGGAAAATCAAGTAAAGCACATTGCAAGAATAGGGTTCCAGGTTAGCAAGCTGTGAGTAGGACGGAGAAGGGGCACTCCTACAGTGGGTGTCCAACCTGGGGTACAAGTGCGTGCACTCAGGACAGTCCTAGCCAGGGCATGGTTTTGTGGCACGAGTGTTGAGCATTGTTCCAATGGAACCAGCACTTGTGTAGAGCAGCAAAGTCTGCTTTCCTCCCAGACTGCTCACAGACGGAAGAGGCTAAACCAAGGACCATTCCAGCAATAGTTGAGGGTTTCTTCTGCACATTTCAAAGATAAGTATTAATGTTGATAAATTATCTAAGCAATAAAAATTGTTTCAAATCTTTGAGTTTATTGAATTAACAATTTATTGCATTTAATTTCAAAGTCTTTACTCGAACTTTAAATATTATATTAAAATTTGTGCATAAAATTTTTTGGAATTAATTTGTGGAAACAATTTAAATCATTGCATTTTAAATTTTGAAATTAGTTTCATTTCATTTGGTATCAGAGCCTTATCAATCCAATTACTTGGTTGGATTTATTGTTGAAAATAGATATATTAAATTAAAACATTATATACTTTAAAATTTAGGTTGCATTTATTTTTTACAAAATAGATAAAAAGTTACTATTAAATCCTTGCATTAACTAATTACCTCTCATTTAAGGTAAATCAATTTAGGGTTTCATAGCACATTTAACATTCACTTAAGAATTGGTTTAAATATACAAAGTTATCAATTGTTTTTACTTAAGTTTCATTCAAAGAATAATAATAATAATAAATTACCCATAGATTTTACCTCCTCAATTACTCTATTCATAAAATTACCGGGATTTATTTAAATTTGATAGTTACCTTATCTACAATTTTTATAGTTAATTGATTGAAATAACTATTTTGAATTTTTTTCACTCCAAGAATAAAATTTCATTTATGCATACACACAAAAGAGATTTGGTTTCTTGAATTCACGAAGCATAATTACCCCTGAGATTTCACTCAATTACCTCTGCAACTTACCTAAGAGCTCTTTAGCAGGATTTCTATTCATTGTTTTTCATGAGATTACAGTAACTGATTTTTGCACCTATTAATACACGTTTGTCACAGGCTGTGACAGTTACTAAGCTACCAGGACTTAGAAGATCTTGAAACAAAAGTGCATGTAACTGTTTGAGAGGATTATCATCTAGGTTTATAAGAAAATGATTCTTAGATCTTGCACATGCAAGAAAATTCTGCAGTGATTGCGTGCCTTCATCCAATTGTTGCATCTAGGTCAATTTGTATGACCACTTTGAATTTTCCATTTAGAAAACTGCAATATTCCTTAATCATTGACCATAAACAATGGTCTAGATGCACTGGGCATTGATATCAATGTCACTGATGGATTGATAAATAGTGGAGTGTATGATTTAATTTACCAATCACCTGCAATCAATGAAATGTTGCTAAGTAGCCATGGACTTTTCTTTAACCTCAATCATACCTCCTTCAACTGTAACAATAGATACGTAAAAGGTACCTCATCCAAGGTAAAAAAAACTAGAATGTTTCTTTTTCCTTCCTCCAATGAAGTAAAACCATAAGTTATTGTTGCAGTTGTAGGTTCATTAATGATCTACATCACATTAAGCTCTGCAATCCTACCAGCATCTTTAGTTGCTCGCTTCTGTGAATCGTTAAAATAAGCAGCACCGATAAGCACAACGGTTCAGAACAAACAAACCACAATGAGAATCATTGCAATGTGGTAACAAGAAGACACATGACACATACAATTTCCAGATATTGCTAACTTCGGCATGTTGTACACTACTATTTGTCTCTGTGATGTAACGATGTGGCTTTCCAAGTAACTCACTCGCAACTTCCCAGCGTGGAAAATTTCTCAAATCGGGCCGCTTTATATTCTGACAAGAGATTAAATGACCACATTTTCTGAGACAAATGACTTACGCGTGCTTTCCTCGAAAGTGCCTCCACTGTACTACTTACTTAGTGATGGACGAAACGAAATGGCTTTCCAGCTCACTTGCAACTTCCTAGCGTCGAAATTTTCTCCACCATGGACTTTGCTTTGCCAAAAATAATAATAATAAACTTCACGTTGCCACTGTATTTTGGATGAAAACATGTTACACCATTAGCCCAATCAAGATCAGACATATCAACAACCTTTGAACAAATCTCCACATTGGACACATTTGTATTGATATATGGACACATTGGTATATTGGAAGATAAATTCCTCTTCTTCCAAGTTGTTTGGCCAATCTGCATATTGCCATTATGTAGGAGTCAAGAACAAAAAGAATCACTTAAATCATGAGTGATTCCCAATATCAAGTCAACAACAAATTTGCCACATTGATCCATGCGTAGTGAATTTGTAAATTTTAATGACCTACCAGCATCTCACCTGTTGTTACAAGTTTCTTCTATCCCCTGGAAAGTTCTCTCCTGATTTGGTCACTGACTATGGTATCTCCGCATATATCAAGGTCTTCTTTGAAATCACCAAACCTTAAAATTTTCTTTTGTTCAAATCATCATAGTATTCCTTGCAGCCTCACTATACCACACCATCAATGAGATTTGACATTGTGAAGGAAGAAAAAAAATGGATATTGTATCAATGAGGAATCTTGGTTTGGTTTTATGAGAAACAAAATCATTATGCCTGTATGCCTCAATATGGCCTCTCTTCTAGTTACCTAAAAGCACAAAAGGGATAACAATACAGTCACTTTAGTAGTACCAAACTCAAACTTTACTTTTATTCAACTAGTAGCCTCCTATATAAGGATGTTGTCTCGGGAATAAAATTAGTGAATTAAGTATTTGTAATGCTAAAACTTAGTCTTTTATATTATTTTTCTTTTGGTTTTGTGTCTATTTTGAGAGAGTTTTTTCACTATGGTTGATATGTCTTTAAAATTGATATCATGATTTATTACACATCTATTTTAAGTTACATTGTGGGCCCATAACCCACAAGTCCTTGGATTCACATCTTAAACTTGGAATATTGACATTGTGTTTGGAATAGGTTGGTGAGAATGAAACCATGTTATTATAAGATATGAAACCAAATAGACTATATTATCATCAAACATGAGGACATGTCAATTTTTTCAAGGGGAGAAACCACCTCTAATTAAAAATAACAATAACATTCAATGCCCTTTCATAGTGTAAAAAAATGGGTGTATAGTTATGCCATATATGTGGGTTAGATTGACCAAAAAATGAGCTGTCACATTAGATTTTGTTGGAATAAGTCCTCTTGAATTATTTGTCCCAAAATAACACATAGCCTTAGAATTAACACCTATATTTACCTATAATATATTTTCTTCCTTTTAGCTTGCAAGTCCTAAATATAGGTTTCAACTTCCTCATAATTATTTAATTATTGAAGAAACAACACATAGTATTTGTCATAAACATTTTGATTAGTCTTAAGCCCACCATTATTAATTTTGATTGTTTTTTATAAACATAAAAGTAAACACCATGATAGTTATATAACACATTCTAGAATGGATATTACGTTACGTAGTGAACCCTTGGGTAATATGTCATTTTATAAATGGACTCAATTAGATATTTATATCTAGAAATTCTTGACTAATAATTCAACCTTGTGACATAGATGTAAGATCATAGTGAATTATTACCCATACTTAGTGGGTGCTTAATGTTGTGATCTATCATGTGTTGGAGTTTGTGAATTTAAATAGATCAAGCATAGCATTTTAAGAAAAAAAAAATCTTTCAATATCTAACTTAGTTTTAAATGTTGGGGATTCAATAATATTAATATCATGTCTCATATTTAGAACATAGAAGCTATTGAAATAGTTGTAAAATCCTACTTTAGTGATTTCCCCTTATTTACAAAACCTCTTCATAAGATAATGAATGCAATAGTTCACTTTAAAATTAATTATGGGATTGATAGTTAAGCCCAACTCTTTCCTTTAAAGAGGTTTTTGGTGATCTATCCCCTATTTTTCTCATTATACAAACATGTGTATACACATTATCACAAGAAAGTAAGATGTTCCTACATAATGTCTCATGAAAAACAAGTCTTTAAATTTATATGATCCAATTGTCAAGTAGTATCTTAATACGTTATTTCCCACTTAATATAGCCTTGAATGAGAATCATCTCATGGACCATGGGCTTTGATGTGTCAAAATAATAAGGGAACGGCTACCTATAGACATCAAGTGCATTTTAGTTTTATTCTAGATGGGTGCACGTTGGTTACATTAAATGAAGGATTAGTTCTAGTGTTTATCTATGAAGTTTCCTATGTATATTAATAATTTACTATTGATATTCCAAGAAATATTACCATGTATTATTCTATTGTACTTTGATATTGGACTTGATCAACCCAATAACTTTGTGCATGTATCTTATAGACTATTGTATTTATTTTCATTCAATTATACTTGACATATGAAAAAGAAGATACTCATGTAGTCCGGAATGCATGATTATCATCTTAGAATGTATTTTGAGTGTATTAATTTTATAGTTCAAAGATGAGTGACTACATAGTATGGGATATGTATGTCGTTTGAATAGGTATATGTTATGTCAACACATGATTATAATTTTGTAAATTTAATGTTGAAGTTACATGTAAGTGATTAAAATATCTATATTAAAGAAAATTGATAAGGTTGAAATATGTGTGAGTAAACACATAAAATACCATTAGTTTCTTTCATTGTAAATTCCTAATATGTGTGTATATATATAGCTCTTGTCATTGCAAAAAAAAAAAGTTTTTCTTGTAATACTTGTTAACTTAAAATACAATTGGAAAAGGGAGATATCTATGAACTGAGAGAAGAAAAGGATATAGATGAAGTAAATATATAAAAATTATTATGAAGAATGGTTATGCTCAATTTCATTTTCTTCAATTATTGATTATGTGTTTTCTGAGTTGTGATGTAGATTTATCTTGTGCTACTGAGGACAGTAGCTAATTTACAGGGGGAGAATTGTTATGTGACTTTTTCCCCAAGAGAAAATAAATCTATTAAATAAACCTTAGAATTAAAAAGGGGGATAAAAATAAAGGATATTTTAATCCTTTGGTAAAAAGAGAGATTAAAGAATATGCATAAACATTCTTTAAAATGGGAAGCCTAATTATTTATTTAAATAATTGTTAAAAGGGAAACCTTTGTGAAAGGGTGTGATGATTTGGAAACCACCCCTTAAAAGATATATAAATCATTTGTGTGAAACTTGGAAAAAGGACAAACGGAGAACAAAAAGGAAAATCAAGTAAAGCACATTGCGGGAATAGGGTTCCAGGTTAGCAAGCTGTGAGTAGGATGGAGAAGGGGCACTCCTACAGTGGGTGTCCAACCTGGGGTACAAGTGCGTGCACTCAGGACAGTCCTGGCCAGAGCATGGTTTTGTGGCATGAGTGTTGAGCATTGTTCCAGTGGAACCAACACTTGTGTAGAGCAGTGAAGTCTGCTTTCCTCCTAGACTACTCACAGACGGAAGAGGTTGAACCAAGGACCATTCCAGCAATAGTTGAGGGTTTCTTCTACACATTTCAAAGATAAGTATTAATGTTGATAAATTATCTGAGCAATAAAAATTGTTTCAAATCTTTGAGTTTATTGAATTAATAATTTATTGCATTTAATTTCAAAGTCTTTACTCGAACTTTAAATATTATATTAAAATTTGTGCATAATTTTTTTTGGAATTAATTTGTAGGAACAATTTAAATCATTGTATTTTAAATTTTGAAATTAGTTTCATTTTAGTCTCACAGTAGGTGCAGCCCCAGATTGTTGTTCCTCAACAACAGGTACCACCCCTGCCTCCCGCCATGGCTTGGCTGGCGCAAAATCCTTCGCCATTGCACTTCAATGCTTATCATGACATACCCAAAAATCTAGAGGGTTTATGCACGAAGTTCAACCCTTGTGACCTGCAAAGGACGACAGAAGAACACATCAAGATATTTGAAACAATAATTAAAGATATGCAGATTGATCATGAAGATGTTGCATGTCGCCTCTTTCCGTACTCGTTGGGGAAGGAGGACTTTTATTGGTATATCAATTTGTCGAGAGGGTCCATTACTTAATGGGACCTCATGAAGAATGCTTTACTATAGAAGTATAAGATTCTGATCAGCCCTTCAGAGCTATATCAACAATTTATGTTCGTTTAGAGAGAAATTAATGGACCCATTGGCTCTTTTAATGATCGCTTCCATCGCACCTTCATGAGACTTCAAGATCCATACGTGCACAATGACACTGCAACCCTACTCGTCTACTATGCTGCATTAGATAATTTTATGTCAGCATTGGTAAAAAGGATGCGTTCACCGCTTACCACACTAGTGAATGCTTATGCAGAAGTTGTTATCACTAGTGCTAACTTGGGGCAGAATATCTTTGGTTCACTAACCTCTTTGGGTCCAGTAGCTCATCTAATGCAGGTTCAAGGGATCAACCAAGCATTCGCTCATTAGACACCTCTTATGAACCAGGTTCCTCAGCTGCCCATCGTCCTACACCCTGGACAACCGATGAATCATGTGCCTCCCGTGCCTTCTTACTTGCAGCCTCAGCAACAATAGACCTATCCTCATGCTCCCCATTAGTAGCAGGTGTACTCCCAGTAGCCACAAGCACCATTATACTCGCTAGGACCGAAATTCCCTCCAACACATCAAAATTAGTCGGCAACCCCACCTGTCTTTCTCCAAAATAAAGTGCCACAACTGGGCAATATTGAGAAAGACAAATTGGAAGAGCTAAAAGAAATGATCCACACCTAAGAAATAAAAATAATTAGCTGCAAGCCTCCCAACAAAACCTCCAAGCTAACCTTGATCAGGATAGCAGAGATAACAGGGATGGTAGGGATAACTGCGATGCCAACACCTCTTCTGGACAAAATTATGACAGAGGGAAAAATTTAAGTCAGAACTTTGAGAGGAGACCTTCTCAGAGGTAGAATCGCATGTGGAATATGAGACCCAATAACGAGGGTGTTCCTACTCCTCTAGATCAACTTGCCAACAATGAAAAGATGACTAGTGGAGTGTATCTCGCTGAGGTCGCTCTATCCGGATGGTGCTAGATTCACAAGACAAGCAGATACTCTGAGTTGGATTGTCCTAAATTCCAAACAACCGCTGAAATCTTCCAAGTAGAGGTCCAAAATGCAGTTGATAGTGCCAGTTGTAAAGACATCATCCCCTATGAGCCTTATGACTCTTCCTGCCTCATGGTCAATCAAGCTCCCTTCCCACTGAGCAATTGCAATGAGCTCGAGAATTAGGTCACACCCATCAAGAATGAAGAAGTACAAGAGGTAAGTAACGAGGAAACCTTGTATCAACTTTTTGATTCAATAGACAATAGTCCAGTAGATGAGGAAGAACCACATGTAGACAAAGTTCATATGTTCCACCAAAGAAAAAATCCCTACTTCCTCAGGAATAGGCAGGCGGGTGGGCCCTTTACTACTTTTACCCCACTAAATAACTTTAGTACCCCGCCTGATCCGAATGCTAGTAATAATCCTGGGCTCCCCCATGTTCCCACCCAATACTTCAATAAGGATAGGTCACAAAATTAGCCTCAAAACCAGTCACAAAACCAGCCTCAAGGCCAATCCCAAAACCAATCAATCCAAACGAAAGCCCAACCTATAAGCTCCACCATCGACCGAGCCTTTGATTATGAGATTGAACAAATGGGTGAATATGTAGCAAAATAATTCAAGAAGGTAAAAATTAGTCTATCTGCCTTCAAGCTACTCAACGTCCCTGTTGTAAGGCATGCCTTCTTTAGTATACTTAATGGAATCCCATCATCTAAAGAAACACATGAAAAATTAGCAAAAAGGGTCACCTTTGAAGAGCCCAAGCAAGAACCTGTGATCCAAGACATCATTGGGAAAAAGAAAGATACTCCCTCTAATCAGCGCATGGGTAAGCAGCCTGCAAAAGAATCTAATATGAATAATAGGAAAATTCTCAAGGATCGGCCTTCAGGCCAGACCAAGGACATGACTAGTGATAAAAACAAAGCTCAAGTAGCCCAAGTGGACACGCCTATGGGCTTCTTCCAAGGGAAATTAGAAACACCACCCTTCCTTACTACCATCCAGATATTCAAAAAAATTCTACACAATTGTTTGATTGACTATAGAGCATCGTCCAACGTCATGCCCCTAGTTGTATGCAAAGCCCTTGGGATTACCCCAACACCTTCAAGGAAAAAGGTGACTCAATTGGACAAAACTGAGATAAATATCGTGGGAGAAATGAACCGAATCCCAATGTAGATTGCTACAGACCCAAGGGTGCAGTAGGTCATTGACATCCAAGTTGCAGTATTCTTGATGTATATGGAATCATCTTGGGATGAGACTTCACCTCTGCCTTGAACGGATATGCCACCACGAATTTTTCAGATATGTGGCTGCCATGGAATGGATTGCCCAATCAGATCCGCATCGAGCGAGAGCCACACATGAAGTTCATGATCACTGGATATAACAACTTAAATGAGGTGTTATTTGTTGAAATTGAGTTGGGAAATTATTGTCCCTTTTTTTATCAAGAAGAGGTGGAGACTCAAGAAGAAGGGATGGTGACCGAAGTCCTGTTGGTGCAATGCATCCCTCTAGTTGATTTAACCCATACGCCTTAGAGCATGGAGATGATGGTAGAAGCCGATGATGAGTAAAACCCTGAGGATAACACATTAGGATTATTGGATGGATTCAAGGATTTTATGGAAAAGTGCATACAAAATCATCTCAACTTGGGTGCAAGAATAAATTTCCAAGAGCTCCTGTTGCCCAATTGGTGTAGGGTGCATGATGCAGCCCATTCCAAATTTGAATTTTGCCTATGCCAAATAGTAGTAGAACATGTCAAGAAATTAGCCACTCCTAAGAATGAAATGCCATTGGAGGAGCTAACCCTCCACCACACCAACCTACTATCTACCTCAAAAGTCATAAATGACAACTCACAGCCTAAAGGTAATAATCGCCTCAGTGGTACCGGCGTCAAAGAGCCTTCCAAATTCTGGACATTATGTTTTGATGGGTCCAAGTCCAAGCAAGGAGTCAGCGTCAGATTCAAACTAATCATCCCCACGGGTATGTCTTATTTCACTGCCCATAGACTTTAGTTTTATTGTACCAATAATGTAGCAGAGTATGAAGCTTTGGTCCATGGTCTTTTTATGGCCTTGAAGAAAAATGTTAAGATGTTGCAAGTTTTCGGTGATTCTGAGTTGGTGGCTAAACAAGTCAAAAAATTATACTCCTGTCACGACAGAAGATAGAAAAACTATAGGCATAGGGTTTGGGACCTCTTAGAAGGGCTATACACATTTAATATATAATTTATCCCTCGCACTCAAAACCACACGGCTGATGCTTTGGCTCAAGCAACTAGCACGTTGCAACCCCTATCCTTGTCGAGTCTCAAGAAATTCACTTTTGAGCTAACTTCTACACCGTCTGTTCTAGATAATGTTACTCACTTTCAAGTCTTCCATGATGATAAGCACATCCTTGAGTTTTTCGTGAGCTCTGACGTATTTGCCACCCAAATAATTGATGAAGTTGATCTAGAAGAAGCCGAATTGGACATAGAGGGGGTAATCAACCTCAAGACCAACACAATTCCTTGAGGGATGGTTCAGCTAGAGCTCATTTTTATTTGGATCAGACCAGAGATCAGGATCGACAAATGAAGATGGAAGCCATAAAAAACCAATGCAATGCTAACAACCTCGGAACTACCGAGGAAATCAAAAAAAAAATTATTGGAAAAGTGTGTATTGTAGAGGAAAAGAAAGGGATTGTAGATGCTTTATGGAAGTATCATGATGTGGTGGCATGGAGCTATGAGGACCTTAAGACTTATGGCACCTCTATCATCACGCACACCATCCCTCTCAAAATAGAAGTGCAGCCATTCCGCCAATGACAACGCCCTATCAACGCCTTGCTAGAACCAATCATAAAAAAAGAGGTGCAAAAGTTTCTTTCAGCAAGAATTATATTCCTAGTCATGCATTCTACATGGGTGGCCAACTTGGTCCGAGTAAAAAAAAAGAATGGGGAAATCAGATTGTGTGTAGACTTCCACAATTTGAACAAAACTTCAGAGAAGGACAACTACTCGGTGCCTTCATTGGATGAGATACTACAGATTGTTAATGGCTTGCAAATGATGTCCTTCCTCGATGGGTACTCTGGATATAACCAAGTTATGGTGCAGTACGAAGATTGCCACAAGATTGTGTTCACCACCAACTGGGAGACCTTTGCCTACAAAAGAATGCCCTTTGGGCTCATTAAGATTGGTGCCACTTTCCAACGTGCTATGGATATTTCCTTCAAGGGTCTGATTTGGAAATGCATAATCATCTACATGGATGATTTAATTGTATTTTCTAAGAGACGGAGCGATCATGTCTCCAATTTGTGCAAGGTGTTTCAAAGGTGTAGGGAGTTTGGAGTCTCTCTCAATCCAAAGAAGTGCATCTTCAGAGTGACTGAAGGGAGGTTGTTGAGGCATATTATTTTTGAGCAGGGAATCTCTATAGATCCTAAATGCATCTAATCCTTGCTAAAAATTTCACCTCTGGGCAGTAAAAAGGAGTTGAAATCTTTCTTTGGTAAGATCAACTTCGTAAGGAAATTCATCACGGGCTTTGTTGAAATTATTAAGCCACTCAACACCATGCTGAAGCAAGATGCCAAGATTGAGTGGACCCCCGAAGCGAAGCAAGATTTTAAAGAAATTAAGCACGCAATTTCTGAAGCATCCGTACTGGTTAGCCCAGACTATCTAAAGCCATTCTACATTTACTCGCTTGCTTTAGAACATTCTTGTGCCAACATTTTGACTCAGAAAGATGAAGAGGGGAACGAGCATCCGATCACCTTCATGAGTGCTCATTTGAAAGATATTGAGTTATGCTACCACAACATAGAAAAAAAATCATATTCCCTTGTTAGGGGAGTGAAGAAATTCATACATTACATCTTGTGTAATAAAGTAATTGCCATAATCCCTAACCCAGCCGTGAAAACATTGCTCATGCAAAATGAATTGGGTGAACGGAGAGCTAAATGGGTCACGTTACTGCAAGAGTATGATATGGAAATCCAACCCATGAGATTGGTGAGAGGACAAGCACTTACCCGAACAATTGTTGAAGCAACAACAGAAGCAAGGCCAAAACTCACCGTGCAACAATACCAGCTAGAAGATGTCTCTCTAGGAGAATGGTACGAGGACATTATTTATCATTTGTTGAATCACAAGTGCCCGCCTCACCTACAAGGAGTTAGAAAACATTCTCTCAGGCTAAAAAGCAACAGTTTCATGCTGCAAGGATTCATTTTATACAAGATAAATCATGAAGGTATCTACTTAAGGTGCCTTGGTAGGGAAGAAGCAAATCGAGTCCTGAATGAGTTCCATTATAGTTTTAGCACTGGTCATGGATTTGGACCTTCTACCACGCATCATATACTAAGGGTTGGATATTACTGGCCGATAGTCTTCAAGGATGCTCATAGCCATGTTTGCTCATGTCACACATTCTAGACCGCCACTACCAAGGAAAAGAATGTTGTTGTACCGCTACAACCTGTTCTGGAGGTGAGGCTGTTTGCATAGTGGGGTCTCGATTTCATTATTCTGGTAAGCCCTCCATCGTCTACGAGACATAGGTACATTCTTACCGCTACTGATTATTGCACTAGATGGACAAAGGCAATTGCATGTAGGCAATGCACAATTGAAATAGTTACAAATTTTTTAGAAAGTTTTATTTTAAATCACTTCGGTTATCTTTATGCATTGGTGTGTGATAATGGACTTGCATTTTCTTCCTTGAAATTTGCTAATTGGGGTTTCAATTATGGGATAATGCTTAAATTATCATCCAATTACTACCCTAAAGGAAATGGCCTTATCGAATCCACAAACAATAACTTTATCAACATGATAAAAAAAATTGCTAGATAGGAATCCCAAGGACTAGCATACCCAGCTTCGCTTCACCCTTTGGGCGAACCGCACTTGCCATAAGGCTGCCCTTGGTGATTCCCCATTCCACCTGGTTTACAACTTAGAACCTGTCTTCTCGATCCACCTAAAAATCCCCACTCTTTAGTTTATCAATAAGTTTTATGAAGGGGGAGACTGTAGAGAAGCTCGGCTAGCTGAGCTCTTGCATTTAGAAGAAGTATGAGACTGTGCCATAGAAATTTTTACCAAACACCAGGGTGTAGTCAAATGTTGGTTCGACCATCAAGCCAAGATCAAGGCCTTTAGAATCATAGATCTAGTCCTGTATTGGGACAAGGCCCATGAGAAGAAAGGAGGACATAACAAATTTGACAAGCTTTGGTTTGGCCCCTTTCAGATAGCTAAAATTTTGGGAGACAATGCTTTCAGCCTAAAGACCTTAACTGGTGAAGAAATCTCGTTGCCAGTCAATGGGAAACACCTGAAGCATTACTTCCAAGCTTGAGCTCTGTTGGGCTCTTCTTTGTAAATATTTGTACATAGTTTAGAGTAGGTTGCCTTTCCGTTTGCTTGTGTTTCATTGTCTAGTGTCTCTTTGTTTTGCTTGTCTCCCAACTATTTTGGTTTGAAGAGGATGTCCTCCATTCTGCTACGGTGGCCATGCTCATTCAACGAACGGTGCACTTTTTTGTATGTCCTTAGTGTTCTTTAGATAAATGCTCATTCTTGACTATTGGTCTCTGAAAGCTGCTTAGGAGTGATTTCCTCATCTGAACTTTGTTTTAGAACTTGATCCTTGCTCGAATCCTCTACATTCATCTCAAATCTCACACAAAACACATATTAATTATGCCAAAGGGTTGTGCAATTGTTGCTATGATAGCTTTGCAAGTGAAAAACCTAAGTCCTCTCTAGTGACCATTATGGTTCCCAAACCCATTGTAGGCTTTAGTGCTTACACGGTTGAATAAAAGATAAAGCTCGAAAAGAAATTTCAAAACAAAGAAGAGAAAGAAAATACTGAAATCAATCAACCGCTTGGGTGTGTGAATAACTCTACCGGGGCTATGGACACCTAGTTGGCAGTAGAGCAATATTCGTGGGGTCACAGTGACAACTCTATCAGGGCTATGGATGCCTGCTTGGCAGCGAGGCAATGTCCAGGTTACTTTTGGTGTTGGATGATTTATGTAGCTTGCTTCACTTGATTAGCCAATACTTGTCATAGTTTTTGCAGCAAGGGAAATAAATCCACCAAGCACACACCTTTGATACATTCGTAGGTTGATTTAGCTAAGGACCCTGTTCTCCTAGTTCACGTTTGGATATTGGCCCCTAGTCTGTGAAACCAGAGATTTTGGGTTCAGAATGAATGCTTACCCTCAGAACACTTGGGGACATTCCCCAACAGAGTCACCATTTGTTGTGCCCTTAGCACACATGCCCCGTTCGGAATGGGGACTCTCTTTCTTTCACCTCATCGGGTCGTTTTGTCACCGCCTCATTTTGCGTGCCCCATTTTGGTGTCCCAGATGGTGAACGTGCCTCCAAAGTCTCATCTTAAGTTGACTATGTTTCACCCCCTCCAAATTTGCTAAGTCTTGGTTCCTTACGGAGGTTCCTTGACAGTTTGCCCCTACCAACGTCCTTGGCATCTCCCAGGCCCGGCCCCTTGGGTTTCCCATCGCGGGTCTCCCTTTGGTGCTTATTGTTTTAAATGGCCAAACGACCCCATCTTTCCACACCTCAAGTTCTGATTAGTCATTCGCCGTGTCTTAATGCCTTTGGTGGCCAAGTTTAAATTGCACTGCCTCAAGACCCTCTGAACCTAGTCTTTCAGGATGCTCCCAACGGACTTTTGTTCCCCTTTCGTTGTCTCTGATAACCATACTTTTGGAGCCTTCCGCGACCTGGGACCTAGGTCTTCAACCATCATCATCTCAAAGTGTTGAAAAAAATGGGCCATCCTTCGCATGCCTCAGGCCTAGTTAGTCGGACTCCTCTATCGGGACGTTGTTGTGAGTTCTCCATTCGACAACGACCACTAGCTAACATCTTTCTAGCCTCCAGGTCCGGGTCCTCACGCCGTCATCTTGGAATTTGAATTCTCCAACCCTCTTGTCCTTCATATGGGCATTTATGGGATGCATTAAATGGGCCTTGGGGTATAAATAGTAAGCTCGACCTGTCATTTTCATAATGTTAGGTTAACTAGAAGAAAGCCTAGATTCGTAAGGGAAGCCCAGTGACTTCGCCATTCGCCACCACTGCACTTGTCGCTTGCATTGACCGACTCTACAAGGATTCAATAATCTTCACCACTAGGTTGTTCAGGCATGCTCATCATCCACCCTCTCACATGTCTTTTTTCGATGATTCCATGCTAGATAATGGATAAGTGGGGGAAATGTGTGCTCATTGGGTAGAGAAAATGAGCATCTAAAAAACCCATGTCTTAAAATTGCAAGAAACCCTTCAAAATTGCCTCGAAAACAAATCCGAGACTTTATCGTTGTGGCGCCATTCTTCTCGCAGAGCACCTGCGCCCTTCAGGCCCGAATCTTCCTTTAAAACTTCAAAACTGACTTTAAACTGATGGAAAAATGTTCCCCTGGGGCCTGAAACTCCAGAATTCCCTACCCTTTTCGCCGTCAAGACTTACGAAAACAAACTATGTTGCTTTAAGACTTCCCAGCCCATCCTCGCAAGGTTCTGTCCTTGGGATGGCGCAAAGCTTTTTCAATTTCAATCTACATGTCCGCCGCATCCGCTCATGCTCCAGGCCCTGCCATGATCTTCGCCACCAGAGTTAAAAGAACAAAGCGCCACATCCAAAGCCTCCACTAGACTGCAGAGTTCTGTCCTCAAACTTCCGCTTCGACATCATTGTTGCAAGTAGCCAAATGCCTGTTGCCTTCCACCTCCCTAGTCTTGCACATTCCAGTGCCACCTGAACATCAAACAAAAAAATTAGGGGCTAGCTTCCACCAGACCTCCTCCCTCAGGTCTCTGTCGTTGGGACATTGTCCCGTCTTAGCTATCTTAAAAGGGAAAAGCAAGCCTGACTATCCAACCTTCGGAGCCCGCTGTCTTAATCACCCAAAAACTTAACGAGGAAACACAGAGCCAAACTTTATGCCAAGTCTGGTTCATTTGAATTCCGTTACCATATTTCCACTCAGCGCCCACTATTTTCAAACAACTATTCTCTGATGGCTTCCCAACCCTTAAGACCCGAACATTTAAACAATAGAGGTTATGCCGGCTACCTTTCTACCTCCTAGGTCCCGAACTCCAAAATTTCATTTCCTTTTGGCCGTTCCAAATGGAAAAACCCCAACAATTTTCCTGCCTCATACCCCTTGACGCTCCAATAGGGATCTAAATGACCTTTGATTTGAAAACCAATCTCGATCCATGTACTTAAATTTGACCCTCTCCGACATGAGCCTTTTAAACCATCAAAATATGAAGCTAGGAGAAACCACCTAGATTGCCCCACCCTGTTCGTCATTTAAACGACATTCCTACCAAGGAAGTCTGACTCCTTGGGCCCGGGTTGTCCAAAATCCCTCTAGTAAATTGCTAGCGATATTTTGAAGTAAAAGTTTGATTTTATGAATGATATATCCTCTAATTGGACTCCATCCACATGATTTTGACTGATGTTTATGTTTTTATGATTGGTTGTGTTCATCGTGCCTTTGTTTGCAGGATAAATGAAACTAGGTGTAGGACCCTTGGGGGCGTTTGCAGAGAAAGACAGAGGGAAGAAATCAGGCAAGGTTCCTCATGGGAAGGAGAAAAAAGACCAGATGAAGTACCAATTCTAGGGAGATCCTTTGCACTCAAAGGTCATTATGGACTAGAAGGAGATTACAGATACCAATATCGGCCATGTCAATATTGATGAATTTAAACAAAGGGTCATAGTCCATCCTAAGATTGACAATGCAAGGCTGATTAGAAGAAGTGGAATTGCTAAGGCTGCAAGATTCCCTCCATCCCTTGTAGCCCCTGAATTGGTCATGGCTTGTCGGAAGGCATATCAACTAGAGACATGAACAATAGTTGACAGAGATGGGAACATTCTCGCTGATATATCGGGTGAAGCAATAATGAAGACTTTCCACATCCCTACCTTTCGAACAATGGAGTTGCCAACCATAGTAGAATGTAAGGCAATGTGGGACGAGGACCCAATTGGCTATAAGAAACTTATAAACCAGTATTGGCTTAAAGAAAAAAGGGGCAGCACTGCGAAGGTTCCTCAAGAGATCTTTCGCAGCAACTTCCATGAAGACTACCACGACCTGGTGACTCTGTTGAGTAGAGTGATGGGCCTTCCCACTACTGTGTATTTTTAGGAGTGGATGGTATATTTCATAGAGTAGATCCTCCGAGGGGAGGAGGATGTCACCACAAATGCCTCATTCTACTGGGGAGGAATAATAAGTGATTGCTTCCATGATCAATTTATGAACATTAAAAAGACCTCCAAATTCTATATGACATCCTACCTAGTCTACTCGTTGGCTAAACAGAGACAGTACACTGGGCTATTCAAAGTGCCTAATGAAGAACCAGGTCATGCATTAAAATTTTATGATAGATATCCCTAGCTCCAGTTCAAAAATTTCAAGAAGGATTATTGCAGGGTGAATGAAACCTTCATGGGTCACATCATCAAACTACTTGGAGGGGATTTCGAGAGAAGAGTCTCTCATAGTGCTCAAGCATTCCTAAAACAATACACTTTCTTATTCATACAGTACCCCAAATTCACATACATCTATGCCCAAGGTTATACAGAGAGGTCGAATAAGCTGCCTTGATACCCAAACGACTAGATCATCTTGCTAGAACTCTCTCGACAGTTGCACCATGTACATTCGATTCTCAGCGGCAAGCATTTGGCGGGAATTCCTTATCCCCTTTCTTTTGGCCAAGGTATGTACAAGATGTAAACCTTTCAGTGTGCAGGAAATTTAGAAAAGGAGTTGGTTGAGTATCGTTTCCAACTTCATACCACCCATCCACAAATCGATCCTTACGAGCACATAAGAAAGGAACTAGGACCAGAGTATGCCCACCTGTATCATGTTGAAGATTTTTGGGAAAATTGTGAAGATGACAAAGAGGTACGTGTGAGAAACTACATGCGAATGATTGTGTACTTTGGAAAAAGGGTGAATCTGTTTCCTATACCTAACCAAGTTGAAGAAGATGAAAGTACCGTAATGGACCCCAGGTACAATGTAGTTGCCAACTTGTCGCTACCAGCAATAGATTGGGATGAACAAGAGGTTGATGACCTTGATATTCTAACCAAGCCCGTTGAGGCTCGCACCAAGGAATGGGTTGATGGACAGGTAGTTAGACTGAAGCAACAAGGGGTCGTCCTAACTTATGAAGGACTCAAAAGTGAGTCTAATGCCACTGATGATGTTGCTACAACTGCAACGGGAGAAACATCCAAATCTCCTCCGCTCACAAGATCAAGGAAAAGGAAAGAGGCTGAGGAGCAACCAAATCCTAAAGTATATGCAAGGAAGGATTCAGAGGGTTTGCCTTCAAAGAAACATAAAAGGTCAGGAAGCATTACAGGACTACCTGCAATTCAAGAGGATCCCCTTCATGAGGGAGAGGAGATAGAGATAGATCAACCCAAGCTTCCACCGGCCACTTCCAATGTTGTTGCCCCTCCGCCTATTTCTTAGGTTGTAGTTGCTACATCTCCACTTGTGGTGGATATATTAGTCCACCATACCTCCTCTTCACCAAATGGGCCCATTGTATTGGTTGATTCCTCCTTCGCTACAACTTCTCCACATTCCTTCACCTCCATGTCTCCCACTATGTCGCTTCCTCTGGAAGCAGCTACAATACCAATGCCCACACTCACATTACTAGAGGCATTTTCACGACATATGCAGAATGGCTCCTCTGATATTTCCCAAGTATTTTTGAATCCCACCATTCAAGCTACCTTAGCGTAGGTCCTCGCCAGTGCTCCACCCTTGAAACCTCCAATGGGACCACCAGTAATGGAAGCCACAATGCAAATATTTGAGGAGCTAGAATGATAGGAAAGGGAAACTTTGAAACATTGGAGGAGGAAGCAGATAAGTATCATGAGCATCCTGAGTATGAGCATCGAAAAATTGACAAGGTGGTCCGTGAAGAAGAAGAAGAAACAGGGTCTTCTGAAAGTGGAGACGAAAAAGAGGATGCCAGTGGTAGATTTATTGTGCAAACCTTTGATCCAGACTTTGAAGAAGGGCTAGCCAGGCAACTGAAGGATATCGAGGAAGAAGTAGAAAGGTCACCTCCCATAGAAGAAGGGAAAGAAGATGACGAGGCAGAAGGAAATGTAGAACTTCCTACAAATGAACAACAAGAGGAAAGCCCCGGATATGACGAGGGAGTGCCTTTCTCCGAGGGACAACAAGAATAAGAGAAGGAACAGCTAGAAGATGTGTCACCTACTCATAGAGAAGAAGAGAACATAGAAGAGGACAAACCTGAAGGAGAGGGTCAAGCTGACAAAAGCCTCAAAGTTGAATAGCCTAAGGGGTGTGTACATAAGGATGAATAAGATGGAGAAGGGGAAGAGGAGATTGAAAAAGAAGAAGGTCCCTAGGAACAATTACCTACTAAGCCTCCCATCAAATTCCTAGTGTTCATTCAGGACTCCGATGAGGAAGAGGGAGAAGACACTAAAATGAAGGAAAAGACTCCCAGAGATAAAGAAATAGAGATCCAAACAAAGGAGGGGGAGGGTGGCTGATGAGCCCAAAATGTGCTCATAGTTTGGATATTATGATGAACTTTTAATACCTTTGCTTCTGTTATTCATGGTTGTTTAAACTCTTTCGAAACCTTTTATGGGGATATCCTATGGCAAAACACTTTCATGATCCTACAACCTATTGTGTTGTCTTGTCTACATTTATTACCCTGTTGACTCCCTAAATGACTGGTATATCGCATGTAGTTTTTGAATGATGAAATAGACTTAAATATGTGATTAATGAACGGATATTGTGTATGTGCCATGCGCCTTTTCTTTCGCATCTGTTACCTTATGTTTCACAGGTTGTTGAAGAGAGTATGATTGAGTCAAGCGCAGCCAATCTTGGCCTTGCAGTAAAGTCTATTTCCTGCACGACTTCGAGGAAGCTCTGGCAAAGACTCTTTGACCGAAACCATTGGGAAAGATTTTTAATGACAGTCAATCTAGAAAGAGTGGAGCGCTAGATTCTCTCTGGATCGGGTTGAATGGATAAATTCATTTATGAATTCTGTTCCTTGATTTTGGGATACACTTCCACGTCTTTCTTTGTTAGGGGTAGTTAGCTAGTTGTTCTCTTCATTTTAAATAAGTGCTCCTCCTGCGCGAGTGAGCAAGAAGATGGTTAGAAGTTAGATTGAAGCATAGTGATAGGGAGATAGCAGATATCATGTAAGAATCAGTATGATAGTAATAAAAAGTAGAATCTGTATGACAAGAGATAGAGTTTGTTGCTAGTTTTCATATTAATAAAGCGATGTATACCATTCTGAGTTTATGAATAAAGTTTGATGAAGTTCTGAGTTCAACACTTGCGTAATTAGTAGATGCTTGCTAAGGGGGCCCACTTAGTAAGTATCTGTAGCTAGTTAGTTAACTGTTCTTTTTCTGTTGATCATCAGTTAGATTTCATCTTTAAAGTTTTCGTACAAACTCAATCTTGTATTGCTCCAGCAGCATCGGAAATCCATCCCTGTGCCTGTTCCTGCAGCATAAGGCCAGTTCATAGTTTGAGTCTCAGTCGTAGCTGTTATGATTTATGTTTTGGTTAAATCATGGTTGAGTCAAAAGAACTTTGCATTGTCTTCCTGTAGCGTAGATAGAATTCCTTCCAAGCATTTATTTTTGTTAAGTTGTGACCGAAACTAGTTCTTAGTGCATATATTGTGCTGCGCCATTCAAATTATACGTTCCCTAGTTTGACAAGTAAATGAACGTCCATAAAGAGATATTGGTCACTTGCTGGAATGTCCAATTCTCATGATAGGTTTTACTGTGATTTTCATATCCTTTTGTGGGTGTGACCATTTTTGGCACCGTTGTTGGGGATGGTGTCAAGCTAAGAATTTGTCAGAAGTCATTTTTAGCATTAGTTTAGTTTGTTAATCAAAAAATTTCAAAATCCTTCAAATCACCATTCATTCTATTGCATGCATAGAAGAGACGCATTGGGAAGGTTTCTCCCTCAAAACCTGTTTGTTGAACTGCCATTTGACCCAGCCAATGAAGAACCTGAGGAAAATCCATTCGCTATGTTATTCCAGCAAGCCAATATGGCAAATAACCCACCTAATCCACCTCCCGCTTTTGAGTTTCCCATTGTTCCCCAGCGAGATACTGACAATCTTAAAAATATTCCTTCTTCACTACTTCCCAAGTTCTATGGCCTAGTTACGGAGGACCCTGAAACTTTCCTGTTTGAGTTTGATATCCTCTGTTGCAGTTATGACTATACCTCAGATGCTCACAAGCTGAAGTTGTTTCCTTCCACCTTGAAGGAAGGAGCTCTCAAATGGTTCATGATTCTGGGAAGAGGTGTTGTTGATAGTTGGGCAGCCATGCAAACCAAATTCATTGAGAAATATAAGGAATATTGTAAAAGTGGTAGTAAGGGAGACGATATATTCAGGATTCAGTAGAAGGAGGATGAAAGTTTGGAGGATTATATTTCAAGATTCTTGTTTTCTCTGAAAAAAAACTTAAACCATACTCTCAATGAAGACTCTCAGAAACTACTTTTTCTAAGAGGGATCAGTGATGCCTGTATAGATGCTCTGGACCTGATGGGAGGAGGTGATATAACCCAACTACCTTGGGATGATATTAAGAAAATATGTCTTAATTACTCCCGAGAAAATGTGAAGAAGGGTAGAGGTCATCAAGCTACAGTGGGTAAATCTTCTTCCAGTGGAGTTTCCCGAATGGAGATCACAAATTTGCTGTCTGATTTCAAGCATGAAATCATTAACAACATGGCTACACAGTTGGACGCTATGCAAGCTCGGAGGAAACATGATGAAGCTAAAGCAATCTTAGCCGAGTTCTGTCCACATTGTAGACAGAAGAAGCGTGAGTGCAGATGCAAGATGGTGGCCAACATGGAGGCTAAACAGTTGCCTAGTAATTTTAAGATGATAGAAGGTGATGATGATCAAGTCTTCTTTGTTGCACAAAGGAAGCCATGAGCCCCAAGACAAGGTATGCCTCAGGAGCCTTTGTAAAATTTTGGTTTATATAATAGTCAATGGCAAAATTAGTACCCTCTAAACTATGGTCCATACTCCCAACCTCAGTGGCATAACCCTTGGCCAAATACCCAGCAAAACCGTTGGAAAGCCTCACAAGGGAACTAACAACCACCTCAACAAAATTAGTGGCAGCCTCCACAAGGGAATTGGCAGCAACCTAACCAATGGAGAGGAGGCCAGCAATGGTCAAATCCAACTGTAGGTTTCCTGCAACAACCCCAGCAGCAATCCATTATGCCACCTCCTGCACCTAATCAAGGTCAAAATCCAAAACCAACCCAACTTCCAGCTCAGGCAGCACCTAATCCAAATAACCAGCAACTGCAGCAGCATCAAGTCTATTTTGCTGATCCTAATCATCAGCCTGCCTATGCTTTTAACCTGAATAATATTAATTTACGTTCAGGAACCGTACTGCCCACACCATCTCCTCCCATAATTTTAGAATTACCACCTGAGGAGACTGACTAAGAAGAAGAAGATATCAATGACCAAGCTCAACCAAATCAGCCAGTTCAGATTCCATCATTACCTAAGTCATTTGATAAGGTGCCCCCTCCTTTCCCACAAAGATTGGAAGACGAAAATGTGAAAAAATAAGAGGAACCCACCTTTGATATTCTTAACCAGCTAAAACATAAATGTGTGAAAATTCATTTGTTCCAAGCAATCAAAGAAGTACCTATCTATGGCAAGACCATCAAAGAGGCATGTTTGAAGAAACCAGGGAGGAAAAAGAAAGACCCTCAAACTGTCCATGTAATAGGCCAACTCTCTGACTTAATGCTAGGGAAGCTTAGCATCCCAAAATATTTAGATCCAGGAAGTCCTGTTGTGGAGATAAATGTTAATGGGTTGCAAATTAAGAATACCTTAGTAGATCTTGGTGCAACTATCAATGTCATGACAAAGGACCTGGTTGTAAAACTTAATATTTCAGAAATAAGGACTACACCTACAATATTATAACTTGCTAATAGCTCAACTATCAAACTTGATGGGTAGTCGAAGACCTGGTAGTCACCTTGGATTCCTGGGAATACCCCATTGATTTCATGGTTTTATCTCCAAAAGCATCATTGGGGGATACCCTATCATACTAGGAAGGTCTTGGTTGGCTACTGCTGATGCTTGCATTGGTTGTAGGTCGGGTGACATGACAATATCTGATGGATATAGCACAAAGAAACTTACCCTCTATTTTCCAGCGCTGCCCCAACTTGAGTCTGGAGATGTTGCTTGGCTAGATTTGGGAGAAAAGGAAGAAGCGAACTCTGTGGCCAATTTAATGATGATTACTAGAGAGCCTTTTATTGCACAGCAGGAAGAAGAAGATATACTATCCAATATCTTGTTAAATAACTATGGTACTGAATACTTTCATTGTGAGAGAAATCCATGTTCCTTGCAGACTATTCTTTCTCCGTCCACATTAGCTCATTATCCTGCAGCAACTGATTACTTGCACACCTTACTACCCCATGAGATAGACATGTCATTTCTATCTGAAGTATCTATGATAGACTTAACCTCCCAAATTGAGGTAGCTGCAGGAAAAACCTTGTGCATTAATAAAAACCTCACACGTGAGCAACAAGAATCTATGATCAAAATGCTTACCAGTCATAAGTCGGCTTTTGCATGGGACTATGGAGATATGAAGGGCCTTGACCCAAAACTCTAGACACATCGCATATATATTAACAGTGACTTCAAACCTATCAAGCAACCTCAAAGAAGAATCAATCCAGCTTTGAGAGAGATTGTTAAAGAAGAATTGCAGAAAATGTTGACAGCTGGCTTTATCTACCCAATCTCTGATAGTCAATGGGTTTCCCCATTGGTCATTGTTCCTAAGAAAGGAGAAAAATGGAGGGCATGTGTAGATTACAGAGAACTTAACTTAGCAACAAAGAAAGATTACTTTCCTCTTCCATTTATTGATCAAGTTCTGGATAATTTAGCTGGAAAGAAGTACTTCTCATTCTTGGATGGCTTCAATGGATATAATCAGATCAAGATTGCTCCTAAGGATCAGGAAAAGACTACTTTTACATGCCCTTGGGAAATGTTTTCCTATTCAATTTTGCCTTTTGGTCTCTGTAATGCTCCTGCAACTTTCCAGAGGGCAGTCATAAGCATCTTCTTGGACATCTCATATGATTGCATGAAAATATACATGGATGACTTTACTGTTTATGGTACAACATTTGAGGAAGCTCAAACTAACTTGGAAAAAATACTACAGAGATGTGAAGATCACAACTTATCGTTGAATAGTCAAAAATGCTTCATGATGATGCAGGAGGGAATAGTGCTCGGTCACTATATTTTTGCTGCAGGAATTCAGGTTGATCCTGCTAAAATTGAGATCATCTCTAAGTTACCCTATCCTACTAAGAAAAAGGAGGTACAGAGTTTTCTAGGCTATGCAGGATACTACAGAAGATTCATCAAGGACTTCAACCAAATAGCAGGTCCCTTATATAATCTGCTGAAGAAATATGCAGAGTTTTCTTGGACAGAGGAATGTGAAAAAATATTTCTTGACTTGAAAGTCGCCCTCACACAAGCACCTATTCTGAAAGGACCTGATTGGTCACTCCCATTTCATATTCATACTGATGCCTCAAATTATGCAATCAGGGTAGTGCTAGGGTAGAAGGATGGATCAACTGAACATGCACTCTACTACATAAGCAAAAATCTGCAAGGGGCTGAATTCAACTACACTGTTACAGAAAAAGAAATGTTGGCAATCATCTACGCCCTCAATAAATTCAGGCATTATATCACTGGTTATCAGATATTTGTCCACACTGATCATGCAGCAATCTGGTATCTCATGAACAAAATCTCAATATCTGGGAGACTGGCAAGATGGTTGTTGCTGATGCAGGAATTTGACATTACAATTGTGGAAAAGCCAGGTAAAGCCAACGTAGTTGTTGATTTCCTTTCTAGAATTCAAAGGCAAGATGACTCTGCACTCATTGAAGACTCCTTTCCTGATGAGCACCTATTTGCAATCAAGGTTATTCATCCATGGTATGCTGATATAGCAAATTATCTGGCAACAGGAAGAACTCCTTAATTCTCTCCTAAGGAAAAAAGATTATTGGTAGAGAAAAGTTTTAACTTTTCTTGGATTGCAGATTGCATGTTTTATACAGGGCCAGATCACGTTATGAGGAGATGTGTACCAGAGGAGGACACTCATGATATACTGCATGCCAGCCATGATGAGCCGTGCGGCAGACATTTTGCTGCCAAAATGATAGCAATGAAAATTTTAAATACTGGTTACTATTGGCCAACCTTACATAGAGATGCAGCCAAGTATACAAGGAGATGTGACATATGCCAAAGGATGGGAAGACCAACTCGTTCTGATGAAATACCTCTATTTCCACAAATTGTAGTTACACCATTCGACAAATAGGGACTGGATTTTGTGGGACCAATTGACCCACCTTCTAATGGTAAGTCCTACATTCTTGTGTGCACAGATTATGTCACAAAATGGGTAGAAGCTAAACCTATGAAACATGCTAGGGATAAGAAAGTGGTTGAATTCCTATACGAGGAAATATTTACTAGGTTTGGTGTTCCTAGGGAGATAGTAACAGATCAGGGAGCACAATTTATTTTTACACTTGTCACAACTTTAGTCAATGAATACAATATATGGCATAGGAAATCAACTCCTTATCACCTCTAGGCCAACGGCCAGGTTGAGGTCACCAATAGGGACATAAAGGCCATTTTGACTAAAACTGTAGATTTGCATAAGAAGGACTAGGCTGCCAGGTTACCTAAAGCTATATGGGCCTACCGTACTACTTGGAAGACTGCTACAGGATTTACACCTTTTGAAATAGTGTATGGTAAAACAGCTGTGATGGCAATAGAATTTGAACATAAGACTCTTCGAACAGCACTAGAGCTGGACATGAATTTAACAAATGCACAAAAGGATAGAATTATGCAGCTCAATGCTCTAGATGAACTCCAAAAGCATGCCCTGCAGCACACTGAGATGATACAGAATCAACAAATAAGGTGGCATGATAAATACATTAAGGAGAAGAAGTTCAAAGTAGGAGATTGGGCCCTGCTTTATGACTCACGGTATAAGGACAGTCCAGGCAAATTACAGACCAGATGATTGGGGCCGTATGAAATTGAGAATATATTTGCTAATGGTACAGTTCAACTTGTTACAATTGATCATGTTCGATTCAAGTTGTTGGTTAATGGGGACCGCCTTTGGTTGTACCATAATCCAGTCTCAAAAGAAGAATTCATGCAACAGTTCGTTCGGGATCCTGCCGCTACTCTTCTTGCAGCCGAAGGCTTTAGCTTTTCTCCTGCAGCTTCACCATAATTTTGAAAATCATGCTCATAATAAAGGTTTTCTTTTTAAGGAAACCCCTTTTTCTTCATTTTCACTTATCGCCACATCTCACTTCTTTATCTTCCATCCATCCCATCCATCCATTTCATCCATTCATCTTGACCGCCCACGTCACCCATCCGCATCACCCTTAATTATGATATCATTCCCAACTATCAATTCATGCCGAAGCCGTCATCTTTCTTCACTCGTACATGCATTTATCAAAGGTACGCCATATCTTTTGTTATCGCATATTTGATTTATTTTATTCTATTCATTTACTGCTATGACTGTACCAGTCATTATTACCCGATCTCCGCCTATTCTTTAGTACATGTGAGGACACATGTCATACTTTAAGTAGGGGGCGGGGTAATCCACTTTTGAAACCTGTCTTTTCGCCGCTGCCAATTGCTTAGATAACCTTTCTTTATTATTTTTCTGGTACTTTCCAAATATGATCGCATGTCTTTTTCATTGCATGTTTTTACAATTAAAACTGTTTGTTCAAAAAGTTTGTTTTTGGAAAAGAGAGAAATGTGACGACACGACAGGGAAGAAACCAGAACAGAAAGGGAAATAGAGAGGAAATTTTTGAATTTTTAGCAGGGAGTTGAATTCAGCTGGGGAAAACCTGTGCACATGGGTGGTTAGCTGGTGCGACATGAGCCTATAGCTAATGAGTTATTATTGCAAAATCCTCAAACAGTCTAGGCATTCAGCCTCTGTGGATGGTTAAACTACTTCTCGAGTTTAAATGCTTTTGATGAGGAGGCTACTGGCAAATTTTTGAGAACCCTTTCTGAAGGGGAGGCTACTATATGGGGTCTAACGGTTGTTGTAACTGAAGACATAATTGCTGAAATAACCGAGCTTCCAACTGTTGGAGAAAAATTTTCTTCGGATGCTGCCTCTACAAGGGCTGAATTTTCAATACCCACTGATGGACCTTTGGAAGTCTCCAAGCAGGGATGCAAGCGGGTATCATTGCTTCCTCCTTATTCAGAATACGCTGCTTACATAATCAGGTATTTAACCTGTGAAGGTTGTTTCTCTTACCTGCATTCTTACCATTTTAAATTATTAAGTCATATGAGGCATGGGTTAGTTGTAAATGTTTTGAATTTCTTGTTAAAATTTCTGAAACAAAGTGCCCATGGAACCCAACAGGGGAAAGATAATTCTATTACTCACCATGGCCTTATCAAATTATTGATTGAACACTCTTTAAGAGATGTCTCACCTCTTTCTTGGCAACAATTCATTGCCCAAAAGAGCTTGCAAATTCCAGAACCCCCTAGGGTACATACCCCACGACCTCAGAAAAAGAAAGAAGAAATTGCGTCTACTAGTAGAAGAACAGGGCAAGGGTCATCTACTCCTATAGCACCTGGTCCTGTAGCTCTCACACCTGAATCCTCTGCTAGGGTACAAACTAGGTCTGCTACTAGGAGAGAGAAGGGAAAAATAAAGGCAAAAGAGCCCCAAAATCTGACCCTCGTTCTCAGAAAAGGCAATGCCCTTCTCCTGCAGCATCTTCCCTTGCAGCTGTCTCTCCTACAACAACACTTGTTGCTATTACCAGTTCACCATCATCCTCTGGCAGGGCAAAACCCTCTAGTCAGACCAGAAAGAGGAAGGCTACAAGAACACCTCCTGCAGCCACACCAGTGCCAAGAAGAGTTTCCACAAGGAAACAATGTAAGACCTCCCTTGCTTCACCTCAACCAGAGGTTATTGTAATTTCAGAAGGGTCCATAGAATATAAATTTGATGTTTCTCATAATGTGTCTGAGAATGCTGCACATAGTTTATTCATTCCTGAAGAGGAACAAATTGAGACAAGGGAAATTAAGCATAATGAAAAAGGGGTACCAAGTCTTGATGACTTGGTTGCCGCTACTATGCAGATTTCGGAGGAAGCACAGTCTTCTCCACTACAGCAACCAGAATTCATCCTGCAGCAAGAGCAGGAACAGACCGAACAATTGGATGTGGCCAGTGAAGCTACATTTTCCCCCGCTACTTGTCAAGCCATTGTTGTTTATAAGAAAACATTTTTGATTGAGTTTCTGGAATATGTCAAAGCTAACTGGGAACTAGTTACATTGCAAACCCTGACTTTCCGGCACCTAGCCCAGAATGACATGCAACAAAGTCTATGGGAGGTAGAAAATAAGAACTGAAAAAGGAAATTGAAAGTTAAAAATAGGAAATTCTTGAGTTACAAGGAAAAATGGATGAAATGTTAAAAGTAACTGGTCAGACTATGGAATGCAGACCACCACCTAGAGTTTATGCTCTGTGCCTTAAGGAACAATTCTTATGGTTCCAACTAATGAGAATTTCTAGAAATCAAGATCCTATACTTCACACTGCTAAAGAATTCTACGACACATACCAGGAAGCCCCTAATTGGTTAAGAAATTATCTGTGTGAATTTTATTTGCATGGATTTTTAATTCCATTTGAAACAGAATGGAACCCTCTTCTGTATATTGGCGATATCCATTTGAGATCATTTATGTCATGGGCAACAAATGAAGCAAATTATGGCAGACAATAGGAAACATATGAGGAAGCCGAAAGGAATGAGCCTGTTCCATTGCACCCCTCAAAGTTTAGACCCCCATGCAATGTTAAAAACCTGATTTACTCTGACATATGGCATTCACAATAATACAGCCATGACGAAAATATTTGATCTCATGAAACAGGTATATGATGAATTTCAGGAACAGTCATATTCATTTTGGAGACTGTCATACACCAGAAGTGAGAAAAGGTGGGAAAGATTAACTGTTGGGCTAAGAAGGTCTGAGCCTCACAATCCCCTAAATTTCATAGCAGCACTTAAATGATCAAACAAATATATACAGTTGGGACTTCAAAAGAGATTTGAACTATGGTTGTCATTGACATTCAGACCTCCTGTGCTAATGTGGCCCCTTTATCCTCACCAGGCTACAAATATTAATGATGATTCAGAAGCCCTTAGGTATGAAAGGTGGCAGACTTTCAGATGATTTTATTACAGGTTTGGAGCTCCATTTTAGAGTCATGCCGCAACCACTGATTTTAGAGAAACTACCAGGAAAGTTAATGCTGGAGGACCAACATTGGGCTAAGTAGGGGGCAGATGATGAGCCCAAAATGTGCTCATAGTTTGGATATTATAATGAACTTTTAATACCTTTGCTTCTATTATTCATAGTTGTTTAAACTCTTTTAAAAAATTTTATGGGGATATCCTGTAGCAAAACACTTTCATGATCCTGCAACCTATTGTGTTGTCTTGTCTACATTTATTACCCCATTGACTCCCTAAATGACTAGTATATCGCATGTAGTTTTTGAATGATGAAATAGACTTAAATATGTGATTAATGAACGGATATTATGTATGTGCCATGCGCCTTTTCTTTCGCATCTGTTACCTTGTGTTTCGCAAGTTGTTGAAGAGAGTATGATCGAGTCAAGCGTAGCCGATTTCGGCCTTGCAGTAAAGTCTATTTCCTGCACGACTTCGAGGAAGCTCTGGCGAAGACTCTTTGACCGAAACCGTTGGGAAAGATTTTTAATGACAGTCAATCTAGAAAGAGTGGAGCGCTAGATTCTCTTTGGATCGGGTTGAATGGATAAATTCATTTATGAAGTCTGTTCCTTGATTTTGGGATACACTTTACTTCCACGTCTTTCTTTGTTAGGGTTAGTTAGCTAGTTGTTCTCCTAATTTTAAATAAGTGCTCCTCCTGCGCGAGTGAGCAAGAAGATGGTTAGAAGTTAGATAGAAGCATAGTGATAGGGAGATAGCAGATATCATGTAAGAATCAGTATAATAGTAATAAAAAGCAAAATCTATATGACAAGAGATAGAGTTTGTTGCTAGTTTTCATATTAACAAAGCGATGTATACCATTTTGAGTTTATGAATAAAGTTTGATGAAGTTCTGAGTTCAGCACTTGCGTAATTAGTAGATGCTTGCTAAGGGGCCCCACTTAGTAAGTATCTGTAGCTAGTTAGTTACCTGTTCTTTTTCTGTTGATCATCAGTTAGATTTCATCCTTAAAGTTTTCATACAAACTCAATCTTGTATTGCTCCTACAGCATCAGAAATCCATCCGTGTGCCTATTCTTGCAGCATAAGGCCAGTTCATAGTTTGAGTCTCAGTTATAGCTGTTATGATTTCTATTTTGGTTAAATCATGGTTGAGTTAAAAGAACTTTGCATTGCCTTCCTATAGCGTAGATAGAATTCCTTCCAAGCATTTATTTCTGTTAACTTGTGACCGAAGCTAGTTCTTAGTGCATATATTGTGCTACGCCATTCAAAGTATACGTTCCCTGGTTTGACAAGTAAATGAACATCCATAAAGAGATATTGGTCACATGCTGGAATGTCCAATTCCCAGGATAGGTTTTACTGTGATTTTCATATCCTTTTGTGGGTGCGACCAGTGGTCATGAATCACCTAAGGAAAAATCTGTTGTGCATGAATGGTTGAAAAGATAGCTTGAAAAGAAAGATCCAGCCCCAATTGATCCTAAAGCAAGATTGGAGGCTATCCTAGCTCGAGCACAGATCACTACCAAGAAGGATAAGAAGCCCAAGGTTAGGTCAAAAGTAACAATGGACGCCTCTAGATAAAGGACCGTCTAAGTAGCTACACTAGTAGTGGGAGAAGAGGGAGTAAGTTATAATATTTCTACTATTGACTTAGGAACAACTACAAGGGAACATAAAGTAGAACACCTCCAGGAGTTTGTCGCTAGCCTGGTGCATCTCATACAACAAGATAAGACTTCGAAGAGGAACTTAATGCACAGGTAGCTGATTTGACAACTTACATCCAACAATGGTCTTCAACAGAGGAAATGCCTACCACATCCTTGGCTCCATTAGCTGTCAAAAGATGAAATAGACAAGCTCGAAAGGAGAAAGAACTTGGATAAGACTATGGAAAGCTAGTTTCGGCAGGTCTTATATACTGGAAACATGGGCATTGGTCGTGTAGTTAGGACAACAAAAATGTTCTTAGATCTGCAATAGTCTCTTGAGGGTACAAGAAAAATTTACATTGACTTCCCTACGAGATATGAGTCCACCTACCCAAAAATTGAGGCTATTCTCAAACTACCAAGCATGACTTGGGATAAAGATCTTGCATTTAGAAGGGGTGATCATTGGCTGATGGATGTATGGAAGTAGGATTTTGAAAATAGGAAAGAAAGGTTGGAGCAGGTGCTCGACAAGGTAGATCCAAATATTGAATAGGCTAAGGAAATAAGAGCAGATTGCGCCCAATACTTGAAGCTGATGACTAGGTATGACATGTCTATTGTACAAATGGATCCAGAAAAGATAGAGCCCCATTTCCAAAAGAAGATGGAGGATGGAATGTCAGATGAGATAACCACCAATTTCATGAGTTTTGTCACCCGAGCCTTCACCTAGTCAGAGTTATTTAGAGACTACACTGCCAAGTATGACGAAGACTGGGAAAAGCTTGCAAACAACTCCAAGGAGTGGAGTTACCAATTGCTACGATCTGAGATTTTGGAGGTCGACAAGCTCCAGCCGGTAATTTTGAAGTTCATGGAATATGCAGCTTTGAAGAAGCAAAAGGAAACCCTACTATTAATGAAGAATTCCTGACAGATTAGCTACAACAAAAGGGAAATCAACAAAAGACAAAATGCTACAGTGTTGTCACTAGAGGACAAAATAGGGATAAATAAAAAATTGTATTTTAAATTGCAAAATATTGTGGGGTAGGTAGAACCCTAACTTGTAGTGAATCTTGGCCACACAATGCAAACTAATCTTGGCCATTCATTCTACCTTTTGGGCACTATAAATAGGGGGTCTCCTCTCATTCTCAAGAGAGAGTTGAGTTGTTGTAATGACATGCTGTAGAAATTTTAATGAAAATACATTGACTTTGGTGCATTTTTTGAGTTTCTCTCTATGTTTCTTGATTCAATCTCCCATAGTTAGATGTTTTAGTTAGATTTACATTGTTGTTCTAGTTGGTTTTGGATTGCTTAGATAGACTTGGTAATGTTGATATATGATTGTGAAAATTTCTATTGTGTAGATACCTTCTAGTCCATACTTTTTGGAATTTGTTGCTGGTAAATGGCTGTGTAAAGTTAGTCTGGGCTAAAACTTAAAGTTGCTTTAAACCTTTATCTTTATTTATTTATGTATATGGTGGGTGAATGGTAAAGTATCTGTAGACTTTGGAAGATAGCACCTATTTCATGATATTGTAAGTTTCTTGGTTAAGTGAAATCCTATTTAAAGGAAGTTGTCCACATTAGAACCTCCATGATCACTATTCATAGTTAGTTGCAGATCTAGGAAACTCTCCTTCTCCCCACTTTTTCCCCTTTTTTTTAGAAACAACCTATGCTAAGGTTCATTGCACATTGTAAAGCTAAAAATTAAGGAAAACACTGGAGTTTCAGATGGTTGCTTGAACCTGTAGCAAAATACATATCAATTTCCATCCTAGAAACTTTAATTCATAAGATCCACTTTGCATCTGGTTGCATAAGTTGACCTTGAGATTCCTGCAAATCACATGAAATAACTAAAATATTCAAAGCACTGTCTAGACCTGAAATTAGAGACCTTGGGATAGTGTTCTGCAATATGATTGTGGAAGATTGTCTTTCAAGAGAGGTAGTGCACCTACACATTGCCTGTGTTGAGAAGTGCATAAAAAACACATCAACAGGATAGGGTGGCCAGGATCAGCAAGATGGGTAGGTCCCAGGAGCACCACCAGGGCATCATCAGCCTCCATAGTAATTTTTGATTCAGCAGCAACCAGTGCAGTCGCCACCACCGAGGCTAGATCCCTATGATGCTTAGATACAATAGCTACAACAATAGATACAGGTGATTACAAGTGAGGGATCATGCCCATCAACAAATTTTAGTGATTACTGCTGAGAGAAATCAAGCTCGGCAGTAGGTACAGGCTATCACAACAAAGAAAGACCATGAGCAATAGCTTAGACAGACTATCGAGATGTAGTTAACACAGGAGGTCGAGCACCATTAGCAGCTAGAGACCATGATAGCTATAGCCCAAGGGCAGATAGTGTATGCCAGATTATATAGAGAGGTTGTGACTAAGGCGGCCTACTATTTGATGGAATACCACAGGGATGTCCCATAGGCGTTTAGACAACCAAATTATTCTTAGAGGAGCGGGGCACATCCTTGAGCCGAGGATCAGCTAGAGAGATAGACTAGTGAGGGGAGTAGCCATCAAGGCTAGCTCACTTATACATACACTTTTTCAGATATGGTATCATGACATTCACCATTTTTTGATATATATGATATGATACAGATTCATGATGTGATGTGTTCACTTTTATTTCATGCTTATGAATGTATGGATGCATTTGATATGATGCGGTGTGATATGCCTATGTATGGATGCACTTTGATATGATGCGATGTGATTTGCCTATGTATGGATGCACTTTGATATGATTATGTGACATGCTTATATATTATCATGTATGGATACAATTCTTTTATTTATGCTTATGTGATTTGTGATGGTATATGTGATACATGATGCAATGGATGGGTGTAATTCTTTTTTAGTATCTTTTTATGATATGATATGCTTATGCAAATGATATGGATGCATTTCTTTTTGTGCATTTTCTTATGCATTTTTATGATGTGATGATGCGATGCATATGAATATATGGATGGATAATGTAGATGTTTCATGCTTATGATAGGATGAATGCAATGATTTAAGGTGCTTAGAATAACAAATCTATATTATTCACCACAACTTAAATCAGAATGATGATGCAAGATGTATGCAAGCTGACAATTTGTGGATACAGGATGGATGTATTGATGATATTTTAGTTGATTGTCATGATACCAAGTTAGCGTAGAGAGAAGATAGAAGAAATATGATAATTGACAATTGATTTTGATGATTGTTTCAAAATTTTCAACAAGTCTATGATCCATCGAGAATTTATTAGAGAAGGTGATGAGAAATGCATGATGATGACGATGATTTGCACATATCTTGGGATTGGGATTTTCTGTCGTTCCTTATTGTTTGATATAACACATAGATACAATGCATCAAAGTATTAATAACCAAGACGACATGGTATCTAGTGTAATGGACTTTGAATCTGCAAATATATAGAATAGTTCTTGTTCACATCTTGACATACGAAAACCTTGTTGGAATATAAGTTAGAGGTTTAGAATATATTGGACCAAAGCATATGCAATAGTCAACAACCTACTCCAAACAACCTTCCCACACACAACTAAGCAAGTATGCACTAAGATTATTTTACAAGAGTATCCACAATCACAACAAATGAAAGATAATGATTGATGCCCCAATCCTTTCTCTCTAAATTGTTTTAGAAAGATATCATTGAGAGGTCCTCATAATGGGTCATTAAGATAAATCATAAGAAAAGATCAAAGACAAACAGTCAGTGTTATCTATATCTCTTGCTAATTTAATTTAGCTAAGGTGTTTTTTGATGTTGATGCCCATCGCATGAAGGATACGTCCTAGGACATGTTGACCAGGGGTTGTTTGATGTAGGATGAGGTGTTTGATAAGCCATTGATACAAACTTCATTAACTCGCTTACTGATTATCTAGACTTTAGATTTTGACACTTAGGTTTCTACTTTACGACTTGCTATACTTGTTTTCCCAAAGGTTGAAGGTGACAATTGTTTTATTATGGGAAGAGGTTTATTGCGGGTGAAAGCGAAATGGGACGAATGGTTTTGCAATATTTCAATGTTTTTGGTATTTTAAAAATGTTTTTGAGGCTATTTTTGATCTTTTTGAAAGTTTATGTGAATGTTTTGGTTTTTCGGTTATTTGAGGTTGTTTAGGGTTTTCTCTAAGATATTTGATGTTGTTTAGGTCTTTTGAATATTTTCCAATGTTTTTGTGTTTTTTGTTATCTGAATGTTTTGGGATTTCATGATATTTGAATGTTTAGTTATTTTTTGAGTTTCGACCAAGAACCTAGCCTAAAAGAGCTATCCTAGGGGCCTCGGGGGCTGATCAAAGATTAGCCTTACCTATGTTATACATGCAGAGACCACATAGTTTGATTGATTTGACTTATTGACAATGAGATATTAAAAATTGATGGAATGTTAGTTTATAATGACAAACTCTTGAAGACTGACCTAGCGTGTCTTGGGGGCACATTAATGATGGACTTGTCTATGTTCAAGCTAAGAGAACTGTAGTTTGACATGGTTTTGTTTTTCAATTTTTGATGTTTTGAACTTTTAGGGATTTTGATGTGTTTTGGATGTTTTGGATTTTTCCTTTACAATTTTATGAATATTTTTGGATTTTAGTTGTACAAGATTTGGATGTTTTTGGATTTTTTGATGAATGTTTTTGGATTTTGATGGGATTTTATGAATTTTTTGGGTGTTTTTTGACAACCTTAAGATATACAAGAACTCAATCCAATCTTTAACGAATTTCTCGCAGTGTTTATGCAATAGACTACCTCGATACAGGTAGGACAAACTAACTTTTGGAATATGCCAAGTAGTTCTTAAGGGGATATGATACTTCACAACATAAAGCTATGATATGGACGTGTATGGGTGATGGATGAAATAGGATGGAGGATGCAATGTGAAAGATGGAATGATAGGACAAAGAGGCCAAGATGGATGGAGGTACTTTATTTATTCAAGGCGCTTGTTTGCCAGGTTTTCACCAAAGTACTTGGGCAAAGCACTATTGAAGTGGTTTTCACTAAAGGATGATTGTTTTTTCTTTATTGTTTTCAATCATTTTTCTTTTTTTTTTAGACTTTGATCTTTTTTTCTTTTTCTTTTTTAGATTTATACCCTTTAAGACTAGGCATAAAACTTTTTAAGATGCAAGTTGTTGGTTGGTTCCTACAAGGGTTCACCTTCAGGTGTTGACAATTGATATGCTCCTAATCCATAACTTGTTGTGATGACAAAGGGACCCAACCAGTCAAGCTCAAACTTTACTTTACTATCCTGATATGGAAGATTCTTCTGATTCTATTTTAGGACAAGATCCGCTACTTGGAAGGACCAACGTTTGATTTTCTTATTATAGCTTTGTTTTAGTTGATTTTGATATACTTGCAAGTAATTAAGGGCATCAAGATGATGCTCATCCAAGAATTCTAGCTCATTTAACCGAGATACTCTATATTCTTCATCAATGATCAGGTTCTATAGTGATACTCATAGTGATGGGAGCTCGACTCAATAGGCAGAATGACTTCTGATTTGTAGACCAAGGAGAAAGGGGTTGCACCTGTTGGTGTGCGGATACTGGTTCGATAGGCCCAAAGAGCAGGATTTAATTATAGATGCCAATCACAACTAGCTTCATTGACCATTTTCTTCAAGATTTTTAGAATGGTCTTGTTTGTAGCCTCAGCTTGACTATTTCCTTAGGGGTAATATGAGGTAGAGAATCGGTGTTGGTTGTTTATTTTTTGACATAGCTCTTTCACATCTTGATTCTTGAGGGTGTTCCATTGTCTGAGATAAGATTTTGTGGAACACCGTAATGACAAATTAGGTAATTCACGATAAACTTGGCAATTTGCTTCCACATTGGTCATAGGAATGGCTTCAACCCACTTGGTAAAGTATTCAATGGCTATTATGATAAACTTGTGGCCATTAGATGAGGTTGGGGTAATCTTTCCTATGAGGTCAAGTCCCCACTGTGAGAAAGGCCAGGGTGTGATCATTGGTTGCAAATCTTGAGCTGGAGCATGAATTAGATCTCCATGTTGTTGACATTGAACACACTTTTGCACATACTAATGAGCTTCTCTTCCATGGTTGGCCAGTAGTACCTTGTCCTCAACAATTTCTTAGCTATAGTCATACTACTAGAATGGGAACCACATATGCCATTGTGTACTTCTATTAAAGCGGTTAAGGCTTCCTCTTGTTAATACATCGTAGTAATGTCCCTTCGATGCTTCGACGGTAAAGGGTATCACCTAGGATCACAAATCGAGATGCCTTTTTAACAAAGGTGTTTTTAAGGTTGGTGATATCGGATGGGAGGGTTCCTCTACTTAGGTAGGTAAAGATGGCATGGTACCACGGGGATCTATGACCAACAATCACACATGCAAATTCTAATTTTGAGATTTCAAAAGTTGGTACAAGAAGTTGTTCTACCAAGTATTCACATTGCAGGATGTTCTTCGTCATTTCTAATAGTGACTCAATTGTTTCCATAGCATATGTTGCTCTATTGTTCATGCGAGGAATTTGCTCAAAAGTTATATCTATGAAAAGGTCCTTAAGACTCTCTACCATCTTGTAAGGGGTGAGCTTGTCATCCTTAGTTTGATAGTTGTCATTGACTTGATTGATAACTAGCTGTGAGTCTCCATAGACTTTTATTTCTTGTATCTGTCATTGAACTGCTATCCTTAGACCTATGATGAGGGCCTCGTACTTAGCTATGTTGTTAGTACATGGAAATGATAGTCTATATGACTTTGGGATGCAATTTCCTTGAGGGGTGATGAAAATAATACTTGCTCCTAATCCATGTTGATGAACGATCCATCAAAGTACATTTTCCACTGACTCGTGAGATTGACAAGGAATGTTGATTCATTAGGGAATTCATATATCAATGGGTTCTCTACATAGATAGGTGACTTTTCTAGTTGGTTTGCAATCACTTGTCCTTTGATTTCCTTGCACTACATACTCTATGTCAAATTTTGTTAAGATCATCACCCATTTGACCATTTTTCCAGTGAGAACTACTTTGGATAATAGGTATTTCAATGGATCAATCTTTGCAATGAGTTTGATTTGATGTGACAAAATGTAGTGTCTGAATTTCTACAAAGAAAAAACCAATGATAAGCAAGCTTTATCAATGGATGAATAGTTCATTTCATAGCCCACTAAGGTCCTATTGATGTAGTAAATAGCTTTTTCTTTTCCTTTTTCATCATGTTGTGCTAGAAGAGCACCTAGTGTTGTTGATGTTGTTGAGATATATAGGATCAGTGGTTTGTTTGGTATGGGTGGCATGGGCACTGGAGGTGTCAATAGATAGTCCTTGATCATTTGGAAAGCTTTGTCACACTTCTCATCCCACTTGTAAGTTATTCTCTTATGGAGAAGATGCGAAAAAAGGGTGGATTTTATCTAATAGTTGTGCTATGAATGTCTTGATGGACTACAATCTTCCTTGTAACTCTCTCATCTGCTTCAGTGTTTGTGGTGGTTCCATGTCTAGGATGGATTTTACTTTTGTTGGGTCAATTTCGATCCCTCTTTGTGAGATGATATAGCCAAGAAGTTTCCCTGACATAACCCCAAAGACACACTTTTTTCAGGTTTAGCCATACCTTGTATTCTTCAAGTCAGTCGAAGATGGGTCCAAAGACTTGTATGTGTTCACTCTTTTTCTTTGATTTTTCCAAAATATCATCCACATAATCTTCAATTTTTTTGTGGATCATGTCATGAAAGATGAGGGTCATTGCTCCCTGATAGGTTGCTCCTACATTCTTTAGCCCAAACAACATCACGTTCCAACAATAGGTTCCCCATGGACAAGTGAATGCAATTTGTGTTGATCCTCCTTGGTGATCATGATTTGATTATAGCTTGAAAAACTATCCATGAGTGATAGCATTTCATGCCCAACCGTTAAGTCCACTATGATGTCGATGTTAGGAAGAGGAAAATCATCCTTCAGGCATGCTTTGTTTAAATCTCTAAAATTAGTGCATATTCTGATGCCCCCGTGGGTTTTGAGACTTGTACTAGGTTTGAAACCCACTCAGGATAATCTATCGGTTGGATAAATCCAACGTCAAGAAGCTTTTGTAACTCAAGTTTGACCAAGAGTGCTATCTGAGGGTGCATCTTCCTTAACTTTTACTTTACTAGTTTGGCTTCTAGATAGATTGCTAAATGATTTGCAACTATTTCTGGATCAAGACCTAGCATATTTGTGTATGAACATGCAAATTTAGCTCTTTACTCTTTCAAGAATGCTTCTAGGTTCTTATGTTCTTCATTCAACAAGGATTCAACATAAAAAGTGATCTTGGGCTCATCTTCTGTTCCCACATTGACTGAAGTGGCCTTTTCTATTAAGACTATTGATTTCTCTGGTGTATTTGCACTAAGGGGAAAATTGAATCCCTCATCCTTGGGTGCCTCAAAGTTGTTTTCACCCTCAGATACATCATTTTTTTAACTATTTTAGGATCAAAAAATGTCATAGTGTGGTTTTCACTCAAAGATCTACATGTTAGTTGCATGTTATCAATTTTGTGACTGAAGGACTCAATTGTCTCCCCATAGTATGCTCCTATGTCTAGCTCTATGTCAAAACCTGCCTTGTGATCTACCCATGGTAAGTTGTCATAGAGTCCCATGAATTCTGAGATCACTTCATCATTTTTGAATAAATCCAGAATCGGTGGTCCTTGTTGGTCCAAGTCAATGAGTTGTGGGTATACTAGGCTTATTTTAGTTGGTTGATTACTTGGAGCAAAGGATGATGTGGATATCATGAAGAGGGAGTTATTCTCAAATAGGTCAGCAACATCAAGGGGGAAGTCATCTAGGGTAGTATCACGTGATGTTGGTAACCAAGAAGAAGCCTCAACCCATTTAGCGAAAGTACCTTTGCTGATAAGGGTAACCTGGCTAATAGTACAACCACTAGTAGAATTTGGCAAATAAATGACTATGTGACTAAAAATTTTAGTCACGTGACTAACACTAGTAGTATTTTGAAAATAAATGACTAATTTAGTCATTTATAAGTGACTAATTTGGTAATTGGGTAAAATCACTACTAAATGACTAATATCAGACAAATAAAAATGACTAAATATATGGCTAAATTAATGACTAAATAAATGACTATTACTCCTCTATTCTTTTTTTTTTTTCGAAGTTGATCATAATCCATAGAGCTCAAGCCCCCCTCATGGGACCCCTACCTAAGCGGGCCATTTGACCACCTAGGTTGCTTGGTGCACCAAAAATACCTATTGTGGAAGGCATTGCCTCTTGGTGCAATCTTAAGGCCTTCACATATTTTATAAAAAAATTTAACATTTACATTCTTTAACTTTTATTACTCATTATGTTAGGGAGCTCTAACTTCGACACATACTCTCTAACATATTAACATACATAATTTAAATGAACACATATATAAATAAAAAAGAAATTGCCTAGGTATATATTACTACCATTGCCACTTAGCATTGGCTAGAAGTGCATTAAATTTGAAGCTTCTATGAATGAATGTGAAACACATTACATTTGATATTTTAGAAGATGTGCTTCTTGAAAATTCCAATTCATTTACCATTGCTTCAAAACATTTACCACATATAAAGATATATAATTGTATTATTCAACTACATATGCTATTAATACCACTCGTTTCATTTATAGATACTAAATTGAAACTATTAAATTATACCATAGACTAAAATCTAAAAATTATGACACCCCATCAATATTTAAAAAAAATATTATTCATAAAAAGTATTTACATATATTAAAGTGAAACTATACAAATACTAAATTGAAACTATTAAATTATACCATAGACTAAAATCTAAAAAACATGACACCCCATCAATATTTTAAAAAAATATTATTCATAAAAATTATTTACATATATTAAAGTGAAACTATTAAATTATACCATAGACTAAAATCTAAAATTTATGACATTCCATCAATATTTAAAAAAAAAAAAATCATAGAAATTAACTAATAAAATTGTGTCCATATCAATGCAAGACAATTAAATGAATTTTTGGGATGTTTTTCATAGTTTTTTGCACTTTCCCCGCCGCTATTGGTTTCCCGCTCCTCCAAACTCTTCCTCATTGGTATTGACCTTTCACTTCTCCAATTTGGCGAGATACAACCTAAAAATAAGGTTTTGATGAGGGTTAGTTGGAGGAAGCTAAGGCGAAGCGTGGAGAATGTGTTGAGGACGAGTCTACTTAGAGAGACAAACCACTTTTCGAGGTAAGCTTTTAGTAGGTAATTATTGTTTAAATTGTTGCATTTCAGACAAAATGTGGTTTATTTTCCCCATCTCCCGGTAAACACCATTTTTTGGATTGTCTTAGAAATAAACAAGAAGCACATCATGATATTATCTTTTCTAGGGCTCATTACTTCAATTTTTTGTAGAACCAGATAGACCCAATAAGCCTTAACTCTCAAATTTACATCCCACTTACCATTGAGAAAAGTTGGGAAAAATTGTGGTTTAATTTATAGGTTAGTTTATCAGGTGTTCATTTGGCACCTTCATATCAATATATTGGACTTTTATGCAGTGCTTGGAAGACAAAGATGGAATAACATAGACCCACATTGTAATTTGCAATGATTCACAATCCTAATAATGTTATGTGGAATTTTGTTTTGGTTGTCTCTGATAGTAAAATTTCTAGTGTAAGATTATTTGGTCGAATTCAGGAATCCATTTAATTGTAACCACTTTTTTGTTCTACTTTTAGAGTTGTAGTCTAGGTTAAATTCTTCCCTAGTGTATTTGACACATTTGGGTAGTTCTTCAAATATTGCTCTGTAGCCTAAACTCATCACTACTTCAACTCTTTTTTGGCACCTTTAGGATCTACTTAGAAAAAAATGTAGTTTAGGGTAAATTCCTCAAAAGTTCAATCCTTCCTCACCATATTTTGGGTTTTACTTGGGACATTGTAGACTGGGCTAAATTCATCAGTAGTGCATTGTGCAATTGCTTTATTTAACGCTTTTGGGTTCTATTTTTGAAATTATAGCTTAGGTTATATTAAGTAGAGACCACCTACGGCCGATAACTTAGTAGAATATGATCATGAGAACAAATTCGCAGTTTGAAACTAGCATGGTGCATTCCTTGTCAGATATCAAATTATTGAGCTTTTATCATCAATTGATTTGGTTTCAAATGAATAAAAGGACATAGATACTTCATTTTCTCGATAGACTAGAAACTTGGAATCTCTAGTACTTCAGATACTTCATTTTCTTGATAGACTAGAAACATGGAATCTTTAGGATTTCAAAAACAAGTGGGGTAATAGACCCCTCTTTCCTTTTAAATCAAGTAGGCCTTTGACATTAAATGAAAGGTTTGACCTGCATGATCTACATGGGGAGAATAGCAAGGTTTCTTTGTTACTCATTTTTATCCCTTCTTTAACAGGATTTCCCTCTAGTTCACTAATGGGATATTTATTCCATTGAGCTTCCTTGTCTTCATTTCCATTTTTAGAGTTCCACTGGTTTGGTTTAAGTTACAGTGTTTGTGTGGTAATCTATTTCAATACACTTTGTTTGGTAGATGTGGTAAATTCCCTTTTTGATATAACCTTTGGCTAAGTGGTTGTACTGTGGGCTCTAGGTTGTTAACTCTATCATCAAATTCTCCACATACTTGCACCCAATGTTAGTTTGCTAGGGTTCACATGGGGTACCCCATTTTATAGAATTTTGACTATTTATCATGATAATCATGCTTTTTCACTTTGAACTTGGATCCCCCCTTGACAGTCCATTTGATTTTATAGTGGAACTCATTTTATTCAGGTTCAAGGGTTGTCTTTAATTTCAAAGACATATTGTGCTTTTATCTATGATGTGATAATTTTATTCAACTTCAAGGAATCAGTTTTAATTGTGAAGACAAAATGTTCTTTAGCCTATGGTCTACTTTTTAACAACTGTTTTGCTTGAACCTTTGAGGTTCCAAGTCACATAATAAAATGACCAAGATGATTTTTTTCCTTCTGAATATTACTCCATGTTTCAAGCTTACTTGTTAGGTAGATCCTTTTATTGGGTGTACACATGTGAGAGTTTCAGGTTTTTAGTGTTTTGACCTATCATACCTTTGAGGGGATTCCTCTTGGGATTAGTGTAATCTCCAAGTTGTAGGAATTGGTTGTTATCTAACAAGAAGTATGTATCACTTGTCAGGGACATTCTATACAAATGGGATTTGAACTTGGGTGCCCCAATAAGTGCTGGTAAACAAAAGAGAAACATAAAGGTAATTTTTAGGTTTAAACCATATTTCACAAAATTTCCCAAATATGGGGATCATTTGTAAATTCTCTAATATGTTCATAACCAAACTTTCATTTAAATTTAAAATTCAGATAAAATTATTTGCCAAAATAAACATATATTCATATACATTCATTTTTAATCTTCAATGCCAACCTATAATACATATATTTTGAACTTTTTTTTGAGTTGTAAATATTCTACCACTATTATTTACTTGTAAAAATGAAATCATCCTTTAAAAATTAAAATTTTATATGCAGTCTGATTAGTTAGCTGCTAAGATGTAATCTTGGACCCCCCTTGGAGGAATATAAAAACTTTCTCACTCTATAAATAACAAGCTTCAAAATATTTAATATTTTCTTAGTAGATAATTGAATTATTCTACAATGATCTTAAAAGGTTCTAGTAGATTTTGTGCATCAACAAGACTATTATTGTTCTTAGGAAGGGTATTAGATTGATTGTTTCCAGGAGTTCAAGTTTTAGTTTTCATGTTACATAAACAATATTTTGTTCCTTTTCTAGTTGCTAATTTGATTTTGAGGGACTTCTATGGTAAATATTTTGGATTTAGATATATGGTTTTATGTAGATTCTAAAAGAGAACAAAGACAAGCAGCAAGCAAAATTTAATGGATGATTGAAGCACAATAAGTTTCATAGATGCAAATTGGAACTTTTTGTTTGCTTGAATATAAGACATTACAGGCTAACTGCTAAATGATGTTGATTGAAAATATCTTTAAAATTGGCAACCTTCTTGTATATGATTTTACATATTGTGAAAATTGTATGGAAGATATGTTTTCTTAGATAATCAACAAGCTTCGACAACAAACCATTTCTATGTTGGATAGATTAATAAAGTATAAACATTCAAGTTACCTCTTTTCCCATGGAGTTTATCAAATGTTGTGCTTCTTTCTTCTTGAAATAATCCTTTCCTATTTATTGAATGTCATAGTGCATTCCAAAACTCAGAGTCATTGTGTTGAAATATTTGATATAGAAGTTTCCTAAAAAATGCATAAAAATGAAAGAGTTAAGGATCCCCACAATTTATGGTTCATAAAGCACAATACTAGCTTAAGGTTTTGAAATAGGATAGCAATCTAAGTGGGCTTGATTGTAGGTGAGACTCCATAATTAAATGTGTTTGAGATGGAATAGTACTGGGATGTGTGATCTCTTGGTAAGTCTTGGTGCTTCATCCCTGTAAAGTTGTGAACATCACATAGATGAAATAAGTGCCAAGCAGACCATCCAAATTCATGAGAGATGGGTTCTTGGTTACTAGTTGTGAAAGGTGTCCTGAAACTTGACTACTCAAACATTAACACATGGCTAAATCTTTAAAAATGGTATTACATAATGATGCACTACAAAAACACAAAATGTGTTAAAGCATAGTTTAAAGAGCTTGTGAGTACTCGCTAAGAAAATTGGATGGTAAGTAATCGCTTGGAAAACTCGTTGCTAATTTTTGGTTAAAACTTAAAACATGTAATTTTTTAGGAAAAAGTCAACCAAAGTCATTGAGACTCATAGGAAATCGTGTACTTGGCCAGATTTAGAGATCAAAAAGTATTTAAAAAATTGCATTTTTCATTCATACTTGTCTAACAATACCATAGTAAAATTACTATGTACTAAATTGAAAATCACAGCTATGCTTACCAAGTTTGCCCTTCTCTCTTCTAAGGTATTGTATTTCTGTAAAGCATCAATAGATAAACCATATAGAAATGGGTTTCGTAGCATGCGAATGTAAAGATAAGTGTATCCCAACCATGTGCATGCCTCCCTTGCATTAAGAAATCCTTCATATGAAGCTTTGTATCAGCAATTTAGGCACTTGAATCATATTCAAACCCAGGTTTTTACAATCCTTTTTAATCAATTTGTCACAAATTTATGAATGGTTTTTCCCATCTTTGGAAAATGAATGAGTTCTCCAATATCCTGGGCTGCAAGATCATAATACTGATCCCAAGCTAAATCTTTCTTCTCAATTTTGGTCAATATGTCATTTGGAATTCCTATAAATTGTCGAAGTGGAGTTTGAACACTCCACATGCACTTTCCAACCATCTTGCACAGGTTAAGTGCCTTCTCTATTAACTGATCCCATCCTCTTTTTAGGGAAATCTAAAGAAGTGCTCTAAGGAGGTGACTTGCACTCTATAACACATAACCAAAGAAAAATAATGTATTTAGAACTACATAGCATGCATCATCCAACAACTTCCACAACAAATTGTAAATTCCTTCTGTCTAGAAAAGGTGAATGAGTTGGAGAAGATAGGAATTAAGGATGGGTTGTATGGTCAGAAACAAAAGTAGGAGGGTGGATATGCACAACATCCTCATGGCTAAATTTAGATTTTTGTGGACAACACAAAATTCTTAGGTCACCCACTTATAAAAGGCATAAAATGGTTATCATTTGCATTACAAAGCATACAAAATTCAAGTCACCCACTTATAAATTGATAAAATTGTTATGATTTTTGCTACATAGGTTTTCAATATAAATACATACCTAAGTAATAAACACCATATCAAATGTGAGGGAGAGACCTTCAAGCTTAAGCTATGAAATGTAAGCCTATAGCAAAACATTGGTCTTGGCACTTGGCTCCTCCTGACTCTCCTTCACTGGAATAGGAACATGGTCTAAGAGATTTGCAAGTTCCATCTTCTCTTCTTCTCTTATTGTCACATATTTAAACTCTTCAATTAATGAAAACAATCGGCATAATTCAATATCACCCATTGTTCGCTTCAAGTGCTCATTATAAGTAACCATTGTCCCATGAGTGATGTAGTAATAACTGGCTATCCATCCTAGATCATTAACCTAAAAATATCCACTTTTCCAATCATATTTCATCAAATTACTTTTGTCCAAGATAGTTGCAGTTGAATGTATCTGTTAACATAAAGAGTTCAATTATCAGAAGCACTAACAAGTACCATTAAAGTAAAATGCAAGTTTCATACTTGTCTAACAATACCATAGTAAAATTACTATGTACTAAATTAAAAATCACAAATATTCTTACCAAGTCTTCCCTTCTCTCTTCTAAGGTATTGTCTTTCTGTAAAGCATTAGCAAATATACCATATAGAACCGAGTTTCGTAGCATGCAAATGTAAAGATAAGTGTATCCCAACCATGTCAATGCCTCCCTTGCATTTTGAACTATACCTAGGACAATTTCTGCATTTAAATGATCTGCTAATTTTGAGATAAAATGGCTCTCAATTGGTAATTGTTGATGCATAAGGGACAGATAATATTGCAGCTCATTGTGACCTATTAATATTATTCCTTCTCCATTGGAATCGTATTGTGGCCTTCCATATATTGATCTGCCAAAAAGGTCTCTATTGTTAGCATGGGCATCTCCAACATGGAGCCTTTTTCAAAGGAATGTTGAGGTGTATGATCCTTATTGGGATAGAGGTGCCACAAGTCTGTGTTAGGGTCCCTATTTGGAAATGGTGGCTACTTGGCACAATCTAGTGTATTGTAGCATATTAGTAGATCGAGCTACCAATCTCCTCAACTATCTATTGAAGGTGTTAATATTGAGAGGAGAAAATTGTGGCCATTGATGGAAAGTAGGAGGCTAGGTGCATATGATATGTCCACGTGGCATGAACTAGTGGATTTTAGCAATGTTTTCACTTCGGTGAATAAAACCACTCAACACTTTAGCCATCCACCAATCGACTGTAATCACTAATCTTTGGGGCAAGTTGATCTGCACTTTCAATGTTGATTGATGTTTAAGTCACAACGTTTTTAGGATCCAAATTGAAGAGTAGCGTGGCTGTAAATACTCCTAAGTCTATATTCATATGTAACCTACAAGAATCAAGAAAACAAATCCACACAACCACCATAGGTTTAACTGGCATCTTAATGATATAGTTTAGAGTGTCCTCGAGATAGTCAGCACAGGCAAGAAGGTCAACCATACACACATAATGATCAATTATAGGTGTAATGCAATACTAATTACTTGATGCAATGCAAAGGAAGAAACCATCACTCACATGATTACAAATTTTACAATCAGGGACTCAATCCCTTCTATTCCTTCAAGCTCACAAGAAAACTACTCAAAACAATGACTTCTACAAAGGCACAAATTTGAGCTTTCACTCCTTCTGACCCAAAAAAGTTGAATTATCTTCTTCAAACTCATTAGAGGCTCCAAAGAACTCAACCTCCAGATCAACTGATGACTTATTCTCTCAACCTATCCTCAATGTGCAACTATGGCACTCATAAGCCACAAAACCCAAATATGCTTTCCATGCTACAAATAATTGATTTAACACTTGGGACAGCTCTACTAGGCTTGAAATAACATGACTAAACTCACCTTATACTCTAGGAACATAGGTTTTTTGCTTTGGCTAACATTCTTTCATTGTCTGCTTACATTCCTTGTAGTCATGCCTTATGGAACTATCAGAGATATCTCAAGGTGTAGGACTCCTTTTTAGACTGTGATCAGTTTTATGGATTCCCTTAAAGGGGTTCTAAAACATATATGAAAACCAACATTGGTTTCTCTGGAAAATAAACTCTAAAAATGATTGTCCTCGCTAGAATTTAGGCCTAATTAGGCCAGTCAAGCACCAAGGCTTATTGATTCTACAAGCTCTAATCTTGAATACTCTTTACCAAACCTTCAAACATATTGTTTTGGACCTAAATATGCTTATTTAACCATCAAAATTCCTTCTCCCCAAGTATTTGAACCAACCCTAGATGATAACCACCTTGAAACTCTATTTTCTAGATTGTACACAAATTTTCAGTCCTAAACTTTCACCTCTCACATACTAGCCTTCACCTTATGGTCTGAAACTTCAAAACATGAAAGTACATGCCATGAGGAGTCTTTTCACCAAGAATTAGAATAAACCCTAGCTTGTATGTTGGTGGCATTCTCAAGGTTGTATGAGTTTTGGAACCTAGAGTTTGAATAAACCCTAGCTAAATTGAAGGAAATTAAGGGTTTGTTGTTTTAGCATTATACAAAGGACTTGGAGACTTAAAACCTGATGAATATGTCTTTTTATTGAAATTCTAGAAGATCTGAGTGGGTTTTGAAAATTGCTTGTGAGATTTGAGAGGTCTTTCTTTGCAAAATAGACCTAATTGGTCTTTAAGGAAAACGTGGAATCAAGCTTTAGGGTGTTTTTCTCCAAAGAAACCCTAGTTGAGTTTGGAACATGTTAAAGTTGGCCCAAAGGGGTATTCAAAACTATCAAGAGTCCCTATAGTTGTTAACAAAAATTGTGAGAAAATTTGGCAAAAACAAATTTGCAAACCTACAAGGTTGAAGGTAGGGTTATAGTGGAAAGTTGTTGAGTCAAAGTTTTGTGACCTTGATTGGTGATTTATCTAACTTGGATTGTGTTGTTAAGGTGAAGACCATTATCCCTTGCATCATGTTCATACCCTACTCCAAAGCTCCAATTTTTGCACAAGCAGGGAGGATGTTGGCATAGGTTGTGGAATTTGGCTTCAGACCTGCTAATTGCATTTGCTTGAAAGTTTCTAAAGCCTTTTCAAAAAATCCATTTTATGCATATCCCGCAATCATCGTATTCCATGAGATGGTATCTCTTTTAGGAATTTTGTCAAATAGTTCACATGCCTTGTCTATGCTTCCACATTTTGCATACATGTCTACTAGGGAAGTTGCAACTACAACATCTGACAAAATTCCTCTATTATTTATGGTTTGATGGATGTTCATACCCTGTTCCAAAGCCCCCATTTTGGCACAGGAAGGAAAGATGCTGGAAAAGGTTGTGGAATTTGGCTTTATACCTGCCAATTGCATTTTTTTGAAAGTTTCTAAAACATTTTCAACAAATCCATTTTGTGCATATCCAACAATAATTGCAGTTCAAGAGATGACATCTCTTCGAGGTATTCTATCAAAAACTTCACATGCTTTCTCTATGCTTCCACATTTTGCATACATTTCAAGCAAAGCATTTCCAACTATAATATTAGATGAAAATCCCCCTTCTATTATGCTTTGATGGATGTCCATACCCTGTTCCAAAGCTTCCATTTTGGAATAGGCAGAGAGGATGCTAGCAATGGTTGCAGAGTCTGGCTTTAAAACTAAAAATTGCATTTGCTTGAAAGTTTCTAAAGACTTTTCAACAGATCTAATTTGTGTATATACTAAAATTATTGCAGTCCATGAGACCACATTTCTTTGAGGAATTTTTTCGAACACTTCATGTGCCTTGTCTATGATCCCACATTTAGCATACATGTCTACAAGAGTAGTTGCAACTATAATATCTGACAAAATTCTTCTATCCTTAATGCTTTGATGGATGTCCATACCCTATTCCAAGGCTCCCAATTTGGCACAAGTGGGTATGAAGAGGGTTCACAAAAGGTGTGAAGTTTAAAACAAGATGACATTAGATGAATTACACTTAAATGTGTAAATTTTTAACATTCCTTTGTAAAACATTGAAATTTAAAATAAAAGCTAGTAGAAAGATAAATGAAATTTCTATGCCTAGTTATAGTGAGGAACATGTTTTGACAAGGGGGCAAAGGATCCAACATGAAGACATCCAACTATGGAGATACAAGATTCATAGCTAGGGCTTCTATTTGAAGAGATACATGATGCCAAATTAGGATATTTGTGGAGTGAAAAATAGACATAAAATTAAACAATTTGAGTTTTTTTTTAAGATATTGGCATCCAATTAAACAATTTTAGAGGTTTGGATCAAGATATTCATGTGGAAGCCTCAATAAAATTCCCTAAAAATATCTAAACATAGGCCACATCTCTCACTACTTGCACACATTCTCTGGCCCAACCTCCTCAAAGCATCTCTAAGGATTTGGAATTGATAATTTGTATCCTTGCAATGCCATGAATAATCAACTACTCTGAGGAAGTAAGGGCCCTCTATACATGTGACCATTATGTTGATGAAATTATATTCCTTCTATTTTATTTGGTGAAAGCTCTCAATTTTTGGCGAGTTTACCTTTTATAGTATCTATTCTCATATTTCAGAGGTTCCAAATCAAGAGGATGAGTTTAGTGTGGTGAATAATCACTACCCTAGTCTAAAAATAAGGCTTTATGAGTAAAGATGGAGGTTAAAGTCTAGGGTTTATAAAAATGCCTTTAGAAGTGGGCTTTTCATGGAATAATAAGCTTGTGCAGACCAAATAAAGAGTCATCCAAGTATTGATTGTGAGAGTTTGGGTTTGGAGATAGAAGAAACTAGAGACCCCTATGGTAGCCAAGGCCTAAAGAGGCATAATTCTGACTGAGACAATAATTTTTGAATCATTTGGTCCAAAGGACCTATACCCCACTTTGACATATGTTTTAACTAAGCCAAAAGGGTATTTGAAGGTGTGGTTAGTTTTGGGTAAATGTGCTTATCCTAGGAGAAAGCTCTGACAGACCATTTTGCAGACCTACAAGCTTTGCATTCAGTTTATGCTTCTTCATTATATATGCTGGAAAAGGTTGCGGAGTCTAGATTTAAACTTGCAAATTGCATTTGCTTGAAAGTTTCTAAAGCCTTTTCAACAGATCTAATTTGTGTATATCCTATAATTATTGTAGTCCATGAGACCACATTTCTTTGAGGCATTTTGTCGAACACTTCAAGTACCTTGTCTATGATCCCATATTTAGCATACATGTCTACAAGAGCAGTTGTAACTACAATATCTAACAAATTCCTCTATCCTTTATGCTTTGATGGATGTCCATACCCTGTTCCAAGACTCCTGATTTGGCACCTAGAACCCAATCTAAAATTGATTCCATTAACAACCTATCATAGCTGCAACACTTGAATATAATAGAGTGTGGAGGTTTAAATAAGCTCCCCGATTCCATTGGAAAGCTGTCACAACTACAACACTTGAGCATAGAAGGGTGTAAAAGTTTAAATAACCTCCTTGATTCTATTGGAAACCTGTCGCAATTGCAACACTTGATCATAGAAGATTGTAGAGGTTTAAATAACATTCCTTATTCCACTGGCAACCTGTCACATCTTTAGTACTTGAAAATAGTAAGTTGTAGAGTTTTAAATAACCTCCCTGATTCCATTGTCAACCTATCACAAATGTAGCACTTGAACATAATAGGAAGTTTTAAAGGTTTAAATAACCTCCTTGATTCTATTGACAATCTATTGCAGCTGTAGCATTCAAAACTAAAATATTGTCATGGTTTGAATAACCTCCTCGATTCTAGTGGAAACCTATCATAGCTGCAACCTTGAACATAGAAGGGTGTGAGAATTTAAATAACCTTCCTAATTCCATTGCTAACCTGTCACAACTACAACACCTGAACATGGTAGGGTGTATAGATTTAAATAACCTCCCTCATTTCATTGGAAACCTGTCACGGTTGTAGCACTTGAACATAGAAATGTGTAAAAGTTTAAATAACCCCTGGTTCTATTGGCAATCTGTCACAGCTACAACACTTGAACATAGAAGACTGTAGGGGTTTAAATAACCTTCCTGATTCCATTTACAACCTGTCACAACTGCAACACTTGAACATAGAAGACTATAGAGGTTTAAATAACCTTCCCAATTCCATTGGAAACCTATCACATCTACAACACTTGAAATTAGAAAGTTGCAAAGGTTTAAATAACCTCCCCAATTCCCTTTTCAACCTCTCATAGCTGCAACACTTGAATATATTTCTATGTCAGCTTGGCATTTATAGGTGGTTGTTTATTGCCTTCTATTGTATTTTGAATTTTCCTTTTAAAAACTCTGAAAGCATCCATTTTGCATGTTTTGAAGCCATATAGGTTTAGGATTTCACTATTCAGTGAATATGCTAGTGATTTTATATTAAAAGCTAGAGATTGCTATTTTTAATGTTTGGGCTATGATTAAATTTAATCCATTATATGTGACATAAGTTGCATATTTTGATTAAAAATGGAACCTAAGACTTTTCAGGAAGTGATTGTCATAGACTTGGGCCTAAGGAAAATAGTTGATGGTTAATTGGGTTCATTTCTCATCAGAGATTGGCCAGTGGAGAAAATGAAGGATGTGAAAGTTGCAGATGCTCTTAAGCATCCTAACTAGAACATGGGGAAAAATAATACAGTTGACTCCGCTACCCTATTCAATAAGGTATAGCATATTTGCTTTTTTGTGATTCATTTCTATTGTATTTGAATGTTTTCTTTTAATATTTTGTTAAGATATTTTCCTTCTGAAATGTGCACCTGTGATTCTTAGGTCTTGAGCTTATAGAAGCAGACTATCTTTATGGAGCTAACTACAATGATATTGAGATTGTAATTCACCCACAGTCAATAATTCATTCAATGATAGAAACACAAGTATGATAACAAATTGCTATTGTTTAGGACTATATGTTTCATTTATACTTATGTCATACATGTTTGATAGAGCTTTTATCAATTATATCTGCTAGGATTCCTCTTTTTTGGCTCAATTGGGATGGCCAGACATGTGATTGCTAATACTGTATACAATGTCGTGGCCTGAGAGAGTTCCATGTTTAGAGATTACTTTTCCTTGACTTGACCTTTGCAGGTATGTGTTTTTAATCTTAAGTCGGTTTACTTCTAATTTTATTTTTGAATAGGAATGGTTACTTATTTGAAGCTGTTAGTGTAGCAATCAACTTTAGTGAGTGAGAATTAGTCATTGTTGATTGAATTATCTTCTTAAATGGTTTTGATACACAAAATACATGATTAGGTTCCAAAATAGGCAAAGATCATATGGTTTTATGTAGGTTGGGTTCATTAACCTTCAAAGCTCTAGACAATGTGAAGTATCCTTCCATGGATCTTGCTTATTCTGCTAGTCAAGCAAGTGGTACTATGATTGGTGTCCTTAGTGCAGAAAATGAGAAGGTTGTTCAATTATTTATTGATGAAAGGTGCATTCCCTTCTTGGAGCTTTTAAACTTGGATTATAAATCCTATACAACTTTAGCAACATTACTAATGTTGTTTTAACCTAGGCCAAGATTCTTTAGATGTTTCTCAGGAATGATAGGCTCTAGCAAACCATTGTCATTTTACCCCAGTTTCTCATTCTTAGTATAACCCATTCCCTTCATTAGTTGTAAGCCTTTGTTGTCATCTTCCATGGGAATAATGGGAATAGGTCGTTCATCCTGATAGAGCAGTTTAGAGACATCTTCTTTTTTTAGGTCCCCCCATTTAGTGAAGGTAGTAGTTGCCTTTTTGATAGTTTATGGGACGTTGTTGCTAGGTGTGGGCTTCCCATGGGATTTGGGAGAAAGAGGTAACTTTCCCAACACAAAAGTATCCTTCGCTAGCTTATATTTGCCGCAACCATCATCTTGGATCACTGCCTTGATGTCGGGTATGCTCTACACAATGAGTTCCTTTGTTTTAGAGGTAGATGCAAGGGATGATGGGTCAAAAAATGAGGTAGAAGGTGTAGGCCCTTCATCATTTTTGAGTATTTGGAGGATTTTATAAAACTTATCCTCAAGATTTTTGCAGTAGTGAAAAAGGCTTAGGATCTCTATGGATGGTAATTTCTCTACCCTTGAAAGGAAATTTGACACATTGATGGTAGGATGAAGCTACAACTTTTAAGGCATGGATCCAAGGTCAACCAAGTAGTATGTTGTAAGGAAGATCTAGGTCTAACACTTGACATATAGTTTATGTGATGAGGGGGCCCACTTGGATGGGTAGTGCAATGATGCCTTGTGATACTCGTTCTTGGTCGTCACATGCCCTGATGGTGGTGCTCTGTCTTCTCGATAGTATCCTCTGAATAGCCCATATTTTTTATCAATTGAAGGGTGCAAATGTTTAGACAAGCACCTCCATCTACTAATACTCTTTTAACCTTATTCTTATGAATGATAACCTCAAGGTTCAAAGCATAGTTATGAGATGGTTATGACGGTAGGTCTTATTCCAAGAAGGTGAGAAGGTGATTAGCGATATGGCCTACCATAGCTTGAAATTGATCTGTATCAATATCCTCAAGGATAGATGATTCTAATAAAGCTTTCTCTAATATTTCCCTATGTGCAAGTGATAGCCTCAATAGGTCTAAGATTAATATTTGTGCGGGGGTCTTTTTAAGTTGCTCTAAGAGATTATACTTGCTAGTACTTGATATTGGTTGAGGAGGTTGTGCCCTAGATTGAGATGGGACTCCTTGGATGGTGACTTTACCATGTTGTGTGGTGACTCCACACTTCGCACTATGCCCTTTGATAGTGACAATAGTAATGACACTATCATAGGAAGCAACCACATTTGAATAGGTATGTTGCACGTTTGTGTAATCTTTAGCTTTCCTAGTGTTGTTCCCTTTGCTATGATCCGACATAGGGTTCCTGTATATCTTAAGATCCTGGTTACCAGCTAGTACTTCAACATATATGGTATTGTTCTTGATAAAGTCTTGGATGATGTTTTTGAGCCTCATGTAGTTCGTCATTTTGTGTCCTTTGATCTTGTGAAAGTCACAAAGATCATTCTCGTTCTTCCAAGATGGTTTCTCTTGTGGTTCTTGGTAGTTTTCAAAATTGGGAAGTGTTATCAGGTTTGAATCTACCAATTTCTTCATGATGGTTTCAATGGGTTCTGATAACTACACGTGTACTTATGTTTAGGATAGTTGTTCCTGTTAGGGGTTCACCTTTGTTGTGATTCGGTGTTGTTGATCTGATTGTTTTGAGGGGGTGTTGTTTGTTACACAATTGGTTGAATGTGAGCAACTTGGTTGTTGTTTGGCCTAGGAGCAATGAGGACTACCTTAGCATCTACCACACCATCGTTCGTTACATTTTTGTTTTTATCCTAGACATGAGGCTTGTCATTTGAACTAGTTGATGGCTGATTGTCTTTGTAAGCTTGGGTATTTCCTTGTGAGATTAGATCTCTCTCAATGTTAAAGGCTCTAGGGACAAGCTCGTCATAAGATGTGATACACTACATTTTCAAGTGGAAGGATAGATCCAAATCTAGATTTTATATGATGATCCCCACTTGTTTTTCATTAGGAAGAGGCCATTTACTCTTACTAGCTCTTTGTCCCCATCATTGTAAGAAATTAGCAAAAGATTCTCCTTTTTGTTTGAGAGTGTACAACTCTTATAGGCTTACGTCCATGTCAAGATTAAAGGAGAAGTGATCAATCCATTTATCGATAATTTCTTGAAAATTTTTGATACCGGGAGGAAGTTGAGGAAACCACTCCATGACAGGACCTATTAGACTTCGAGGGAAGAGACACATTAAATAAGAATCATTGTAAGCAACTTCCTCTCCCCTTGTATTTATCAAATTTGGGGATTTCAAAGCCGGGAGGGAATGATACCATTATGATGTTTCGATTGAATAGATAGGGACATAAGTTTTATGTATGAGGCTTCTTTGTCTTTCCCATTCAAAGGTCTTGCATTTCTTGTGACAATGCCTTAAGTTGTGATGCTAGATCGTCTTACGGGTTTGGTGGAGGAACATATGGTGGGATGATGGATGGGTTGTACATGGGATTTTGATATGAGGATGTGTTGTATGGAGTGTATGGTGGCGTGAGATTCTGTGAGGGTGATTGAGGTGTTGTTGTATATGTTCCTAATGTGTTTGTATTGATGATGTTCTATTGATAATTATAATAGAAACTTTTTTGTTGTTGTTGTTGGGCATACTGATGGGCTAGTAAGGCTTGTTGTTGATCTTGTTGTTGTTTTTGTACCACTAGGGCTTGTTGTTGGGCCGTTGTTGTTGCTATGCTACTAATGCTGCTTGATGGGCTTGATGTTGTTGTTGTGCTAATGTTGTTTGATGGGATTGATGTTGTTGTGTTGTTAGGGATGCTTCTTGTTGTTGCTGCTATTGTTGTGCTACTAGGGTTGCTTGTTGTTGTTGATGTTGCTATTGTGCTGCTAGGGCTTCTTGTTGTTATTGCCGCTATTTTTGTGTTGCTAGTGCTACTTGCTATTGTTGCTGCTATTGTATGGCTTGCTGATAAGCTTGTTGTGCTTGCTATAAGGCTAATACATGTGCTTGCAATGTAGGATTAGTTAGTTGTTGGGACATATGTGATGGATTGTGGGTGTTGATGTTTTGAGTGGGTAGTGGATTGTCGATGAAAGGTTGGGAGTTCCCTTGTGTTAGAATTGGCTATGGATGCCAAGATCTATGGACCAAATGGAAAGCACAAAAGAGAGAGAATAGAATGTGACAAGAATAGACTGTATTCAATGTCAATGATATGAGATGATTACAATGAGAGAGACCCCTTGGTTATATATCCAAGGTGAGAACATAGAAGGGCATAAGATTATGACAAGTTTCGTAATCTTATGACATGAGACAACTATGAAAAGCTATCACTCCACCTAAAGTGGAAAAGTGATAATGTGATAATCACCACAAAAGGTGGAGAGGTAATCACATGATGTGTCCACGAAAGGTGGATGTGATAAAGTAATAACATGATAAGTCCACCAAAAGTGGAAATTCTCCAACTACCTCCTATGTGGTCCCTAAGTAAACTTAACTAAGGTGTAATTATGACCTAGGACAAGGTACAACACATTTAATTACACCAACACCCCCCCTTAAGTGCAACTTAGGGAGTGACAAATTATTATGAAAATGACACAAAGATGCAAGAATGGGTCTCGGCTACTAGGCCATGTTAGGTACCCATGTACATGTACGATGCAATGACAAAGAAATCTCTCACAAACGGAGAAAAGGAGAAAACCCAGTGGGACAAAACTCCTCCCCAAAAGAGAGATGAAATACAAAATAGAAATACTCTCAATGAAGAATGAGAAGGTAAAAACCCCATGTGAGGAAAAAGACCCCCCCATAAGAGAGAAGTAGAAGAGATACAAGGTAGCCCCCCCTCAATGTTGAGTCTCCTGCAATGATGGTAGAAGCTTGACATTGAATGCTAAAGATGATCCAATCTCGCCGAACAATGTTCCTCCCCTTAGGAAGAAATAAAACCATGGATGTATGCATGATATCATGAAGATAGATGATGTATGATGTTATCTCTGAAGCATGCTCAATTGTCTTCATGTCGATGCAGAAAGCTACTACACTCCAAACAGGCGTTCTAGGCCACACTACTGAAGAGGACAATCCAACATCTAGTAGAGAAGAATGTAGAACATGATCCAAAGACAAGGATATCCCCTCTGAAGACAAAGAAGCCTCCTCCAAATGTTGTCCAAAAGAATCCACACTCATGTCAATCTGTGAAGAATGATCATGTAGAGAATGAACAAGAGGGTCAAGGTGTTCCCTCACAACAACTGAAGAAGGTGCATCTTCATCAAAGAGAATATATATGTCATCAATGGTGTCCTCCAAATTTACAAGATGAGACTCCACAAACAAGTCTGAAATACCTATCAAAAAGTCATTATAAGTAGCCATCTCTGGAAGACTATGTATGTCCTACTGCACTAAATCACTAGGAGCCAAAACTATAGCAACACAAGCATCATCAGGTACAACAATAGATGGAGGAGATGAAATACATGACTCAAGAATTGGATCTGATGTGAGAACTCCCAAGTTCAAGAAGCCAAATGTCTCCACTGAATCATGGTGATCAACAGTCGAAGGAACAATGTCACCATTAGAAGTAAACTATGCAAAGGTATATAACTGAGATGAATGATCAACCACCCCAGTAGCAATAATCTCTCTAGTCTCCAAGTCTCGAATGATGATCGAATTAGGTGTGAACTCCACAGTTCTCTCATCTCGACCATGAGTAATCTGATAAATGGAAAGAAGATTGTTCATCAAATGAGGAACACACAAGACATCCTGAAAAGTGTTGTCCCCAATGCTAATAGATCCCTTCCCTGTTACACTCATGTATGTATTGTTTCCCATCAAGATAGGAGACATAGAACAAGGCTGAAATGAAGAGAATATAGACTGTGAAGATGCCATATGATGAGATGCTCCTGAATGATCCGGTGGATATTTTCTGTGGAAATTGAATTGTCTCTAAATCTCCAAATTTCTGCACCATCAGAAAGATCTTGGCGTCCTGATTCCAACGCAACTTGAACAGAGCGGAAAGGAGTTCGTTTGTGCAAGTTATGGCCAGTCAAACCTTAGGTCAAACTAGGATCAGAGGGTGTCTAGAAGGCAAAAAAATGATCATCTTGGAAATTGATGGAAGCAACATCAAGTTGAAGAGCTCATCGAGACGATTCTGACAATGTTCATTTTGTCGAAATTCAACATCATATGCTCAACTTATCAGCAGTCAAAGTTCGTGTAAGAAATGTTGATTTTTGACCGTACAGAATGCTGACGTCATCATTCTATACTGTATGGACAACGAAGTGGACCAATCAGTATCCGCCATGTGGCATCCAAGTCATAGTTGTACAAACCAATCCGCAACTAACATGTGGCATCCGTACGCGATACAGCAAGACACGTCATCATCTGAGTTAGCACTAGTCATCGGCCTCATCACCTACACAGTTGTCATCCACGTCAGCCTTCACGTCGTCATCCAATTGGCACCCAGTCAGCATCACAGTCAGCACAGTCGGCGAATTGGGTTCTGCCACGTGGCCTTTCACTCTTCCGGTCGGCAGTTCGTTGGGACGTTGCGATAAAAGGGTTAAGGGGATTCGATCCCTTAACCTTCTAACAAGAAATACATGCCTCCACCACTCGGCCGCGCAACTTCCTCATAACTATAATGGGAAATGCTTTGTTTTGTTTAAGATTTCGTTGGTTATTTTTGGAAGAAAACGAGCTGGCAGGTTTGGAACCCCGAACCAGCCGAGAACCAAAATTCATTCTAACCAATGAGCCATCGAACGGGTTTGAGATACTTTTGGCATCAAGTAGTTTTGAACTATTATGAAAACTGATTACCATAATTTAAAAAACAAACTCCTATAATTTAAAAACAAGACAAACAAATAATCCTTTTAAGGATTAAAAAACAAACCCCTAAACAATAATATTCCGAGGAAGGGCTTAAATAATTTTAAAAAAAATTATTAAGGATATTTTGAATATTCCTTTGTAAAATTGGGAGATTAAATGGTTATTATGAAGAAATGGGGGGATTATGTGAGATTTGGAAAATATTGTAAAATCATTTGGTTATGAGCCAAATTGAGTGATATTGTTGTATAAAAAGGGTTGTATGGGTGAGAGTTAAGTTAAGTGATTTTGATGTGAAACTCAAATTTTTCAAGTTGAGAGAAACAGGTGTCAGGTGATATGAAGAAAGGAGATCTTTGAGCCATTCTTGTACGTTGGAGTTTTGTTATGTTGCCGAAGTGCTCGAAGGAATGGTCTTGGTGCATTTGTAATTGAATTTCAGAGATTAATCGGATCGTTCATTCTCTATTGGAGCCGACCCGAAGACATAGTCACGTTTGTGGTGAACTCCGTAATCAAACTCTGTTTGCATCTCTCTCTTTCTTTCTCTCACTTTCTTTCATTCTGTTGTTATCACCTTGTCATTTTGATTATTGTAATTATTTCCATGAGTTAATTTTGTTTCAATTAACTTGAGTTAATCATTGTAAAAATTAAGCATTCGATTCTATAATTTAGTTTAGATCCTATACAGATCAAGTTGGTATCAGAGCTCAGTTGACTATTGTTGCAGTTTATTTTTGAATGCTAACGAGATCCAGGATTCAGAAGGGTGAAGGCAAGCTCAAAGACTTTGATCCTGAGATCGGGAAGTGAAGAACTTTTCTGAAGATGTCCTTGTTTGGAATGTTGGTTCCTGAAGAAATCAGTGAGCAGGAGTTTCGAAGAGCATTCCTCGAGATGAAGGCTAAGGTGGACATTCTTTTTCAAGAGAGACAAGAGTGGAAAGAACATGAAGGAGGTTCGTCGAAGCAAGAAGATCGCAAAGACAAGAAAGGGAAACAACATGGAGATGGTGACAAACAACTAGATCCACCCTCTTCTCCTTCTCCTCCCTCTTCTCCTTCTTCTCCATCTTCTCATTTTACTTCTTTTAATCCTTTCAAGAGTGGGCATAAGCCTAAAATTAAATTGGATGTAAAATTTGACTTGCCTAAGTATTGTGGTGAACTAAATGCTAAAAAATTGGATGATTGGATTCAGCAAGTAGAAGTCTATTTAGAGTCCAAAACCTATTAGATGATGTTGATAGGATCCAATTAGCTACTCTTCGTTTAGGAGGTACAACTTTAACCTGGTGGGAGAGTAAGACTAAGGCAGAAATTTCACAACATGGTAGAGTCAGTTTAACTTAGACAGAATTTATTAATGCTCTTAAAAAGCAATTCTATCCCTTAGGCCATATGCAACAGTTAATGATGAACTGGAAAACTTTTAGGCAAGGGAAAGGTCAGTCTGTTCAGGATTACACTCATGAGTTTAGAAAAAGGGCTATTGCTTTGAGTGTTCCATTATACACCCAGGACAGTTTGTTGAAGCACATAGGAGGTCTTCATTCCTACCTTAGGCATTCTATTTTGGTATTGAACCCTTGTAATTTGGATGAAGTGTCTGTTCAAGCTACACACTTAGAGTCAAGGGGTAAAGGATCTTTTATTAATAAGTTTGATAATGATGTAAAGAAATCTTCTAAGGTTGCAGACCCAGGGAAAGGAAAGAAGACGACTACAGTTAAGAAGGATGATAAGTTTTCTTGTTCTCATTGTGACAGGAAGGGTCATGATGAAGAACATTGTTGGCAGTTGCATCTAGAACTGAGGCATAAGTGGGCTCAGAAACATAATCAGAAATAGAAGGGTAAGGAGAAAGCCACAAATGTTGTTATGGATCTTGGTTCTGATTCTGATGATGAAACTAAGATAACAGCTATGGGTCTAAAAGGTAAAGCTCCTATTTCTGGTGTTTTTGTTGCTAGTTGTGCTTCTACTTCTACAGTTAATGATTTCTCTGAAGATAAGAAAAGGAATGAGTTGTTTCATTTAAGGGTTGTTGCTAAGAATAGTAAAATTGATGCACTCATAGATAGTGGTTCTCAAGTGAAAAGTGTTGTTTCTTTTAGGCTCAAGTAACAAAACAATAGCACCTTAAGAAACTTCTACACATAAGAAACCTTATCCACTAGGCTGGATTTGTGAAAATGATAAGTTGCAAGTAACAAGACAATGCACCTTAAGATTCACAATCACTAGTAAGTTTGTGGATGAAGTACAGTTTGATGTAGTTCCATTGGATATTTGTGGGATAGTGCTTGGTAGCCCTTATCTTTATGACAGAAAAGCAATTTTCTATAGGGAAAAGAATCATTATCACTTGTTCAAAGATGACATACAGTATATTGTACATTCTTACAGGATTAAGACTAATCGTTCTTTTGCAAACACAGGGCAGTTAAAGAGGGTAATTAATGCAAGTAAAGAGTTAACTCTTATGTCTGTTAGTATAGGTGGTTCTAAACTTGAACTTGGAGTAGCTAACCAGGGTCAGATGTTGCAGGATGCACTTGCAGTACAACATGAGAAAATGATGCTTGAAAGCATTGATGGTTCCTTGGGTAAAAAAGTTCTTGTTGTAAAGGATTGATATCTTGTTGATTTATTCTCTTTCATTTCTGCATTATTGTTCAGCTTGATGCTAGTCAATTTTTGTTGGTTAGTGGCTACGACAATTGATGTAGAAGCTTATGGAAGCAATAGAATAATGTTCATGTTCAATAATGTTATTGTAGTCTTCATTGTGCTTGTGAGCTAGGTATACAGATGTACAGAGGATACAAGACAAGTGGGGAGGCCAAGTCCTCACTTAATGTCATAATAAATGTCACTTTTGGAGGTCCAAAAGGTCTTCAGTGGGGAGGCCTGATCCGGTGGATATTTTTAGTGGAAATTGAAGTGTCTCTGAATCTCTAGATTTTTGTACCATCAGAAAGATCTCGGCGTCCTGATTCCAACGCAACTTGAACGGAGCGAAAAGGAGTCTGTTTGTGCAAGTTATGGCGAGTCAAACTTTGGGTCAAACTGGGATCAACGGGCATCTAGAAGGCAAAAAATTGATCATCTCAAAAATTGACAGAAGCAACATCAAGTCGAAGAGCTCATCGAGATGATTTCGGCAATGTTCGTTTTGTCGAAATCCAACATCGTATGCTCAACTTATCAGCAGTCAAAGTTCGTGCAAGAAATGTTGACTTTTGACCACACGGAATATTGACGTCATCATTCCGTACTGTACAGACAAGGAAGTGGACCGTTAGTATCCGCCACGTGGCATCTAAGTCATAGTTGTACGAACCAATCCGCAACTGACACGTGGCATCCGTACGCGATATAGCAGGACACATCATTGTCTAAGTCAACACTAGTCATCGGCCTTGTCACCTGCATAGTTGTCATCCACGTCAGCCTCCACGTCGTCATCCAATTGGCACCCAGTCGGCATCGTAGTCAGCACAGTCGGCGACTCAGGTTCTGCCACGTGGCCTTTCACTCTTTCGATCGGTAGTTCGTTGGGACGTTGCGATAAAAGGGTTAAGGGGATTCGATCCCTTAACCTCCTAACAACAAATTCATGCCTCTGCCACTCGGCCGCGCAACTTCCTCATAACTATATCGGGCAATGCTTTATTTTGTTTAAGATTTCGTTGGTTATTTTTGGAAGAAAACGAGCCGATGGGTTTGATACCCCGAACCGGCCAGGAACCAAAATTCATTCTAACCAACGAGCCATCGAACGGGTTTGAGATACTTTTGGCATCAAGTAGTTTTGAACTATTAGGAAAACCAATTACCATAATTTTAAAAACAAACTCCTATAATTTAAAAACAAAACAAACAAATAATCCTTTTAAGGATTAAAAAACAAACCCCTAAACAATAATATTCCAAGAAAGGGCTTAAATAATTTAAAAAAAAATTTATTAAGGATATTTGGAATATTCCTTTGTAAAATTGGGAGATTAAATGGTTATTATGAAGAAATGGGGGGATTATGTGAGATTTGGAAAATATTGTAAAATCATTTGGTTATGAGCCAAATTGAGTGATATTGTTGTATAAAAAGGGCTGTATGGGTGAGAGTTAAGTTAAGTGATTTTGATGTGAAACTCAGATTTTTCAAGTTGAGAGAAACAGGGGTCGGGTGATACAAAGAAAGGATATCTTTGAGCCATTCTTGTAAGTCAGAGTTTTGTTATGCTACCGAAGTGCTCGAAGCGATGGTCTTGGTGCATTTGTAACTGAATTTCAGAGATTAATTGGATCAATCGTTCTCTATTGGAGCCAACTTGGAGACATAGTCACGTTTGTGGCGAACTCCGTAATCAAACTCTGTTTGCATATCTCTCTCTTTCTTTCTCTCACTTTCTTTCATTATGTTGTTATCACCTTGTCATTTTAATTATTGTAATTATTTCCATGAGTTAATTTTGTTTCAATTAACTTGAGTTAATCATTGTAAAAATTAAGCATTCGATTATGCAATTTAGTCTAGATCCTATACAGATCACTAAATCTAGAAGCCATCTCCCTGATCTTGGACCTGTAAGAGCACAAAGAGCTTGTCCTTTATATCCTGATGTAGATGTTTGACCTTTGTCCTTTTTAGACTGTTTTGAAGTAGAAGGAGAAGAAGATTCAGACATTCTAGAAGGAAAATCAATGTGATTCTTTTTGAGAAGATGTTTCAACTCATCAATATCCTTCTTATAACAATAATGTTCTTCATGTCCATCCTTCTTGCAATACGCACAAAAAGGTCTCTCCTTCTTAGATGATTTCTCTTTTGAAGATGAATCTTTATGTTCTTCTGTGGAATTTGATGTGGATTGTGTGTTCTTCTTAGGCTTGTTCTTTGTCTTTTCTTTGCCACTTGAGGACTTCTCTTCCTTTACAACCAAGGCATGTGATTTTGAAGACTTCAAAGTACCCATTTGAATAAGCTTATCTTGCTCCCTAGTGAGTTGCATAGCAAAATATTCAAAGGAAGGCATCTTAAACTCACTCCCAAAGGCATTCTTTGCAGCATAGAAAGTAGACACAAACACCGAATATTTAGGTCCTAGCTTTGAAAGAACACTTAAGATCAATTGTGTATCCAATTTCTCAATTTTACAATTCTTCAATTGTGTTCTTAGTGACTTGAATTTGGTGATGAATTCATTCTCCAACAATTGTCAAAATTACATGGATTTAGACTGATTAATTCATTCTCCAACAATTGTCCTTGAATTTCATCTGTTTTCCCAAATAAGTCTGACAATGTAGTCCACATAGCCATAGGTGTATCCAAATGCTCAATGTGAAACAACAAATTAGGAGAGACATACAAGCACAAATAGCCAATGGCTTCTTCACAACTATTCAACCACTTATTCTTTTTAACTTCATCATTTTTTGGTTCACCATCAAGCCCGTGAACTATCCTATATAATCTTTTTACTGTTGGCAATTTGTTCATTTCAGATTTCCATTTAGGATAGTTGTAAGGTGTTAGAAGTGGAATTGTAGATGGCTCCATGATGAAACAAGAACACAAATCAAGAGGAATGCAACCAAAATCGCAAGAAGAATCCCCCCAAATTCACTCAATCAAAGAACCCCTCTAGCAATATATGAGTTTGGCACTTTATGAGTAGTGCATTTACAATTGCCACTTGCCAAAAACAATGAAGTGGTCTTGATCTTGGTACATGCAAATGCCAAAATAGGCCACATAATCAAGTACAATTTTTGGCATACAATGAGATCAATCTGATCATACCACTGAGAAGTACACAAATAATTATGCACTTTCAAAAAAAACTGCACCCAAAAATGTTACTGTAAGAGCAAGATATGAGCTCCCAAAGTTCCCAAAATGAGGATGAAGCAGCAACACTTGTGAAAATCTACAATTTATGGAAAAACCAGACACTAAAACCAAAAATTGATTGCACCACTGTGTAGAGCATGAAAAATTAGCCTAAATAAAAAATAATTGCTCTGAAAAAGGAGCTCGTATGACAGAGATATTAGCCTTCAAAGTTTGCCTATGAAAACCAAAATGCAAACTGTGAGGGGAAGAATTTTGTTTTGAAAACGCTGACGTATTGCTGACGTCAGTAAAACATTGTGTTAAATTAGATGGTTTCCCGCCCATCAAAAAAGAATATGCTCTCCGCCGATGGAATATTTTCCAGGGTCAGCCGGTTGACGAAATCTCCTTTTACTTGCCGAAATATTTTGTAATTCGTCGGATTTTTATTGCACTGCTGGTATGATAACTAGCGGTCGCCAGATTTGTTTGGGCCGGTTGACTTGAATTTGACTGCCGGTCGGTGGATGGAAATAGGGATCGGTGGGGGCCACGGCTGAAGGCCATGTGGCCTCTGCTAGTCAACTGGTACCTTCGGGTACCAAACAGAGGGTACGTCCGCAGATTGTACTGATTTTATTTTTTTTTGCTTTTATTTGTTTTTTTTTAAACTTTTTAAATACAATTAAAAACTATGAAAATATTTCCTCTAGAATATTTGATTTTTTTTTATTTTTCGCAGAAAAATAAATTTATTTTTAAAAATAAAAAAATCGTATCAGCGTAATTATGGTGACCTGGGGCTATACGGCTCCTTGAGCAATTTTTTTTGCCTCACTGGACAACTGCTCTGATTTGGATGAATTGACAGTCAATCTTAGGGTTTTTGGCCCTTTTGGATGCAATGGCAAGGTCATATTTGACCCAAAATGCTCCAAAATTGCAGCTACCTTCTGGATCTGGCAACCACACTTCAGCTTCAAACCCTCATAGATTTGGCCTCGTATGTCCGATTTGGACGAAACAAAAGGAAAAATTGACTTTATCAAACCTTTTAGATGCAATGGTGAGCTTAGATTTGCACCAACAAGCTCCAATATGAACCTGCAACAAAGACCCAAAAATGGAACTCCCCCAAATCTAAGATCTCTCTTCAGAAAAAGACTCTCCAATGGCACCCAACCCGCTCTGATACCATGTTAGAATTGGCTATGGATGCCAAGATCTATGGACCAAATGGAAAGCACAAAAGAGAGAGAATAAAATGTGACAAGAATAGACTGTATTCAATGTCAATGATATGAGATGATTACAATGAGAGAGACCCCTTGGTTATATAGCCAAGGTGAGAATATAGAAGGGCATAAGATTATGACATGAGAAAACTATGAAAAGCTATCACTCCACCTAAAGTGGAAAAATGATAATGTGATAATCACCACAAAAGATGGATCACCCACGAAAGGTGGAGAGGTAATCATATGATGTATCCATGAAAGGTGGATGTGATAAAGTAATAACATGATAAGTCCACCAAAAGTGTAAATTCTCCAACTACCTTCTATGTGGTCCCTAAGTAAACTTAACTAAGGTGTAATTATGACCTAGGACAAGGTAAAACACATTTAATTACACCAACACCTTGGTTCAACATTCCTTGTAAGATAGTGGATTTAGGTGGAGGAATATAGGTTTGAGGTCCTATTTGATTTTGCATGGTGAAAGGGACTGCAGGGAAAGATGGGGATGGTGCCATTAGATTGTGTGATGGGAATGACACACTAGGGCCTTGATTCCATTGATTAAAAAGGTTTCCTTGTCCCATGTCTTGAGGATTTCCTTGTGCTAGGGATGTAGACAAGGTATTACCTAGGTTAATGGCATTCGTGACCAAGGGATTGTTTTGAGATGGGTTGATAATGTATGGGATAGATGAGTTTTGTGAAACCAATGGTATGGATGAACCAGTTGGAGGGTAGGATAAAGATGTCCCTAATTGCATTAAGGGTTGGATTTGTGTGAGGGTATTTCTTTTCCCTTTTGGATCTACTTGTGACACTTGGTCCACAATACTTTGCATGATAGTGGGCACACTTGTGGTACTCATGGGTATGGATGAAGAGGGGTGTCCTCGATATGTTAAGGTTGTTGTGGATTAATGAAGTTCAAGGAGTTTATATGGTTGTTTAGGATCTTCTAGAATGGGAGGAGCACCAAAGGTAGGTGTCTAAGTAGTGGTTTGGGATGGAGGATTGGTATCAAAGGTACCCACAAGTGTGTTGCTTTCAAATGGAAGAGTATGGCCAATGTCCTTAGCAAGGCTAGTTGCAAGACTGGGAGTGGATGTTTGATTTAGCCCTAGTGATGGAGTTGTAAAGCTTTGTGTTAAATTTTGTGCAACAAATGATGGGGAAATTGGAGTTACGCTTCCCAAGGCCTGATGTTCCATGATTTCCTCCCTAGTAAGTTTAAACAGATTGTTTGTAATGTCTTCAATCTCATATGGTGTTGATGGAGATGATGGTTGTTGTGATGGGGTAACTTGAATTCTCAGATCAAATTCTAGAGTCCATTTGGATCACTTGAGGTAAATGTAACTTTGGTTTTCTCCATGATTCTATTGTGTTGTGATCTTGTCTTTACCATAATTTTTGGGTCACCTATGGGAGAGTTGTGTTGAGATTTGTAATGTTTGAACTTTCTAGTTGACTCAAATCTAGGTAAAAGGGGCACTCTAAGTCTTTTTGGAGCAATGATGATAATGGGGGATGAAAGGGTGTATGATCTAGAAAGTGATCTTTGCAAACGTTTTGGGACAACACTTTTGACTTTGAGTTTGATGTTTACGTGTTTGGATAAAGGATGTTTTATGAACTTGGCAATATTTAGGGTAGACTCGTGACCTTCAAGATTAACTAGTTCAAAGATGATAAATAACTCAACTAAGTGCATGGAAAAGGATTCATTTAACATAAAAAGTAGCTAAGTTAGGGTTTGGTTTTATAGATGTTTAAGTCAAAAGGTGTTGGTGTATTTAAATTTTTGCAAAGTTTGGTGAAGTGAAGGATGGAATTTGATGAAGGGGTGAATGAAATGTTTGACCCAATGTTGACTTAGAGTGAACCTTTGTTTGATAAGACCAAGGTGGTGAGAAACATGATATACCTCTAAAGTTTTCATCAATGATTTAGAGAAGTGCATTATCCTGAAAAAGACAAGGGTTTTGACTCGAAAAGAATGCATGCAATTCTGGACTGTTCCTTGAAGCATGTTTATAAAATTTTGCCACCATCGGTTTCTATTTTGGTAAAGTACTAAAAGGTGTATTTTGATAGCTTTTGGACTATGATGCCCAAGTTTAAAGTGACAACCTATAAACCTTCTTTTGGGGATTTTGATTTTGCGTGAGATCATTTAGAGAAACTTAGGATCATGAAAAAGAGGATATTTATTGCCACGCGGGTGGTGGTAATATAGGCCTTCCATCCACAATATCAGCTTGTTCCTCTACTTAGTCTAAGATTGTTGTTGTGTTTCTCCACTAAATGAGTGTTTCTTTTGTTTCAAAAGTGAAGCTTCTAAAACTACTAATTATGGTGGTTTGTTCTCCATTAATGAGTTGAAAGTTTGGTTGAATAATAGCACTTTTGAGATCAAGTTGTTCAACGGGAGCGATTGGTCTCCAAATAGTCATGTGGGGTTCAATTGTGTCAATTTATCTTGCTTAAGTGAATTTATTTTACCACAAACACTTGTCTTGATTAAGTTCAAACTAGATGTTTATGTCAAAAACATCATAAATTTCGCAATGTCCATTTCATGAAAAGGATGAAGTTCAAGCCATAGTTTCCTATGTTAACTTTGGAAAATACGGATTGAGATATAAGTCAAGATATTTAAAAATTTCTAAGGATAGAAATCCTTAGGACACACATTAATATCAAGGCTATTTCAAGAGGTATCCATACTTAAACCAGAGAGTTTGAAATTTTGAGGAAGATTGTGAATGTTTGTTTGTAATGTTTTGGAACCAAGCAAAGTAGTAAATTGACTCACAAGCATTTACCATCCTAGGCTCAAAAGATACTACTTGTTGAATCCCCACTTGAATTTCTCCAAACACTAAGACAATGTGAATAGTTAGAGATTTGGCGACATTGGCTCCCTCCACGACACACACTTCTCAGGACCATCAAATCTCAAAATCATGAAGATCCAAAGATCCTAAGGATTTTTTTGTTTCAACACTGAATAGTACAAATGTGGGGTAGCTTCAGAACAACCGTTCCTGCATCAACAAGCACAAAGGTTTTTGGCTTCTAAACAAGTTGTTCGTAATAAGGGCTTTCATTCAAGGTGGCCATACACATGACAAGATTAGCTCAAGATTATGGAGAATCAAGAGGCCTCCTAGTATCTTCTTAAGAAGAAATTTTAACGTATCACACAGATACTAAAGGTGACACTTGTTGGTATGATGCATCTGCACCTGTTGTTTATGACTTTCATCACAAACACATTTTTATATAGCGACTTGAAAGAGCTTGGCTTTAGCTCATTACTGCTTAGGTTGTTCCCTCCTTTTGAAGTGGAGAGGCAGGACCTATAAAGATAAACAATAGCAGGAAAGTACATTTGTAGTTCAATCATCCTAGTTTGCATAAAAACAAGAGAGAACACACACCACACCTTTTCCCTACACTAGCAAAGGGGTTCATTTTAAATCCAAATTGCAATGCAGGTGATTATACAAAGTGTTAAGGAATGTTTCTGTTTCTCAAGATCATTGAGTGGTGTGAGAGAATTACATACACATTCAATAACAAAGATGTAGATGAAAACACAACAAACAGTCGTTAATTTTAACCCCTAAAGCTAAGATGAATTCATTTTATGCACCAAATGAAATGTTAAGTTGCCTTGTTCAATTTTAAACCCAAAATAAAATGATGAAATGAGGGTTTAATTTTAGTTTTGTTTGAGCATTCTTTTGAAAACCCAAATGAAAATTAGTATGGTCCTAAAGCATAAAATGAAAAGCATAATAAGTGGGTTATAATTGCCCCAAAAGTGTTAGACGTTTGTTACAATTATAAGATTCAAAGATGAGAATGCTTCTTCACTTCAACTTTTATCGTCCAACCTGTAAAACCCAATTAGCCTAAAACCAGAACAACATTAGAGGCATGTTAGTAATTTGATGAACCAAAAAAATAAAAACGCATGCTAAAAAATAATTGTTAAATTTCTTACTAGAGTTGGGCGTCACTATTTACGATAGCGTTGCTCTGTGAAAAAAATAGTGATGACGATAATGTCGCCATTTGTAAATTTTGATACCTCTAAAAAGTATTAGTGTCACCTTTTGGTTTAATCAACATCATGATATTAAATAGGCGGCATTGTTTCATATGACAATAGTGTCGCTATATGGCTACGCCCAACAAAGGTGTTGTTGAATTTTTTTTAAGTGTCATTGATTCCTGCAAAAGTCAAAATAAAATGAAATTCGAGATAGAAATTGATTAAATTTGATCAGTTTTTCCCTACTTCTAGCTCCAGAATGTGATTGGACGGATTAGTGTAGGCCGGTTATGCTTGATCCATGAAGAATCGAAGCATAACGAAGCCACTAATGTTGAATCTCAACATGAACATTCAAATGAAAGTTAAACTAAACATTTATAAAAACTAAGCATTCTAAACTACGAAAGCATTTAAATGTCAACTCTAATCCATTTGAAACTTATCCCATTATGGGAGTGGTGTCATGTTGATGTGAAATGACGACTCTTTCCCAATCTCGTGGATAAATGAGCTTGTTCGAGTCAGTTTTATTGAAGAAAATTGATGAAATGGTTGTGAGATGTGTATGCAAACATGATTTTAATGTAAATGAGCATGATGTAAGCTAATTAAACATGATTTTATGCTAAATGAAGAAGATATACAAATGCTAGGCTAATTCTAAATGAATTATAACCTAAAAGATTCAAACCCTAATTAATTAAATAGGCTAAATGGATGCATTATGTGATCATGGAAGCCGTAAATGGAAGAAAAAGCTATTTAATGCAACTAAAATGAACTAAAATATGCTAAATGTGTGCTAAATATGAGTATGAGTGTGAGTGATTTCAATAGCATAAGTTTGCTTTGAAATGATGGATCCATTTGTCTCCAAATAGTGCTTTATTTACGGGAAAGCAAATGAGAAATGAAGGGTTGAGATTGAAAAAACTAATTAATGGTCAAGGATGGAGGAAATTGGAGGCATGAATCATGGATTCTCATCAACGAGTGAGAATGCAAGATGAGATTTAATCAAGGGTTGATATTCCTTGAAACAAACACACTTTCAACTTGTCCAAGAGGTCATAAGTTAACTTGCACAAGAGGTCACAAGTTAACTTGCTCAAGAAGCTAAGTAAGTTTGTTGAGAAAGAGGAATATTCCCCTTTTTCAAATGAGTGAGGAGAGAGAATATTCTTTGGAACATTCTCATGGGCGAGGGAAAAGGGCATTTAGTTAATTAAAACTAAATTAAATTGTGCAAAGGAATATTCCCTTTTTGGAGGAATGTGCAAAAGAGGAATATTCCCTTGCAAGTAGGGGAATTAGATTTAATTGATAATTAAACAATATTAATTATGCAATTAGGGGATTTAGAAGAATTAGATGATATTCATTGAATATAATGATTTAATGAAAAGGGGAAAAGGTGATGAAATTTAATTAAATAAGAAGATTTTAGGATTAAATTAAATAATTTGATTTATTTAATTTAATGAGATAAAATGTTAGCATGAAAAGGGGGTGAATTAACCTGATTAAATAAATTAGGTTAATAGATGCAAATGATGCCATTAATTGGGGTTGGGGCCCTTGCTTAGTTGGCTAAATCTTTCCTATTGCAGGAGGTTGGTCACGAGGTCTAGTCTCCCCCACCCCCACGGTACTGGAAGGCGTGTCGCGCCAGCACCGCCAGTCACGTTAAAAAGTTTACCAGGTGCATTGCAGTTTATATGGGGTCGTGCTATCTGATTCCTACAGTCTAAAAATAAAATAAAAAAATGATGCCATTAATTATCTAGCTAGGCTAATTTAATTAATTAAGCGAAAAGAGGATGGGTTTCAAGAGGAAATGATGTTAGTATACCTAATTCGAGTGTATGATATGATTTAGAACATTTTTCAGTGTCTACACTTCTAATATAACTTCTCTCTTACATGTTCTTACACATCATAAGAATTTGCCATATATAGCCCATGTGAAGACTAGTTAAGATGCTCTTACACCATTTTCAAGAAGTTGACATATGATGAAACATATTGATACAAAAGAGGAATGCCTACATCCTTATGTGAGGACCAAATCAATTAAAAGACAAATCAATGCCACCTTCAAATGAGACTCTGATTTTCCCAAATGAAGACAAAAGACACTAAGATGACATTGCGATACATATAAAAAATTTAAACATAAACATTAAGAATACAAATTTCAAACAACTTATCTTAACACTTTGAAAATGATAATCTATTATTAAACCTAAATCTTCTAATAAATAAAGATTAAAGAAATCATCTAATAAATGATGACATCACCAACTCAAGACTTATTTATACCTGATGCTTTACAAACCTTAAAATTTTCTAGCTATTAAATAACATCGCAAATTGTTTTGATTAATGGATCACCCCAATCTTAGTAGGAAAAATTAAGATAGTACACTTAGAATGAATGTCTATAATTAAGCCTAAAAAGACTTTCTATAAATGAATCTCAAAATCTTACAACCCTAAATCTTGTTATGTTGAGAGGCGTTTCCTACAGTCACAACACAATATTAGCTGAAAGATTCTATGTACACAAAAACTCATTATTGGTGAAAACAGTTGTCCATGGATCAATAGCTTGTCCTTAAATCTTGTTATTATACATAGAGCATGGTCATTAGTATTTTGTAGCAGTAAAATATTTTTGAATAAGCATGAATGAATAACATAGTTTTATTTGTATTCAAATCTAACATTGCCATATAATCAATCAAACAAATTTCTATGCTACTAAGTAAGGAATTATCATGGATACTTTTTTTTCTCTAAATTTCTTTGAATTGTTCATGGCTGTTGCCCTCTATAGTACACCACACCCTCACTGCCATACAAATTCATCCTGGTCAAATGATTTACCAAAAAATGCGCCAATAATTAGGGGCATGTCAAGCCTTTTTGCAAGCACAAACATCTGAGGGTGCTTAATGAAAGATCTAGGGCTCTAAACCCGCCACCATTCTGCACACACAGATATTGATGCACAATACCCTTATTCTTCACTCAAGCTTAGAGAGCAAAGACCCATGTTGGTGCTTCAATCCCCTATGCCCTGCAACAACACTACTTCCCCGCTTGGAAGATCACATCGATTTAAGCTAGTTTCTTTCAACCATCACCATCAAAATTGTGCCTTTTAATTATATGTGCAACAAAATTCAAAGAAATTATTGTTAAAGCCTTTCATTATGCCGATAAAGCACACTCATGCCTTACAATATGATTAATACTACTAACACCCTTCTTATTATTAATAACTTAATAATATGATTTGATCTAGGATAATATTATTTATTTATATAATAATAAGAATAATTTAATCTTAATATTAATAATAATATTTTATTAATTATAATTTTAAAATACTAATATCAATAATAATAATTTAATAATAAAAATAATATAATATTTTTTTTTTTAATTCAAGGGGTAAACGCTTTTGACCGGAGCTATGAACCGGATACAACCATTCAACAATACCACCCCAACGGGGTTTGAACCTTGGTGGCAAGAACAACAATGCCACCTATAAACCATCACACCATGCCAATACCGGCCAATAAAAATAATATAATATTATAATAATATGAATAATATAATAATTTTAATATTAATAATATAATATTAAAATAATAAACATAATATAATAATTTAATATTAATATAATACTAAAATTAATAACAATATATAAATATACTAATAACAAATATATAAAATTAAAATAATAATATAATACTTATTCTAATTAAACTCAATCATTAATAAAATAATTCATAATATAATATAATAATAATTTAATATAATAATCTAATGATAGAATAAAAAATAATTAAAAAAAATATAATAACATTAATATAATATTTAAATTTATTGCTTTAAATTAATTTATTTTATCTTCATTTTATATTAAATAATATGATGAAAGAATGATCAATAAATATGTCTCAGTGTTATATATATATAGATTATTTAAAGATAAATAAACTAATAATTAATAATTTGTAGACATCCTTAAATCCAAAAAATACAGTAAAATCCAGAAAAAACAACACTCTGTAGAAATCTAATGTCTCGAACTCATTAAAATCTTCCATTCTTTCATTCAATCGCTTTCCTAACGAGATACACTCGAACAAAACGCTTTACAAGCCCCACGTTTTCTAACACTCAAATGCCACCGAAAATACATACCTACGGGTAATTGGAGTTACTGAAATAATTACTGTTATAACACCGGAAAGGGGGTTTAGCATAAACTTTTGTCTTTGGACACAAAGAGAGCCACACAAAGTTTCATTAATGACATGTCTGAATCCATACCAAGAAATCCATCGAAACATGCATATTAGCACCTGGTCAAAACCATGTATAGCATTAATCCTCGTCAGTGAATTCTTCCATGCTCTCTTCGTAAATCTGCAACTACTATCTTATGCCAATACCCACTTAGAGCAAAATGATAACAGGAGTATATTCATCTTCAGGCACTCTTATAGTCAGTAACATAAAATCCCACATTTCATTTTTTACGCACAGGAAAAACAACACCAACAAGAACACAAATGATATCAGAGTCTGTGCTACTCCCCCATTCAGCATACCCTCTAAGAAAGACAAGAAGAAGAAAGAAGTCAATAGATTTTGGCAGATTGTAAAGAAGGACAATGAATTTGTACAGAAGGGTATTCACTGGACTAGAGAAGTTGGGCTCCCTGTATTGGGTAAGAGGATCGAGGGCATCTTTTTGTTGAGGAATTGGGAAGACCCAGATGCAAAACCACTGCCTCCCCTGCCTTGGCCTAAACCCAAATACCCAGGTATTGATCACAGTATTAATATTCTCCCCTCCTACTTTCAATAGTCTGAAGCATTGAGTGTTTGGCTTTGGGATGATTTTAGATGCTATTGCTAATATTTACCCATTTGATGTTTTTGTTAAATTTTCCTGTCAATTGAAAATGCGGATTCGCCCAATTTCTACAAAATGATATTTTATTAATCTAAACAATGGCCAAATTTTTGTACAACATATATCGGAAGATAAAAATTTCTAAACCTCTAGAATGGGGCACTTGAATAAAATTCTTCTCTTTTGGCATATGAAATTGTTATTTGATTTCAGATGTAATCTTTAATATTGGTAGATGGATCTACTCAAAGTCACAGTGGTTTCGAAGAGGCTGTAAGTTGTGTAACTTTAGTGAAGCTGAAGCTGATTCGCATTCCCTTTAAACTGGCCACCACTATGTAACTATAGGCAGGCGTGGAAGGAGAAAACGGGTAAAAGTGTATGTCTGGAAATACCCTGAAACTCCTAGATGAAAAAAACGAGGAGAGAGTCAAATATAGATTTAAAATATTAAACATTAAAATATACTAAACATAAAATTAAAAAAAAATTGGAACAAATTATGACATTTGAGCCAAATGTGGAGCAATCAATGCTGTCCACTTATTGTCATTGAGTGTAACACCAGTTAGAAGACTAAGCAATAATTTTAAAAAACATACAGTAGTTCTGCATGAATAGACTAAGAATATGTGTAGCTTTTTTTCGGTTAGTATGTTAGAACATTTATTGGAGTAAGACAAGTGCAGTTAGATTCACATGCATAGAGTGTAATAATGTGCATTAGTTGTAGCGTAGATTTTCACAGAAAGATACTGATAGTAATTTAGAAATGCAAGCTGTAAATACGCAAGAGAACAATAGTATAACTTGGATTTAAATGAAGGGAGAAATAAAAATGGAAATATCTCTAATACTTGTGGATGTGTGATTTGAACATTGTGGATGATTTCAATTTATTGGTAATTTAGATTTCTATTTTATAGTATGTAAATTGGTTTTCTTACTTTGAGCCAAAGTGTCAAAATGAAAGCACAATGAAACAAAATACTCTACACACTAGAACACAACTATACAGAAATTACAAATTTCAAGACAACATCACTATCTGAATAGTCTTGGTTCAGAGTTTTTAGAATTACATCTAAACTATACAACATCACAAAAACAACTGAAAAAACAGGACGACATAAGACAAGTCCCCAGGGGAGAGAGGAAGGGGAACACAGCACCCCATTGCATACCTCACCCCTGTCTGCATGGGGCACTGTCCCTGAGAGAACTGAGGGGTGGAGATGCATCCCATGGAACATAATTCAATTAGACATGTATTTTCACTTATAATCAAAAGTACGTAAAATATTAAACTAGGGCAATCCAACAAAGAATGGATCATCAAATTTAAAATTGGACACTATAATAACAATCATCTAAACAAATAAATATGCTTTGATAGGTTCTGTAGGCCAATTTAGTCTAAAGAATGCTAAAAGTTGGTGAGAACCAGAATTAGCTTAGCTTTTGCAGACCTGCCTAGCTGTAACCCAAATATATTTTGATTTGCTAATGCAAACTGAGGTAGTTTATTGAGGTCCTTTCCCATTAAAAATTGTGGCATGCTGTTCTGGGCTCCTATGCATTGAGATGTATTGTAAGGTCATTTCGGAAAGGAAATGCTCTGTGGAATTCTATTTAAGACTCCTGCCCATTGAGATGTCTTGTGAGGTCATTTAGGATAAAATAAAAAATGCTCTATAGAACCTATAACATCATGTTTGCTTGTTTCTATGAATGTTTAATTCTACAATGAATTTATCAATCCTTTTCTATTGTCTTGAGCTAAGATTTCACATACCAGGTTTTCCTTGTAAATGTTTGAAATTTGTTTGACACCATTCAAATTTACACTCATTCTTTGGACATAAACTGTCTTCATTAGGGCTCCTCTACGAGTTTCACGTGTAGTTTGTGTGTTGCTTCTTCAATTCACAATCATGATTTTCTTTTTGAGTCTGGCTTCTTTATGTGAGCAGATGACATACTCTGATTTGGAGTTGATATTATTATTATTCCTGGAATGGAGTATTTATCTGGTTTTGCAATTTTTTTTCTTTTTCCGTTGTCCCAAAAATGAACAGTGATTTTACTCAAATGTTGAATTTCTGATTGTTCAGAAAACAGAGACGAAGTATTTTAAAGGTACCTGTATTATAAGTAAATAGTGACTTTCAATTCTGGCAAAATATTTCCAAACTATAATGGACAAGTATTAACTATTAGCTTTACCACTGCAACTCAATAACAAGAGAACTATTATTAATTCACATAATAATAACTAAGGATAATCTAAAAATAAGCATAAGCATATATGGTACAAGACAAAATATAATGGCATATGGACATAATACCTAAGAAATCTGGACAGTACTGAAAGTTAGACAAAAGAAATATAGTGTAGGTGTTATTAGAAGAGTGCAGGGAATTAAAGAACTACACTTCTATCCTTCTAAGTACTCAATCAGCATATAAAAGAGAAATAGCTTTTAGATCTGAAACAAAAAAGCCTTATTTTGATCTATCTTATCAAACACTAGAGCTGGGAATTGGAGAATGAGTCATAAAACTGGAATGTTAGAGAGGAAAGGAAACACAAAATGAAATGTATGCACCTGGAAATTGCTGGATATGAGTGCAGAAATGATTGTAGGTAACTGTCACTGAAATCTAGAAGTCTTGTGATGAATTTTCTGGAAAAGTAGTGCGACTGCAGTGCTGGAGGGGCACAGGTGTCCTAGTGTCTGACACTGTTGAAACATTACAAGAAGTTGTCTTTGATAAAACATCCTGTTCCAGTCTGTAATCAACCTTTGTTCACTCCAGAATGAGATAACCAGATTTGAGCTAGATGAATAGGGAAAATTGGTTGTGTTATTTAAAGATTGCCTAGCTGAGTTCCCTGTTGAGTAAATTTCAACTTAAATCCATAAAAGCATTGTAGGGGAAATGGAAACTGTGTGCAGACGTAGGTGAGAGGGAGTGTGATGGATGCAAAGAGGCATAAACAACAAACTCTAAGGGGTAGATCTAAGACAAAGTGTTGTGTGTTTGTCATAGAGGATGAAAGAGAGATGAAAAAGAGTGATCACAAAGGACAAGCAAGAGGTTGAAAGACTTAAGATCTGGCAATGGTTTCAAGGATGAGGGTTTGACAAAGGTTCCTATGGCTTCTGAGTGATGAAAATAGAGAGAATAGGATATTGCATTGAAGATGGGGGAGGAAAACTACAAGGATAACAGAACTCAAGGGCTGAAGGGAGACTCCATAGCTTTACATCTGCATTGCTAACTATGCTGCCTTCTTGCCTTGACAATGTATTTTCAATTCATCTTTTAGGAGTGGAGAGAGAAACCTAAGTTTTCACAATGAAGTTTAATTGCTTAACAAGTTTAAAGTGGGAAAAGTGGGCTTAAATATCAACCTAAACTAAGTTTTAGGGCTTGTGATTTACAAAAATGTAGTGACAGTTAGGTCAATTGTTGACAAAGAAAGTTTGATGAAAGAATTTTACAAGCATAGGGGTGCTAGGGGCACAAATTATCTAGCATTTATGTTAGTGGGCACAAATGTCCCTTCAAGATACAATGTTCTAGTTTTGGGTGGTGATTAGGGGTGGTTCTCTAATGTCTAGGAAGCTTGCAATGCCATTCTGGTTTGTGATCATTAGGGAGGTTGAAAATAGGTGTAAAATTACCCTAAAACACACTAGGTCAATGAAAGTAAAAATTTAGACTAGTGTTCCACGGAGTTTCAGGGACAGGGACGGGGGGACAACAGGGGATGCGTTTCGGGGACGGGAGACGGGGTCTAAGTTTGGGGGCGGTAGGGGGACAACAGGGGGACGGTGGCGGGGGGGCGGTGCTGAAATACATATATTACATGAAAAATTAGTTATAAAAAGATGTATAACAATATAATTATATAACTGTAGAAGCCTAAGTTGCATCCAAAAGTATTCTTGATTTCAAATATATGTTATGATGTTTTTTAAGATAATAGATTAACATTGCTTTTAAGTTTTTAACATCTATGTAAGAACAAATTAGGTTCCTACAAGATGTATGTTTGATGTTGGAGGATATATGCAAGATATTTGGAGTGGAAAGATATCCCAAATATTGAAGCACTTAGCATATAGTCTGGTACAATTCTGTCCAAACACTTGGTTTACAAACCAGACATGTTAACTGTCTCCACTCTACATGGTAATTCAGTCATTGCCCGCGTCATTGCATTCCATGAGATGACGACTCTTTGAGGCATTCAATTAGGCAGCTCACGTGCCTTGCCATTGCTTCCACATTTTGCATACTATACAGTGTAAATTGCTGGGGCCACATAGGCCCTAAGGTAAATAAAAAAATAAAACAAAAATTAAAATACAAATAAAATAAAATATTAAAAATCTACACACTTGGCAGTCTCCCAAAAGTTTCCTAGAAGTTTCCCTAGAGTCTCCCAAAAGTTTCCTAGAATTTTCCCAAAGTTTCCTTGGGGTCGAGGGGACGTTTGGAAGTCTCCCAGAAGTTTCTGTAGAGTCTCCCTGATAGAAACGACCAGGAAACGTTTTCCTCCATGAGGAGAATTCTAGGAAACGACGAAGAAACTTGGAGACGGCGGGGGGATAGCGGAGGGACGTTTCCTAGGCGTCTTCTCGTCTTGGAAACGTACCTATGTAATTTCATCTTTACATTTTTCCCCCACTTTAGTAGGCTAATGATATTAAGTGGAAGAAGCATGCTAAAGTAAACGTACGGTAAATATCATTGCATTGATGTAAGGATATGCAAAAAGTGATACAAATCTTCATATTCTTCTTCATTTGTTCTTCCATGAGCATGTACTTGTTCTTCCAATGCACCATGAAAGCAACATAGTCATTGTATAGATACAATGCCATATGGAAGCATTTTGATAAGTGAGATATACTTAACATTTAAACAAGGGAAGTATAAGCAAGTGTTTGTTCATAGATAATATGAAAACATACATAGAAACATATCACATACATGAATAATATAGGAAAGAAAACAAACATTGAGCATGGTATACTAAGCATGGCAATGTATACAAGATGAAAACAAAACACCATGTAAATGCAAAATTCCCATATTCTAAGCGGCTAATTTTGCAACACTAGAGAAGGGAAAAGATAGGAGGAAGATCCAAGGGAATCATGTAATGAGAGGTAGGTGGATGGATGCTGGGTTTGCATATGAAAGGATACCATGGCAAAGTTTTGGCTATATCATAGCCATCGAGATGTGATAAATATGATGTAGGATAAGGCTAATGCTCATGATGATAAAAGCATTGTGGTTACCACCCAACTTATAGGGCTAGACTAGGCCATAGTCAAAAAGGTAAATGATTATAATGGCTTTGAGATTGGCACCCAAACAAGGCTAGGCCAGGGCAAAAGTAATAGCTAGTAAAAAGGGGCTGTTCCATCCCCCAAAAGGTAAAAAGATAAAAGGGGCCATGCCATTCCATAAAGATAAAAATAATGATGTCAAAGGCTATGTGGTAACCACTCAATTTGATAAAGAGGCTAGGCCAGGTCCGATTGGCAATGATGTCGATATCGTTATGATGTAAATAAGGTATAGGGTATACCCGTCCCCCTCCTCTTAAATTTATTAGTGAAGGAATAGAGCTAATTAAATTGAGGTAGATAATAAGGGGGGAAAGAATAAAATGCCAAGGTATATGTGTGATAGAACAATAGAGGAAAGAGGGAAACATGTAGGTTATGTCCCCAACAATGGAAAAGGATAAAATGTTAGGGATGATAGGTAAGCATTGAGGGTCATAAAGGATAATTGGGTGATGAAAAGGAGAACAAAGGAAAAGACAATGACCTAAGGAGAAGGGGACATTTGATTGAGGTAATGCCCCAATTCTAAGGGATAATAATGAGATGCCCCTAGTGAGAGGGTAATGATGATGAGTGTAGGAGAAAGGGAAAAAGGCTATGATCAGCAAAAAGATACAATAATGTAGATGTCAAGTGGTCATAGTATGCAATGTAGATGTAAAGTGAAATAGGGACCAATGAATAATGCCCCTTGTGAGAAGCATAGGAAGAGGATAGATGAGATAGTAATGAAGATATCCATAATAATGATGAAATAATATGATAGATGTGGATAGTGTGAGAAAAATAGGAGAGGATCAACGAAAGTGGAAGGGGGATAGGATAGATGTGTACTAGGATAGAAATGGATAAAATAAGTAAGAACCAACCACTAACTTGTAGTTCATTAAACACCACCCTAAGCTTATGCACAAAGATTATGAAGAGGTTTGACTAAACCATAATCCTTCATAGGCTATGTACATAAGGGTATCATAAGTAGGTCTAATAAGAATGCAAGGGAAAAGCATACTAACAAAGATGTGACACAAGGCTATACGTGAGTTAATGTGGGGCTTATCATAAATAGGTCAAGGAACAAGGCAACGAATACTCCTGGACTTCGAAGATAGAGGAAGACAAATGATAAGGGGATGGGAATATGTTATGTGGGAAACCAATCTAAGTTCATGCAAGATGTAGGAAAGGGGAGAAGAGGTGTCGTCAACTTACAAGATTCTAGACTTAGATCAATGATAGCCAATAGGTTGGATTAGGGAAAAAAGGGGAAAACTCAATCAAGAGGAATCCGCCTAAAGCAATTTTGCAAGATAAGGGAATGCATTGTGTTCATGTTGTCAAGTTTTTATTACGTTTACTTTTTGATTTTTGCTGTGGTTTAGGCACTTTTGCTTTAAATTTTTATTCGTTTTTGCTTTAGGATGAGGTTACCCCCTAAGCCTAACCCCATGTAACTAAGAAGATCAAAGGACTGATTACCAAAGGCTAAATTAAGCAAGTAATGAATATGTATATACCCTTTTCAATGTGGCTCATTGTAGGCTAATTCTTTGGGACTCAATTCTTGATGAGGTAGTAACAAGGAAGTTCCACCCACAAGCCTCTAGGAGCAACAAGTGAGATTGGATATCAGGAAAATATGAGAGGGGAAATACAGGTATGGACAAATCATGGAATTCCTATCAAGCATTTATAGTGTACTGAGTGCAAATAAGACCAATAAGGATAATTATAATGGAAATGTGGAAGATGGTTGGGAAGAAATCTATAAAATCCATGACTAGGTTTGTGAAAGTGCTAGGCAAGAGAGCAAGAGACAAATATGCTATGGACTAAGATGGGATATGAGTACGAGGAATTGTGGAATACAAGGTAAGGAAATATAGTAGTAGGATACCTATAGCTGGAGGGCATTAAGAGTGCTGAAAAAGTCTTTATCATACATGGTACATAAGCAAAAGGTGTTAATAGATAAATCTAAAACTACATTTTATTGTCCTACCAAGGAGATGATAATCAATAATAGATAAGAGAAGTAAACAATGTTGTGGGTAACATATCACATGGAGATGTGATATATATGAGTAGAGCAGAAGGAATAGTAATAAAAGTAGGATAAGATGGCATAGATGAAGATGAAACAAACAAAGAACCCTTGTGACAAAGGTGATAGATAAACAGAGTGAACAACAAACATGGAGTAGGAACAAACTAGGCATGTAATATATGATATAAAAATGATTGATCTTTGAGAGAGTGGTACATAAAAAGGGTATAAAGAGATGTGTAATAATCTAGTGTGGGATGTATGGGAAAAATAGCACAAAGGGTTATGGTGGGACAAAGTTAGTCCTAATAAATAGGATACATAAATTGTGACTATGAATCTAGGATCGTTATTCTCAGCCATTATAGATCAGCACAGCGGTGGGGAAGAAAATAGGATAATAACACATCTTGACAATGGCTATGATGAAAAAACATGTCTTGCTTTGGGTCAACATGTAGAGGATATGGCTCCCTAATGCTTTGCATCATCTCCAAAAGACATAGTAGGAAAACACAAAGAGTGATGACAACGTAAAGTGGAAATGCACATGAAGAGAATACAATATATAGAAGGAAAATAGAACATTATATTGGGTGCTTCAACAATATTTGGGTTAAAATGAAAAGGGAGAATATTGCCCTAATGCTTTGTATTGTTCCCAAAAATTGTTTGAGGAGGGTAGGAATAACATATACAAAGAACTAGTGTAAGCAACAAATAGAGGAAAGGTGTATAACAAATAACATCAAACATTGCTCCCATGCGTTGGCGTGCACTATAGATCTTCAAAATAGTGGGGGATGATAACCATAGGCATGAAGAGAAAACATGATAGGGACTATGTACGGTGATAAAGTATTGAAATAGGCATCTAAGGACCACAAACAGGTGGTACCTCATCAACCATAAGGTCATCATGATCAAATTCAGTATGCACAAATGTTTCTAAATGAGCTAAATCCACTTTAACACTGGGGGTAAAGATAGATGGAAGGGGTAGAATACTAGTGATGTTGTCAAACATACTATTAGGAACAAGGGCAACAATGCAGAGTGTAGAAGGTGCTTAGACTATAGCGGTCATAACAGATTTAGCAAGAGAACAAGAATGCTCAAGATAAAGAGAGTCCAAGAATGTATAAGTGTATCATCAATGGATGTATCGTGTGAAATAGATGAAGCCATGGGATCCTTAGTAGTGGGAATTGGGGAAGTTATATGAGGAGTGATTGTGAATGATGAAGGTATGATAATGGTCGATATGGGAATATATGTTAGTCGAGGATCGGAAGGATCAAGTGATAGAAGTGCTCGGTGTATCAACTCATTCCAAAATGATCAACGTACAAACTGTGACTTATGACAAGGCTAGGGTGAGGCAAGACTTTAATGAGGAGGAGGTTGGAGGATGTTCTTAGCAAACATAAGGGGTTGGGGTGGGATAGGAGTGGAGCTAGGCAAAAGATGTAAGTTAGAGAAGACATAAGATGTGTAGTAGGGGTGGAAAGCAAAGGTGGAAATGAAGGAGCTAATATTATAGGAGTACAAGGTGTTGGCAAAGGAGATTGAGACCGAGACATAAAACATTGCTTTAGGTTAGGTAGTGTAGAAGTTGGGAATGGCTGTCATGGACAAATAAGAGAGGTAGGTAAAAGTCTAGAAGGTAGAGATAATAGGTGGAGGGAGGAGGGGGCATGTTAGTTTTATGATCAGATTAATAGCACAGAAATTTAATTCAAATTCAACACAAGAACACAGCAGATACCCTGGGAAAACCCTCCACTTGAGGGAGAAAAACTCAGCAAGAAATATCACTTCTTATATTGCAATATCAACAACAATGATCTCTTTACAATGATGCCAATCTTATGGCACTTTACAGCATCACACTTTGATGCAAGAATTTGAACTCTCCTTGATAAATGATGCATTGCTGTAGGTGGATAATCGCTCTTCAATATGGAAATGAATGAACTTGACACATGTGAAGTGCATGGAATGAACTCATATAAATACAAATCAATGGAAGAGACACACCTCTTCATAATACAAAGTCGGCCATCAAGGATCATGACTAAAACAAGGAAAGGTGCGATTATCAAGAAGAGTTGGCCCCAATGAATAATTAATAACCAAATAAATAACTTTGACTTAAGATAAGATTCCATCTTCACAAGTTGGCCTCAATAATGATGTATGATCATGAGTAAATGAAGCGTCTCTTCATTTTATACCATCTCAATTCAAATAGCTGTTAAGGCTACAATTTGAATTGTCTTGAATAGCGTGCTGTGCTGGAAGAGCAGCTCGATGCTGCTCAAAACATTAACACTCCCTCTCAGCTAGGGAGGATACTTCTAGCTGTATAAGACATGTCACCTCATCGTGATGTCAACCACAATGGCTACAACCATATGTGGAAAAGAAAGATATGACCTCATCGTGATATCAACCATAATGGCTACAACCATGTACGGTATGTACAAGTGTTCATCACTTGCATGATGTTGTCACCTCAACATGACTTTCACCACGACTCTCCTAGAGGGTGAAACACAAGTACAAGAAAATCATCACGGACTCTCTCACGTGATGCTGCCATGGAGTCACACACATGACATCCACCATGGCTCTCCCAGAGGGTGGAACAAGGGCTTTCACCTCAAACCTCTCTTGTAGAAAATAATGCATTAACAAGGGATTTCACCTCGAACTTCTCTCACAGAGAAGAACTCATTAAAGAGGATCACTGATACTGAGACTACTTCTCAGTTAGGGCTGTAGTCTCCACCATACCAAGCTTATCTCTAAAATACACAAACTTTTATCCTGGAGAGAGGCTTGGTGAGAATGTTTGCCGTCTGCTCATCAGTGCTGATATACCTCAACTCTATAGCTTTCCTCAATATCATATCTGTGATATAGGTATTTGATCTCCACATGCTTAGTTTTGTCATGGAACACAGGATTGATAGAAAGCTTCACACAACTCTGGTTATCACAATGAATGATAGTAGGCTCCATTGATTGTCCAAACAATCCTGCAAGGAGCTTACGAAGCCACATTGCTTCCCAAGCTGCCACACAAGCTGCAATATACTCTGCCTCTACTGTACTCAATGCTACAAATGACTGCTTCCTGTTGCACCAGGATATCATCACAAACCCCAAACTGAGACAACATCCAGAGGTGCTCTTCTGATCAGTGACACACCATACCTAATCAGAATTAGTATAACCATGCAGCTTCAAAATCCACACTTGAAGCATACCTCAGCCCATATCCAACTGTACCATGCAAGTATCTCAGGATAAGCTTCGCTGCAACTAGATGAATTTGCCTACAATCTAGTCTAGTATAGATACATCAACGATCCAAACAATTGTCTGTACATAGTAGGATCCACCAAATTTGAACTAGCTGTAACCTCCTTAAACTTCTGAAAATTGGATTTCATAAATCAACATAAAGAACCAAGATCAACTAGATTACCATCTTCTTCAGGTTCAGTAGGCTCCCTTTGGATCTTCAAGTACTTGCATCAACCTTTTGACCTCTTCGTCCAAGATTGCCTGCAATGCTTGCCTTAGAGAAATGTTTTCCCGTGCACAACTCTGATACTGTAGAGAGTTCAGGATTGTTTTCCTCGACCTCATCCCAGATCACTCTATTCTGAAATAGGTTTGCGGAGTTACCAATATTAAATCCAGATGACTGTCTTGTGCAATTCTGATCTCATTAGCTTAAGAGGACTTTCAAGGATTTGACACTTGGCCTTGTAACACTGCAACCTTCACTTCTTCTAAGTGAGTCACAAAACTCCCTCTTGATCCCTGCTTCAGGGATTGCAAAGAAGTCTTCTGGAAGTGAACTCCCTCTAGCTACCAATTCAGTCCCATGGCTACAGGTTGTGACTTCACACTTGATCATTTCTTTGGTCGACATGACTTCCTCACAAGATGCCTCTAAGCTTTTTATCATTAAGCAATCTCTCATCACCTTCTTGCTCCTAGAACTATCTTGAAAGCATTTTGGAGAGAGATTGCTAACAGTTTACAACTATCCAAAGAAATATCAAGGCTAGAATCATACAAGGTTTACTATACCAAGTTATAGCATGAATACACAATAATTTATGAACAATATTAAAACATGAATAAATCAACCTAAAAGAGAAATATATCAAAAGATTAGAATGAAGGAATAAAGAACTTATCTTTATTGAATTTTGATATAACTCTTCCATCTTTTACTCCTCTCGAGAGTGCCGAGCTCAACACAACAAAAGACAATCTGAACAACTACAGATTTGTTGAATGCATTATTTAGTTAGCATGTAGAACCAACTCTCTCCAAGAGTTCAAGGCTCTATCACAGTTCATGCATTAGAGAATGATATCGATGTGACCAACTAATCACCATCGAAATTGCAATTCTCTTTTTATTTCAGAGTCACACTCAGAAATCTTCACAACCAGCATGAAATAACTTGCAATAAATGAAATCTTCAAAGGATCTTATGCTAGTGAACACAATTCAAGAGAAACCACTATCTCTCTTTACTAATTACAAGATCCAAATAAATGATATAACTCAGCAAACAAAGAATACTTATCTCTTTAATATTTTGATGGATGCAATTACTAGACACAATATGATACGCTGCTCTTGCGCTCAAATTAGTCCACGACCTTCACAGCTTGAACACATGCCCTTGGCAAGGTTAAATTTGAACATGGTCTTTGACCGTTCAAATTTACGATGCACTTTGTTTCTTGCTGCAACCCACCATATTATGTAATAGATGTAACACGCTTACTAGCAACACACGATTAATGAAGGTGACACCAAGTGATCTCATCCATTGGATCACAATTTAAGAGAAGGACAACACGATCTTTATTTTGTTTGAGAGCCCATTTAGGATTCACAAAATGCCTGATGTTGACAGATTGTAATGAGTGCCTTCAAACTTTTCAGAACTCAATCCAGACATTATCGTGTCTTAGCATCAATTGCTTCCACATGACCTGTTGCAAAATTATAACAATTTTTAAACTTAACTTTGTAAGCAGGTCCTTCAGACCTGTGTCCACCAGCAATGAGATGACATGCGAATATTATATGGCACTCTAAGCTATTGACGCGATCTGGAGAATGATGCACGTAGATTAATATGAGTACTTCCAATATGGCGCTGGTTAGAGGACGCTTTGTTGGAAGATGAATACGCAAAGCCTACAAGATGGTGCCAACTCGAGATAATTGGTAGATGTCATTCGCAGCTTCAGAAAGACACCGGTCAGAGCCCTAGGACGGTGAATCTTGTCTCCATCTCAGGTCCTGATACTTTCAGACGAGCGCCCCTTTGACATCAAATAGCAGTCGTACCTTACCAATATACATTTGAGGTCACCACAATTTGACGGATAGCTTGATTCTAGAATGCCATGATCGAGATAATGTAAAATTATATTTGAACAAAGACGAAGGAGATGCTCAACTCTTCAATAGAGAACATCGACCTTATGATCTTTTTCGATTAACCAAACTATATAGAGAGATCCAGGAATTTCTTCACGGGTCTGTAGAAGAATGACATCGCCAAACTCCAGCACTTGATATCCAGATAGATGATTTCCTTCACAGGCCCATCTTTGGCTATTCATCATTTTCCTCAAGATGGCGACTAAGTATAAGCAAACTTCCTCTGTTGACTCCAAAGATCGATAAATGAATTGCTATTTAACTTTATCTGCGATAAGAACCTTGCAAATTGAAATTTTGTGACACAGAATGATCTCCAGTCATCATTTTTAAACATTTGACAGAAGATCTTGATTCTGTTTAGATTTACATATTTATCAACATTCGTGATATGAATCTTGAGAATTAGCGGATTCTCCATCTACACAGTCCGCTACTTAAACTTGCGATGAAGATCCATATAACACCAACAATGCCACCTTTCTGAGACTTGTGGTTGCCTTGACTTGAACAAATCTGATCAAATCCTCCTTATCCCCGCTTTGATACCATGTTAGTTTTATGATTAGATTAATAGCACAAAAATTTAATTCAAATTCAACACAAGAACACAACAAATACCCTGGGAAAACCCTCCACTTGAGGGAGAAAAACCCAACAAGAAATATCACTTCTTATATTGCAATATCAACAACAATGATCTCTTTACAATGATGCCAATCTTATGGCACTTTACAGCATCACACTTTGATGCAAGAATTCAAACTCTCCTCGATAAATGATGCACTGCTGTAGGTGGATAATCGCTCTTCAATATGGAAATGAATGAACTTGACACATGTGAAGTGCATGGAATGAACTCATATAAATACAAATCAATGGAAGAGACGCACCTCTTCATAATACAAAGTCGGCCATCAAGGATCATGACTCAAACAAGGAAAGGTGTGATTATCAAGAAGAGTCGGCCCCAATGAATAATTAATAACCAAATTAATAACTTTGACTTAAGATAAGATTCCATCTTCACAAGTCGGCCACAATAATGATGTATGATCATGAGTAAATGAAGTGCCTCTTCATTTTATACCATCTCAATTCAAGTAGCTGTTAAGGCTACAATTTGAATTGTCTTCAATAGCGTGCTGTGTTGGAAGTAGCAGCTCGACGCTGCTCAAAACATTAACAGGGCACACTTGTGGTTATAGGTCTAGATGAAAAGAGAAAAGGAGATTGAGCCCTAGGCTAAAAAGGAGGGTGGTCACTCTTCCTAAGTTGAACTCTACTATGGGAAAATGAAGGAGGCTGGACAAAGGGGACCTATTGAAGTTGAGTAATGGAAGTTAGTGAAGGGAATTCACAATTGTCAAAGTCCTTTTGCAATTGTAGAATAGGGATCTCAAGAATCATGAGTTGAATAGAAAGTGATGGGTCATGCTAATGATAAAATGCCTTTTGCTCCACACCATATGCTCATGTGGGGGGGAAGTGAGTTTCCAAGTAAAGCAGTCAATGGTAAAATTTCTTGATGCACATAATGGTTGGAACTTGGAATGAGGAATCCTAATTTTCATGAATAAATTGAAGACATTGATGTAACATGGATAGTATAACCTGCACTTCGTCAATCTAGGAACGACCAAGGAGTAGGTGAAATTGATTTGAAGGAGGAATGATATGAGTGAGGATAAGGTCATTCATACCAATTCGAAGAGGTAACACAACCCAACCCAAATTATCAATGCACAATCCATCATAACATTTTAAGGACCCCCTAGATGCAACATAGATGTCTTGCTATGTTTGAGCATTCATGAGGTATTCTTCCATTATAATATTAAAAGAAAAAGTAGGATTGACAAGAATACCATCATATTGACCATAGTTAATGATTCCATGAGGTCTTGTTATGTTTGAGCATTCATGAGGTATTCTTCCATTATAATATTAAAAGAAAAAGTAGGATTGACAAGAATACCATCATATTGACCATAGTTAATGATTCCATGAGTGTATAAAGGACCATGGTAATCATTATCAAGAAATGACTAGAGTTGATGATTCAATGAATGTATTGTAATGCCATAAAATTGCATCCCTTGCAATTTCACTTACATTTTTGCATCCACTTTAGTGTCCACTCCCTTAGTACTAGTGTAGGCTCATTTTAGCCCCTGCATTAGCCTTTTCCCCTCTCAGGATGCTTAGGACCTCTTTTTAGCAGCCAAATTTGTGCATGAGCTTTGTGTCAAATCTTGTGTTTCTTCGTTCCCACTGTTTTGTAGCATGATTTGTTTGGACACTAGTGCACCGCGCGGACGTTTGTGTGCCATGCTAGCGTCCCACGACATTTCAACATTCAAACAGTCGTTTTCCGAGTGCTTTGCCACTTGTCACCTCCTTTTGTTGGTGGTAACGCCTCAGGACGCTTTGTAACGGCTTGAGAACCTTCTTTTCCCTCCTCTTCTCTCTTTTAAATCTATCTCTTTCATTCTATTGAACTCTCTTGGCTTCTCTCTTGAATTCTCTTGGTCTCTCTCCTCTCTTGCTTGCAGAACTCTCTTTCTTGGTACAACGTTCTCAAGTTCCCACAATGCTCTCTACTACTCTCTTGGCTCTCATAGCTGTCTCTCTCTCTCTCTCTCTTTGGCTTCCTCAAGCCTTGTTGGTGATATCTATCTACTTGTCTTGTCTCTTTGAGCATCTTGGGATTTCTCACATCCCTTGTCTATGCACTTTATCATTGTGTCTATTATCTTGTCTATTTGCTTTCTTGCCTATTATTCTATCTATCTATCTATCTAGTTATCTGTGGAGTGGGAACACTGAAATGGGGGTTTGACTGCAGCAAGCCCCTAAACAGCCCTAACATTTTTCATTGGTCTTATGTGTGCAGGTATTGAAGATATTCATTTGCTAGAGGCTTCATTGCTTGGGTTGTTGTGAGCACTTTCTTTCTCTCCCTTCCTCTTATCATTTGCATTCTTTATTTTACTCTCTGTTATAGTTTGTTATTTTTCCGCATTCTTAAGATTTCTTAGTAGTTAGGATAGTAGTAGTCGTTTAAGCTATTTTCTATGATATTCTTGGTTTTTGGCCCGTATGAGACACCAACACGCTGTGCTTTCGTATGTTTGTCATACTGCTGTCCTTTGGCCGAGAATTCATTAGTCTATCCAGAAAACCTCTGTGATCTACTCTTTTCGATTGTGGAACTCTTGCCTTTTTTTAATCCTGTCACTTTGTTGTACCCAAAACCAAAATTTTTGCTTCACTAAGGCATTTTGCTTAATTGAGTCTTAATCTTGTTAAAGTGTTGTCAGAAGGTCGTTTTTGGGGTTTTTAAATATGGAGTTGGTGTCAGTATCATGTCAGTCTGTTATCGAAGAGATTTAAGAAAAGTGAAAATTTGAACGAAAATCATCAAAATTTTCTCGGAGAAGGGAGCACATTCTCAAATAGGCGCCCTATCTTTTAGGGCTCGATCCTGTTTTTAGGGTTTGTTACCCTAGCAGGACTTTTGTAGGCATCACGTCACTGCGCGAGCTATCGAGCTTGTCAAATGGACTTTTTGTTCGATTAAAGATCTGGCAAAATGAGGCGAAAGCAAGAATTGACTAACACTAAGAAAAGCGCAGTTTTGAGAAAGGCGCCCATCTTTTTGAGGTGCCGATGAAGGTTTTGGCTAAATGCCACCAAGATGTTTATCTCACATTTGTTCGAGCCGCGCATCATCCGATGGGTGAATCCCGAGTTGCGGTGCGAACACGAGGTCAAACATAGGGTCAAATCTTAGTCGAATGTCGAGGAAAAAGCAAAAGAGCACATTTGGGGAAGGCACAAGCTTTTCTAGCCTTTATGCTTTCTTCATGATTCCGGATGCCCAATATGTCGGTGTTGTTGACTTTCCGTTTGTATCACCGTCCGGAAAATGATTGACTTGCGGTGGAGGTTTTATATTATTTTTGCGTTTGAAGAATGCGGAGGAGAAAAAGCTTTTTTTCTTTTTTTCACCCTACGCTGGAGAAATGTATCTTTGCGATTGTTGTGTAATGAGGTTAACTCCGGTGAACGAGATCCAGTCTTGAAAGTTGATAAAATGAAAGTTATGAAGGATTTGTTTTTTCCCTTCGTTCGAGATACATAAGTCAAAATTTGACTAAGTTTGAGAAAAAGTGCAGCTTTTGAAAAAAGGCGCTTGGATTTTTGAGCCTTCAGATGTCTGTTTTATTGTTTCCATTCTCAAGATATCTTTTGATCAGTTTTTACTTAGCTCCGCAATGCAACTGTCAGCCAGCCAATCGGAGAAGTCAGAGGATGAAAAGAGGTCCCGGCAACGGTTTTAGCTTAAATTTTCATGAAATTTGGCTAAGTCTGGAATTCGCTTGAGAGTTCAAAGTTGAATTTTCGAAAGAAAGTTGAATGGACGCCTTAACTGGAGTTTTGACTGCAGTTAGACTAAACGTTTTCTGGGTTGTCATCTTTAGTTCGTATATTGGCATGTTGAGTGATCTTTCAGTTCGCATGTTGAGTTAACTAGTTTGCATGTTCAGTTAACTATCTTGCATGTTGAGTTAACTTGATTTCATGTCCACTTAACTGAAGGTTATCAGTGAAAGTCAACTGGAGTTCACATGCATGGCGAATTTGGTTGCAATTGTGAAGATTTTGGTGAAGATGGCGCTTCATTAAGTGTCAATTGGAGTTCAAGAAGGACGGCATGAATAATGAAGCATAGATTAGTGAAGTATGGCGCATGAAGTTGTTGACTTTAGTTCCAAAAGGGTCGCCATATTTGGATTTTATTGATGAAGCATAAATTAGTGAAGCTACGCCCTTTACAAGGAATGACAACTGAAGTTCCAAATGGGTTGTTATTTTTAGAATTAAATTGAAGCATAGGTGTGAAGTTGGCGCACTTCTTGAAGGCCAACTGAAGATTGAAAAGGGTCGCTATTTTTAGAACATGGATTGCATGATATATGGCGAATTTCTCATCTCAATTAAGGTTGTTAACTTTAGTTATCTAAAGGGTCGCCTTAGTTCAAATTGGTGAATCCCAAGCAAGTGTGAAGATGGCGAATTCAATATAGATTGCTAACTGAAGTCAAAATCGCATGGTTTTGTTAACTGAAGACTTGAAAGGGAAACCCTAATGCATGATGATTTATTTAGCATATCTGAGTTCCAGTTAACTGTGATGAGATCCAATTAGAAGCCAAGCGCACTTTTCATGGATTCCTTGCTTAGTGCGAATTTTCAAAGATGAAAATCTATATATTTCAGCCATGGCGTCCATTATTTCATCATCTTTAGCTCTGAAGTTCTTATTCTTTTTGAGCGACCAGCAAGCTAAAGGTGCTACAGGTGTCCGATTTCAGCGTTCTTTGTAGCAACGAGTTCAGATTGTTCAGAGGAAGGCGATTCTAGACTTTATTTTCACTTTGCATGCAGGTTTTATCAAGTTTCAAAGAAGAGATTTGCAGATTTTTCAGAAGCAGACAAGCAAAACTTTCTATCTTCTGTCTTATTTCTTCTATTTCTCACCTTAGGTACTTTCTTCGCATGTCAAAGAAATTCAACACATATTTAGAATCTGATAATCTGGGTTCGCATATTTCAGCATATACAGCAAAACCCACGTCTTAGATTTTTTCGAGAAAATCGCCTCGTAGCCTTCATTCTGAAGCTCTGTGCCTTTTTCCGAGAATCTCTTTGCATGTGGGCTTGAAACACATTTTTTCGAGAATCTAGCTTTTTGGGTTTGTTCAGAATTCAGTTGTGCACAAAACCCACGTTCCAGAAAAATTTCGAAAATTCCTTTTGTCAGAGGCTATTTTTAGCCTTGCCCGGAGGTTTTCAGAAAGTTTTTCAAATATATTCGACTTTACAGTCAAAAGTCATCATTTTCAAAATACAGTTTAATCTCATTGATTACAAGGTGAAATCGGCTCTCACACACAATTTCATCAAAACTTCGGATACGGACCTGAATCATGTTTATCCAGTGGTAAATCTGAGCAGTCTGGAAGGTGTTAGCAGCAATTCGTTGAAGAGTCTTGAGCGTTCCGGGTTGCTGGCAGCGGCATCCATTCCTATTACTATCTTTGATCTTGAGTTCGTTCTTGCTTGCATTAAGCATTATGACTCGTCTTCACAACAAATCAGATCAGTTGATGGAAGAGTTGTTTGCAGTCTTAAACTGAAGGACATAGAGAAATGTTTTGCTATCCCTCCTCGCTTAGATAATTTTACTGTTGTTCTTGAAGCTTGTGAGAAGATATGGGATGCTAATCCACAACGTTCACAGAGAAAGGTTGCTCAGAAATGGTTGACAGTTCAGAAAACTAACATGCCTAAGAAGGTTGGTCGTGGAGAGTTCAAAGAGGAAGTTGGTGTTTTAATAACTTTACTTAACCGAGTTACTGGTCAATCAGATGCTAGCACTTTCCGTTCATGGATGTTTTACTTGATTACCAGAATTCTTGATGGAACAGAGCGTTTTGACTGGGCTATGCTGATTAGTGATTGTTTACATCAGCAAATTACTAATTTTCTCAAATATCATGAGTTTCATATCATATCCTACTTAGTTTACTTGGTTGCATTTCAAGGTAGCTACAGACTTCTTAAAACCAATGGCACTCTTGGTGTTCAGCGTATTCATGAGTATTATCCTCAGTTGGAGTTTTCTCAATCTGAGCAGGACTTTCGAGCAGTCAATGATCACTTTTCCATGAGAACCGTTAGAGATCTTGATGACGAGATGCACATTCGCTTTTCAGCCGAGGCCAAATTAGCAATGGAAACTTGGGCAGATTGGTTCATACAGTTTCCTACTTTCACATACATCCGTGTTTATGGGTATGTTGGAGAGCCCCTGATGTTGCCAAGATATCCGTCAGATAAGATCGTCTTTATGGAGTTCCTCAGACAAATGCAACATGTTCACTTCTTTCTTCGTAGTCGTCATAAGACTGCAGCTAATTTTCCATTCACATTGGGAATTTACACATGCAATGCGGCAACAAATGCCACGTTTATGACTACTGAGATGGAAAGGTTCAAACTCAAGACTTATACTGAGAGGCGTTCCTATGATCCTCTCGGTCATTATGCAAATCGGTTAGAGCGAGGGATTTCACATAAGCCAGCACTTGAAGATTTCTGGGCTAATTGTGAAGATGAATTCGAGGTTCGTCGTCGTCACTATTGTAGACTCACTATTGGACAGCTCTCTGATTACCTATCAGAAGATGTTGATGGTCTGTCAGATGATGATGGAGAAGTTCTTCTCAATTCATTTATCAAAGATCAAGTTGCTCGGCAGCCACTTCGCTCACCTGATTGGTATGCTAAGGAGAATACTTCTATTGAAGAGGTTTCCAGATCAGTTATCAAGACTAGCAAGTTATTCTTGGAGAGCAAACGAACGCAAAATTCAGTTCCTGTAGCAGAGCCGCCCAAGGATTTTTCTTCGTTGCCTTCTACTTCTAGAGCAAGACCCAGAGTTAAAGCCATTATAATACCTCCTGAAGGGGTTAGACTCAGTGGAAACACGAGGAAAAGAGCTACTCGTAAGAGGAAGCAGAAACAGGTTGAGAATGTTCCTGAAGTTCCAGTAGAAACAGTTATTCAGGCTGAACCTCATATTGAACCTCCTAGTTCACCTCACATGCAACCTATTGACATAGATTCTGAGCCTGAGACACCAATTCAAGCAGGATCAGAGACAACTGAACCACCACAGGTTGATACATCAGGGACAGTCTCTCCTCGGATTGAAAATATTGTTCAGTCTTGTTGGCTCGAGAAATCTTTGGGGAGACAGAGGCGAGAACCATCATACAATCTTGATTTATCTGAGTTCGGTGAACCTTATCAGAAAAGGTCTAACAAGAAGATAAAGAAACAGGTACATATTGAAAAGACTCCTGAATCAGAGATTGTTATCGAAGTTGCAGTTCCTCCAGAGGGTAAAAGCTTAGATGAAGTCGAAGTGGGTGACTTTACATTTACTAAGGCAAATCTTGGCAGGACCACTAGAGAAACAGATGTAACTCTTCTTAAGATTGTCACTAATAATCTTGAAGAGCGTATCACAAAGGATGGAGAAGATAAAGCCTTACTCAAGGCTGAAAATAGTCAACTTCGTCAGTACATTTCTGATCTTGTTCATGGAAATCCAAATAGAGTATCTGTTCTTCCTCAGAGTACACCTGCAGAACAGCAAAAACTGGATCAGTTGGTTAGTCATCGCAGACTTTTGGACAACTGGATTGAAAGTTTAGTTGCTGCTGGTCGGCGTCTTCTTGCAGATTTATATCAGTTAAGAAGTGATGTGCATAAGCTTCATCAGGGTGTTCAGTCACTTGAGATTGCAGTTGCAGAGAGTTTGGCGAAGGATCGTGTTCTAGTATCTCAGTTATCAGTTGCATGCGATGCTTTGGAGTTGGTCGAAGATCAAGAGAAAGTCTTTACTTGGAGAGAGCAGCACCTTCTTAGAATGGAAATATGTGAGAGGATCTCTACTAAGTTATTTTCACTGAAGGATGATGTGGTTGGAGTACTTGCACTTGTTAGCGGTTTCGTTGTTCAGATTCCGTGTCATTATCTTCTTGAAGATGGCACGTATGTTGAGTTGGATAAAGTACAAACAGAGTTTGAGAAACTGATTCGTGACAGCCTTGAAGGTGAACCTATGGCGCCTAAATTAGAGAATATTTCAGTGATTGCAGCCAGTTTTAGAAAGGAGACTGAAGATTGTAAAGATGGCAAGCACACAATTACAGAAAGTGGCAGAGAACTAATGAAACAGACTATTGTTTTGGGCAGCGTCAAAGTGCCAGATGACAAAGAGATCGATGAGTTCTTGGTCGAAGTGTTAGACCGAGTTGACATGGAGTGATCTGCCAGTTGGAACGTGCAGTTAGTTTCGAGGGTTGAGTCTTGAGTAGCAGTTAACTCGACTTTCAGTCTTGAGTTCACTCGCTGACTTAACACATGCTTATCTCATCCTTGGAATTATCAACACAGGAGTTAGGGTTAGGGTTTCCAGTTAACTGAAGGTAGTGGCCAGTTAACTTTGCTTTAAATAAGGACGTGCATGGTCCATTTTAGGTTAGATGTTTCAGTTAACTGATGGTAGCTTTCCAGTTAACTGTATAGTTTTACTTCATTAGGGTTTGGTGCATAATTTGCATGCATTGCAAGAACTGTAGTGAACTCAAGGTGATTTTAGGGTTACCTACACCTTGATGTATATAAATAAGAGCTTTTGCTCATTTGTAATTAACTTTTGCTTGAGAGAGAAATATATGCTCGCCTACCTTGCCCTCAATATTGCTCTTTGGTATTTGTTCATGTGTCTCGCTAACGATTAATTGTTATGCCACATAGGGTTTCAAGAGATTGTAATGGTGGATTCTTTCCATAGTTTAGATAAATCTGTCTTGTGAATCTTTTATTGTTATGATTAAGCGTTATGCCACATAGGGTTTCGTGAGATTGTGATGATAAAATCGTTTTGTGAAGTCTTTACTATGCTGATCAAGTGTTATGCCACATAGGGTTTCATAAGATTGTCATGGTAAATCTTCTCATAGTTTAGATAAATTTGTTTTGTGAATCTTTTGTCATTACGATCAAGTGTTATGCCACACAGGGTTTCATAAGATTTTGATGATAAAAGCTGTTTTGCGAGTCTTTACTGTTATGATCAAGTGTTATGCCACATAGGGTTTCATAAGATTGTCATGGTAAATTCTTAAATCTGTTTTGTGCCCAATAAGCTTGTTTAGATTGAGATGATAGTTGCGCCACCTTGCCTTCAAGTCGAGAATCTAAACACGTTTATCGTCAGTTAGTCATAACCTTGCTCCGTTTCCTCATGCTCTGATTTCTTGAGGAGATTGGATAGATTAGTTTAGTTGTAGTTGGTAGATCTGCAAAACCAGAAAAACTTAGCCGCAACGTATAAGTTCTTTCAAGAAAGTCTTGTGCCTCTACAGCTGAAACAAAAAGACAGGATTTAGTTTAGTTTATTTCCTTGCAAGTATTTTGTCAAGCACAACGAGGGAGCTTCCCCTCCTAATTTGAAGAGCACTCATTGCGTAGTGTGCATAGGCTATGCGTATGAACTCTTACTGCAGAGGTGCTAGTTCTTACGCCAACACACTTGAGCACTACTCCTTTAGGTAGTCTAAGGTAGTTTAGGGTAGTTCGTTCCCTGGGACTCTCTTGGTAACTAAGAGAGTTGTGAGTAGTGAATTCCCCTTCTCTACATGTATAAAGGACCATAGTAATTGTTATCAGGAATTTCAATAAGAGACAAGGTAATAAGAGGAAGGGATGGAGTGGAAGGATGAGGATCATCCTCATCAATAGGTACTACATCAACCATGCTCACAAAGTTGTCAAAAGATACTATAGGAAAGTGGTCACTATGCGAAGGAGGGTCATCATCAAAAGAAGGAATGGATGGAGGCCTACAAATTAGAGTTGCATTGTTGGATTGCTTGTGTTGGAGAAATGGGTTGGTGTAAATCTAAAGGTTTTGATTGGGTGGGACAATCGAGGGATTTCCCTATCATTAAGGCCATCTATGTGAATTTGATTAGGATCAATAAAGTGCTGATTTTGTGTAGCAATCCCATGCATCGTTCTATATCCTAACCAAAAGCCCTATGATATTGACATAAAGCTTTGTCATCGTATCCATGAGGAAGAGGAGAGAAGTGCCTAGAGGGAGGACAAGAGGAAGTGTGAGGAGGTTAGCAGCAATCACCTTTGACATATTTGAATATTATGAATCGGATAACCCAATAAATTGTTTAGTTGGACGTGGCCAAAAGGAAATGTTATTGGTTGATTGGACAAGAAGATGAGGTGTTGGAAAAGAAAAAGATTTAGTAGATGCCACAATATTAATGGTTTCTTTGAGTCTATTTTGTTGTAATTGTTGTTGAATTGTTTTTGAATGGTTTTGAGAATTTTTGAGAAGAGGATGAAGTAGGATTGGTGGCCAAACCAATAGATGCATGGTGCACTTTAGCCATTTTAGTTTCATAATCCCTAAGAGTGGCACATAGATCAGTGCAAGTGTTACATTTCTAAATACCAACTTCTCCATGATAGAAGGAAAAATATTTTCCATAAACACATGTTGAATCTCAATAGTTGGGAGATGGTAATGCATCTTAGCCAAAATGGATTACAAGCGAAGCACAAATCACAAAATTTCTCGTTTGTTCCTTGCTTGCAATGAATGGGATCAATGAATTTAACTTCCAAGTTAACTTGAACTTGGAAGTGGCTGACAAGTGCTTTAGCTAGCATATCCAAGGATTGAATGGAATTGTGAGGCAATGAATAAAACACTCTAGAGCATGAATCTTGAGTGTGTAGGGAAATAACTTTGTCAAAATACAAGCATCGTGGATATAATCAATACAAATAGCAATAAAAGACTATATGTCCCTTTACCATCATAAAGAGGAAATTGAGGTGCTTTGAAGTTTTCAGAAAGGGTGAGCTAAGATGTCATAGGAAAGGGGATTATGGTGAAGGTCCATGGTAAGCTCATCAGTTCACATAGGGATAGCATCCAACTTCTTCTGCACTTGTTGTAGATGATGGAGAAATGTGGCATGGTTGGGTTTGTGGATGATGGATAAAAAGTAGGAGGTGGTGGTGGGAAATTAGAAGCATATGTAGGTGGTACAAATGTAGGAAAGGTAGTAAAAGGTGATTTGGGGGAGTATGCATAGGGAAAGTAGGGGGTGGATAATATAAAGCATGAGTGATAGAAGATTTTGATGGGGTGGAAATTGAGTGATACATGGATATAGTAGGAGGAGTAGATGAAGTGGTCATATAGATATTGTGATATGAAGGAATGTGTCCAAAATGAGAGATTGGGGAAGAAAAGAAGTTGATGGAAGGAAGGGAGGGAGGCACCAAGGAGTGAGAAGCAATGATGGGAAAGGTATAGAAGATAAAGTTAGTACTTTTGTCAAAGGGGAAACATGGATTTGTAGCTAAGAAGGTGGGGGAATAGAATATTGTAGGTGAGAAATGTTTGGAAAGTGGAAGTAATAGTGGAAATGATATGGATCTATGGAGGTGTAGATGGACGAAATATCTTGGTAGATGTAAGGATAGATGATACAACAAAAGAGGATGTGCCAAATGGATTAGTGAGAGGAGTACAAAGTAGAAGAAGGTGCATTTGCATGCATTATATTACTAATGTTTTGGAGCATCTCAAGGCTAGATGGATTAGTCAAGAGGAGATTACTCAAGGAGTCAATAAGGCTTGAAGGAATAGGGGTCACATTTAGGTTAGCTGCATTCTTTACTTCTTGGAGTTGAGCTACTATTTTCATGAGTTGTTAAAATCAAGTTGGGCAGCTTGGTTAAATTTGTCAATGGTTGGGGAAAGCAACAATTTCCTCATAAGAGGTGGAAGGGGCAAGAACACCAGCCATGGTGGGATTTAGATGGGGACTACAATGAGGAAGGGGTCTAGGAGGAAAAGGATCTTAGGTTCTACCACAGGTAGGGGGCATGGACTAGGAAACTAGGATAATATGAAAATGCTAAAAGAGGAAAGACATAGTATGGTCAACAAAGGTTAATGAATTGGGAAAAGAGAATGATGGGTGGAGGTATACAGAATGGGGAATGAGATACACAAAACAAATCTAATGATTAAACATAGAAAGAAAGTGATGAGAATCAAAACCTAAGGTTTGAAGGAAGATAAAGGCAAAAGGGTGAAACCAAACAAATATAAGGAAGATGAAGAAGAAAAGTGTCATGTCACCATTTCCGGCATGATCATCATTTGGAGGTCGATTAGCCTATTAGCCACTCCCGTAGGTTAATTTGCATGGAAAGGGAATGATTAGTTGAACCCGTTGAAGAGAAAGGCAATAAAAAAAAATAAAAAAATAATAAAAGGGGAAAAAGGTGAAAAAGTGAAAATAAAATATTATAAAATTAAAGTGACTTTTATAAAGTGAAAAAGTGAAATAATAAGATAAAATAATAAAGCTACTTTATTTTTATAATTATTTCCCAAAATGGGGCAGCCACTTTTGGAGAAGGAAAAATTCTTAAAAAGAAGTAAAACATGTCGGCCTTGGCTGGAACTTCATAAAAAGGCTATTGAGGGGTCATTCTAGCATATGGGATTGAGAAATTGAATTTTGGAGAACTTTCAGTTGTCAGTTGCACCAACAGGTTCAGCTCTTCTTAGGATGAAAACCCTTCAAGGAATAAGTGGTAGTGGACGAAAACCCATTGCCATTCAAGGTGAATCTGAAATATATCGAGCCAATTTTTTTCAATTTTTTTGATTGCAATAAGCAGAGCAATACACAGTCGTTAGGGTTAGCTCTAAACCAAAACGATACTGAAACAACTCTAACCAGAATGTACACCAGGATCCCGATGTGGGCAAGGTGTGAGCATTGGTTAGAGGATCTAAATGGAGAAACAGAACTGGAAGGAACTCTAACCAAGAATGGCGCCAATGATGGCGAGCATATGGTCAGAGGGTCTTAATTGAAAATGCTTATGCAAGAACTCTAACCAAGAATGCGCCGGCGAACGACGAGCATGTGGTCAGAGGATCCCTACTATCTAATATACTGAAAGCACACTCAACACCAAGTATGTGCTACTCAATCCAATACGGAAATGAGGCGACCATATGGCGGAGATAAAAGAAATACAATTGCTATTACAGAATGCAAAGAGGAACATTACAAATCATGATAAAGCAAGATTAAAGAACTGCTGTCAGTACTACTGTCAGCTTACAATATGAAGAGCATTCGCCTGCCAAAAGCATATGAGTATAACAGATTAGCATTACATCATATAAAGAACTCTCCTTTGCTTAATCAAAGATGCCGAGACCAATGTCTTCTCTCAGAGACCAAATGATGATTCTGATTTTTAACAGATCTGCACTTTAATTTAATAACCAGCAACCTATCAACTTACTTAATTGATCATATCTCTCTCACAACTCATCCAATTGACATGAAACGAAGTGCAATAGACCCTAATGATGAAGGCGACCAAAATAGAACACTGAAAACTAATCAAAAGCCCCTATTTATTTTATGCACGATTTCCAAGACAAATCTAGATGGTACGGCCCAGCAAGAGGGCGATTTGCATTTAAAAATTCAAGACTCCATTAAAAATTCTGCAAATTTGAGGAAAGGGTCGCCCCTCACAAACAAAGAGAATAAGACAATACCCAAAATCACTCTTTTTGTATTTTTTGACTTGTGATTAAAAACGACAATCAGCTATAATGAATATGCAACTCCAGAAACTCACTAATATGCATAAAACTGATTTACAAAGCAACACACAAACTAAGATGCAAAAATCTCACAATGAATCACTCCAACTACACTATCTCACCACTAGTCGCTATCTTTCAAGCGAGAAGCAATGCCAAGCTAGGAGGCTTACATTCCTCGATGCAATCCCACAACCAATCCGACAGCATAACATTCCTGTAGACAAAAGATAATAAATGAAGACCCAAGGCTCCCTTTTTATAATTTTGAGAAGACCCTCCAGAAGCTTCCAGAAGGTGCGCCCTAACTTCAAGATGCTTTTAGGGTTTTTGACTCGACCCATTCTTCCTTCAAAATGGCGTCCTTTTTCATGAAGGCAATTTTTCTTTAATTTAAAATTATCTTTTCTCCAAAAGTTGGCGTACCTTTTCCTCTTGAGCATTTTTTGAACCTTCAAAATATTTAATCTTTCACCTGATGATGCACTCACCCATAAAGTCCCCCTTTTAAAACAACATGAAGTTATATAGCTAGGCCAAGGGGTTATAACGTTATAATATAACATTATTTTAATTAAAATACTTATCTCTCCAGAAAATTCATCAAAAGGCCAAAACAATATTACCAACTGAACTGCCAGAAGAGGAAAGCCTGCTGAGCTGATGCTGACTGGACCACTGCTAAAAATAGAATTTACTATAAATAGTAAATTCAAGAAGTTGTTCAGAATGCAATGCATGCGACACCATTGCGAAGCTTTCTGAAAACCCAGAAAGAGTCCGCAATCCAAAATCCCAAACTTAGAGATGTAGCCGTCATAACTTACTAAAAATAGTAAGTTCGGAAAGGTTGCCCGAAGCAGTCGCAAGTCATACCTCTGCGAAGCTCTCTGAAAACCCAGAAGGAATCCATAATCCAAACATCCAAACTCCAACAAGCAGAATCCTGAATCTTCAAGAGAACCCATCAAATAGCTGGAAACCCTAATTCTGCCTCTGACTTGCCGACAGCACACTGGGAATAGGTTACCAATCACTAAAAAGTGAAGTGCTAAAAACGGGGACATTATAGTCCGCCCTTCCCAAAATTGCTTGTCCTCAAGCAATACCACCATAACTCTAGAAAACTTAAGACTGATCCATACCAAAACAAGTATGATCCTAGGTTCCCAAACCCATCTCAGGAAGGACCCACCATGCCGAAGCTGCACCACTTTGATCACATCCGTGAAAACATCATGCCAATGTTGCACTAACCTTCCTTGTAACCCCAAAGTGTTAACCATCCATGATACTCAAACTGAAAGATCTTAAAGGATGGAGATCAATATCATGCAACATCTCATGTCCACAATGCCCCGAATTAACAATATCAACCATACTACTGTCAATCACAATTCTAAGCAATAGGAAAGATAGTCTGCTCAAATCAAAATCGAACTCTTCCGCATATCTCCACATGGTAACAAACGGAACCATGACTACAAATGTGACATCTTCAAATCTTCTTGCAAAGAGGAAGGCAATCCTTTGCAAGAGCTCAACAAATTCAAACTCATGACTCCACATGAATTCCCTATGCCTCAACTGAATTATCATGGCACAACTATGAAGTCTGAAGAAGTTTTTCACAATTCCAACCCCAAGAGTCTCAAAATGTAGAATCAAAGCATGGGGTAGCTCGCTGTCATGAACCAATAATGAAAATAAACCATCAGAGTTTGCATCACAAACCTCCAAAGTGGCTGAAAAACACGCTAAAGCCATCTCCATCAGAAAACTACCACTTCTTTGATCAGGAGTGAGGAACCAACTCTCCTGAATGAAAGTAACTCCATAAGTAAGGTGGCTGGTCTGCCTCCAACCAGCAAGCTCGTGTCTCAAAATCTGCCCTTGTCTGAGCTGAAAGTCACTTCCAAGAACTACCGATCGTTGATCTCTCCAACCCATATTCAAAATTTCTCTCCAATCCATTTGTTGATGAACAAACGGAACCATCAAGTAGCTGGAAAAGAAGGGAACAACATCAACAAATCTGGAAATTTGATCCTTATCCCTCCAAAAGTCTTTTCCATAAGTAATAAACTCTAACAACCCAAGTTGAGAATCCCAAGCATGGATACCCAACTGAAAGTGATTTTCAACACACTGAAAAGAAATCTCTACACATTCCCAAGTGCTAGTGAGAACCAAGTGCCTTCTCACGAAACTGATGTCCCATCTAGTAAATCCTTGAAGCTTAACCATGAAAGCTTCCACATTAAGGGAGTATGAAACATAGAGTGGCTTCAAATTCAGCTCCCAAAACTGATCAATATGATTCCAAACATCATTCCACCCAAGGGATGGATTGTCAAGAGTGCAACCACCAAAGTCTAGTTCACCTTTTTCCCATTCCTCCTGAGTAGTAGGTCTGAAATCTTCACTCGTTGCTGCTGTAATGAAGTTACCAACAGCTACCAAGACTTGTCTCATCAACACCTTGATGTCATAGATGTTGAAATTACCTTGCTTCGTCACCTCCCATGTAGAACCTTCATCCTCAAACCCACTTATGCATTCATTACTAATCAGCAAACGTGGCACATCCACATGGAGTGAGATCAAAGCATCCAAGCACTGGAAACCATACTCAGTCTCATTCTCTGTTTCATCTTCCATCACATAGAGAGGATTGCCATAATCTCCTTCATCACCTTCTTCAAAGAGAGGATTGTCAAAAACTCGAAAGTTATTCCTTTCATCTTGCTGCTCCAAACCAGCACATGCAACTTCTGATTTTCTTGAGATGCTTTCAAGATCAAACTCCTCTTGAAGACAATCAAGCTCTCCAATCACTTGCTTGATTTCTTCAGCTCTTTGTGCACCCTCTTGCTCCTTGAAAAGTTTGAAGTCAACAAACTGGTCTTCAACCTCTGTTAGAGCCAGCTGAGTTTCTTTCAACATGTCCCTTGTTGATTCGAGCTCCAGAGTGAGCTCATCAACCATACTCTCCTTTTCTTGAAAAGCACAAATGTTCTTCTTTGCAACTTCAATGGCACGATCTCGGTCTTCAATCAAGTGCATGTACTCGGACTTCAAGGTCTCCAAAGAATCTCTGATAAGTTGCAAATTGGGAAGAGCAACTTCATCTTTTACTCCTCTTAGTCTCTCTTCCAGCTGAGCCTTCCAGTAGAGCTCTTCAATCAAACTGCGAGTGCGATCAAATTGGGATAGAACTCGCACTTCCTCTTCAAAGGTCTCTCTGACTTGATCTTCCCTTTCTAAGAGTATGCAAAGATGGTAAACTGTTGATAGGCTGCAACTGAAAATCAGAACTTAGTTTCACGCCTTTGCTGCCCTCAAAGCTACTCCAACATTCTTGTCTTTCACCACCAACTTGTTGAGAATGCTCATTGTCATAAAGATCATCATACTCCACAAATTCTTCAATCCATTGCTTGCAATAAGCTTCGTGCATTGAAAAATCAGATTTGTGTTTAGAAAAACCTTCAAACTCCACATCTTCAAGAGCCACTTGGTTTTCTAGCTCTTCATCCACCTCACCGTCATCTTGATCAAAGGCTATGGTAGCCCCTAACTCGAATGAAGAATCATCGAATGCCGTTCTGAAAGTTTTAGAAGAAACATCCTCCTTGGTGGCTGCAACCAACTCGAAGGGATCACCATGGAACTTTTCAGAGCAAACTACTTCATCAAAGACAACTTTTCCTTCTGTGCCCTCCTATATCTTGCAATGCCAATGAAACTTTGGTCTTCATCAGGGTCAAAGGGAAATTCATCCCACAACGGTTCTCTTTCATTCCTTGGTGCCAACACACCCGGATCCCAAATGCTAGTGGGTTGATTAGGATGATCAACCAGAAAAAACTTACCATGCTCCCTTTGTAGTGATGACTCTTTGAATAAGTCAAGTCCCAAATCACTTAAGCTGATATCATCAAAATTATTTCTTTCCCATGGTTCGGTTTGCTGGTCAAACCCAGGTCCAATAACGCCACCACGGAAATGGAGTGAAGAACCTTCTATATTTGCTGTTTTGAAAACTTCACCATCCCCATTTTCTTCGGGATCTTCATGGAAAAGTATATCGCCAATTTCTTCTTGTGGAACTTCTTGGGAAGTTGGGTCAGCAACAAAAGGAAAATCCTTCTTCATCAAATCTTCAAAATGAGTATTCATGAACTCATGGGATTCACCTCCAATATCACTAATATGTCCTTCCTTTTCTTCAACGAACTCATCGCAAACAATAGTCCTACCAAGCTGATCTTCATTACTTCCTATTACATGCAAGTCAAGGGAAGTATTTTGGGGCTCTACCCTTAACTCCTCATTTGCCAAGGTATCTTTATCAAGCTCACGATCATTCTGATGTGACATGTGCACCTTCCTATCTCGACTTTCAGACTTAGCATAAATCTTTCTGATTCCCCACCTTATGTCAGGATCCTTCATTAGCGTAAACAGTTCCTGCATTAACTCAAGTAAAGACTTCTCTGTAGTCATCTTTTTTTGTACGTGGTGTCTGGCATCTCTGTCACTCATCTGACAATTAAATCATTGACTACTTTCACAGGATGGTAGGATCTTGGCTCTGATACCACTGAAATATACTGAGCCAATTTTTTTCAATTTTTTTGATTGCAATAAGCAGAGCAATACACAGTCGTTAGGGTTAGCTCTAAACCAAAACGATACTAAAACAACTCTAACCAGAATGTACACCAGGATCCCGATGTGGGCAAGGTGTGAGCATTGGTCAGAGGATCTGAATGGAGAAACAAAACTGGAAGGAACTCTAACCAAGAATGGTGCTGATGATGGCAAGCATGTGGTCAGAGGGTCTTAATTGAAAATGCTTATGCAAGAACTCTAACCAAGAATGCGCCGGCGAACGACGAGCATGTGGTCAGAGGATCCCTACTATCTAATATACTGAAAGCACACTCAACACCAAGTATGTGCTACTCAATCCAATACGGAAATGAGGCGACCATATGGTGGAGATAAAAGAAATACAATTGCGATTACATAATGCAAAGATGAGCATTACAAATCATGATAAAGCAAGATTAAAGAATTGTTGTCAGTACTACTGTCAACTTACAATATGAAGAGCATTCGCCTGCCAAAAGCATATGAGTATAACAGATTAGCATTACATCATATAAAGAACTCTCCTTTGCTTAATCAAAGATGCCGAGACCAATGTCTTCTCTCAGAGACCAAATGATGATTCTGATTTTTAATAGATCTGCACTTTAATTTAATAACCAGCAACCTATCAACTTACTTAATTGATCATATCTCTCTCACAACTCATCCAATTGACATGAAACGAAGTGCAATAGACCCTAATGATGAAGGCGACCAAAATAGAACACTGAAAACTAATCAAAAGTCCCTATTTATTTTATGCACAATTTCCAAGACAAATCTAGATGGTACGGCTCAGCAAGAGGGCGATTTGCATTTAAAAATTCAAGACTCCATTAAAAATTCTGCAAATTTGAGGAAAGGGTCGCCCCTCACAAACAAAGAGAATAAGACAATACCCATAATCACTCTTTTTGTATTTTTTGACTTGTGATTAAAAATGACAATCTGCTATAATGAATATGCAACTCCAAAAACTCACTAATATGCATAAAACTGATTTACAAAGCAACACACAAACTAAGATGTAGAAATCTCACAATGAATCACTCCAACTACACTGTCTCACCACTAGTCGCTATCTTTCAAGCGAGAAGCAATGCCAAGCTAGGAGGCTTACATTCCTCGAAGCAATCCCACAGCCAATCCGGCAGCATAACATTCCTGTAGACAAAAGATAATAAATGAAGACCCAAGGCTCCCTTTTTATAATTTTGAGAAGACCCTCTAGAAGCTTCCAGAAGGTGCGCCCTAACTTCAAGATGCTTTTAGGGTTTTTGACTCGACTCATTCTTCCTTCAAAATGGCGTCCTTTTTCATGAAGGCAATTTTTCTTTAATTTAAAATTATCTTTTCTCCAAAAGTTGGCATCCCTTTTCCTCTTGAGCATTTTTTGAACCTTCAAAATATTTAATCTTTCACCTGATGATGCACTCACCCATAAAGTCCCCCTTTTAAAACAACATGAAGTTATATAGCTAGGCCAAGGGGTTATAACGTTATAATATAACATTATTTTAATTAAAATACTTATCTCTCCAGAAAATGCATCAAAAGGCCAAAACAATATTACCAACTGAACTGCCAGAAGAGGAAAGCCTGCTGAGCTGATGCTGACTGGACCACTGCTAAAAATAGAATTTACTATAAATAGTAAATTCAAGAAGTTGTTCAGAATGCAATGCATGCGACACCATTGCGAAGCTTTCTGAAAACCCAGAAAGAGTCCACAATCCAAAATCCCAAACTTAGAGACGTAGCCGTCATAACTTACTAAAAATAGTAAGTTCGGAAAGGTTGCCCGAAGCAGTCACAAGTCATACCTCTGCGAAGCTCTCTGAAAACCCAGAAGGAATCCAGAATCCAAACATCTAAACTCCAACAAGCAGAATCCTGAATCTTCTAGAGAACCCATCAAACAGCTGGAAACCCTAATTCTGCCTCTGACTTGCCGACAGCACACTGGGAATAGGTTACCAATCACTAAAAAGTGAAGTGCTAAAAACGGGGACATTACAGGATCCATCCAGGTTTGACAATTGTGCTTATTTGGTGAATTTTGTGAAGATTTGAGGGGCTTTTATAAGCAATTATCTCTGCAGATCGAACTAGGGCAGATCTGTGTTCATTGGCATCTTCATTCTTGGGCAATTCACTTTCAGATTTGTGCAGGTTATTAACAGCAGTTTTCCGAGTCATTTTGGAGGGTTCATTTGCATACATTTTGAGGGTTCAAACCCTAAATCTGGGCGCGAACATTTGGGATACAATTTGATTGTTTTGTTGCATCCATTTGGCATTATTGACATCATTCTTGGAGCAGTGAATATAGCAGACCTGTGCGCCCATTTGATTCAGCCTTTTTGGTGTTGTGGAGATTTATTACCATAGGGTTTCAAACCCTAAGTTTGAACACCACACCTTGGAGGTCCTTTTTCATCATTCGGAGGTCAAATTTGCATGTAAATTGGTATGTATAAAGCCTAAGGTTTATAACAGATTATAGCTGGGCATGTTTGGCATGTTTGCCCATGGTATTTGATATATTTGAGGACTTTATATTTCTGATTTATGACAGCAGACTTCTGATCTGAGTTTCCTATCATTTTGGTAACATTTTTTGTGTTGAATCATTGAATAATTCATTGTATAATTCAACTATGATTTTGGCACATGTATTGGCATGATTGTTAGGATGTTTTTGGTATGTTAAGTGGCTGTTATATGTGTTTGATTATATCTGAAACAGAAAATCAGAACTGCAGAAACTAGTGTTTTGGACCAGAATTGGAAATCAGAAAATTAGGGTAAAAATCAGAACCCTAAAATCAGAAATTTTTTAAAATATTCTATGTGGGATATTACAAGAAAAAAAAAGGAAAATGGTATTGGGTTGGATTACACACTAAAATCAGAATGTGGAAATTTAGGAATGGAAGTTTACCAAATGACAGATGGAAAAACAAATATAACGTAGGTGTTATTGTGATAGTGTAAGGAATCAAAGAACTATATTTCTTGCCATGCCTTAGTCAATTTTGCTTGCATCTTCTTCTTCCAAGCTCTATTCTTCACCTCATCTGATGCATTGGAAAACTTCTCCTTTTGGCTCTGCAAAGACATTGATTAGAGGTAACAAAATTGACATTCATAACCATGAGAGATAGGGATCTGAAGACAACTTGCTAGATGGAAAACGACTATATTTTAGCTTGAAATAGGATTCTATATGAAAATTTTTGCATGGTACAACATTGCTAAAATATCTAAGTTACCTATATTTTGGCACATATCTATTTGATCCGACTTGTATTAGTTTCCCATTCCTCCTCACGTGGAGCTTTTCTGTCTGAACAAAAACTGATCCTATCAGCTTGTATACCTGAAGTATAAGTTCTTTCTTTTCCTGTTTTTGTGCTCCCATTTGGAACATGATGTCTTATTTTCATCCATTTTTTAAGGTCAGTTAAACACTAATCTGGAGCTCCTGGATTTCTGAATACTTGGGACTCATTAGACTCTAATCCCTCATTAAGGTCATTTAGCCTCCAATGCAGGGCTCTAAAATTTGACAAAATTGTTACAGCTGATTTGAAATCACTACCTGTTGCCTATGATTGAAGCAACTAGATCTCTTAACTGTATATGTAAGACTATTACATGCTTGCCACACCCCAGTTCATTTGCTGGATGCTCTTCTGTAAGTAAATTGATATTCTTTTAACTGATACATGTATATTTATCAAACATATTTGGCAATAATATGCAGCATGCTTGGTAGCTTGTGGAGTATTCTTGGTTTTTCTGAGCAGATTTATTTATGCACATTTTTGCAACAATTTAATATAATACAATGCTAACACCTGTATAAATTGTTTCTGTCTGTTTAACTCTATTTTTATTTCAGATAAAGAGTTTTTATGTTATAAGGTGGTCGCCGCTGAAAATGCATAAAAGTGTAGAGTGACTGTACTCAGTGCTTTTCAAAATTACTGATGCCAATATGAAGTGATCAGAGGTCCGGTCTCTGACACATACTGTAGCTAAGGTGTATGAACAAATGCCTTGGATATGCATATGAAGACCTGGAGACCTTAATACTTACTTTCAAATCCTTAACAAAATAACATGTAGACATATATTATTATATACAATAGTTTCTGGGTTATATTGAAATAGATAACTACATTCATGCCTGCTCACAATTTCAGGTTGTGATTCACTGTATTACCTGCAATTGGTGATTTAAAAACTCTTCATGGGTAATAGGATAGGCCAACAGTGAAATGGAAAAATTGAACAGTAGTTCTGTATTATTGGTTTGCTAGGAGGAGATGAATGTACCAGGTGTTACATGTTAATTATAATTTAATAATTTAATAATTTATTCATTATTGTTTTTTTATTTTCAGAATTAACAGGTACAGACTTGCTAGCAGCTGATGTTAAATCTCTGAAAGAGTACATCGATTATTTACGAGGTTCGTTAAATATCTGGCGCATTCCGTTGCAGGAGTCCTATGACCCAGATCAGATAGCCACTTATTTCAACTGCAGGCCTCATGTCTTGGCTTCCAGAATTCTTGAGGTTTGCACTGTGCTATTTGTGGTTCTACTTTGCTGCAACTTGCAAGTTTGTGTCACTGATCTTAGAATTATTATCTCAGTTGTTTTGTTATTTTTTTCACTTTATATTAATCTGATCACTAAATTCTACTTAGCCTGGCTAGCTCTAATGATATCCTTTACTTTAAGATCTTCCGTTTATGTTGTAAAACTTCTCAATAAGGCCATTAGCTTGAATGTTTAAGGTGTATCAGGTCCAACCATGTTAAAGATCATTTTCTCTTGCTTATTTTTACTCTGGGCTTTGCTTCTATCACCATTTTCAATTTGTATTCTGTTCTTACTGATTTATATCCTTATACCCGGTTTCCAATTGTTCAAAGTTAGTTTTGTAATTGCAAGTTGTTAACTACTGCTGGGTGTGAATTTACTTTACTTATCATCAAGGAACATTGGTCATTGCTAGATTTTTTTATTCTTTTAACAATCTGCATTTCAGAACACGTTGTACTTAAAGAACTAACTTCTTGTGCATATATTTGGTTTATCCCAACGATATACCTGCTTCTGCACCTAGAAAAATTTCATTGCCACCTGCTTCATTTAATTTTTTATTAAAGTTGTCTTCTGCGCTATATGTCATTGTAGTCTCCATTCTGAGCATGTGTTAGCAACTGTTGCTCCCATTCCCTTATGAAATCTTGACAGCTTGATATTTTGGTTTTCTTACTGCTGTTAAAATTTAAGTCATTGGACTTCGTAACTTATACTTGTTAGTACTGTTCCCATTGGTTATTCTTCTTACTTATTTTACTTGAAATGTTAATTACCTCTCTATTGGTTATGCAAATCATGCTGTACTTCAATTATAGAGCATTCTCTTCCATTTAGTTATATTTACTTGACTCCCACATATCCTTAATTGTTTTTTTTTTTCGAATGCTTCAATTGTAAGAGTGCAGCTATCATTGGTAGCCCATTTTTGCAGTTGCAATAGTGCTCAGTGTTCACCAATGCTATGTTGGCGGATGATATCTTTAATGGATCAGATGATGCTAAAAGTGTGTAAAAAATAAGGTGGATTATATATGAGTGGTTCTCTCTATGACAACATTTTATGTAAGCAACATCATGTAGACTTCTAGATTCTGATTATGGTTATGAATTTAGGCTTTGGTTTACATGGTTTAGTACTTGAAAAGAGTGCCGTGCAAAAACTTTGCAGGTTTTACACACTGATGTTATGATGTGAAATTCTCCATTTTAGATATTATTTCTCTTAGATTTCTAATATTATTTGTAAGTTAAAGTTGTCTTGTTTTTCCTTTAGTTAAGAACTGGCTTCGTTAATTTGCAAGCTACTTAGAGAACCACAAAATAAGCCATTCAAGATCATCCTTCATTAAGTTGTCTAACCTTTTCTTGTCTTTTGAAGGTATCTGTGGCATTTGCATCTGTGATTATAAAAGAAAAATCTGAGAAGGCACTCAAATTAACTAGGTCTTCCTCAAACAGAAAAATAAATGAAACTCAGTCTGAGTACTTCACTGGAGAAATTCTCAAAGAAACAATGCTAAAGCTTGGACCAACTTTTGTAAAAGGCATGCTATCTTTGGCCTTTTGAAATATCTTATGTAGAATAAAACTTAATCTTTCTTGATAAAGACTTTTCTTCCAAGAAGTACGTCTTTCACTTTCAGTTAAAATTATTTCTTATATCATCATCAATGGTGTATTCCTTGATTATAGGAATAATCTTATTAGGTTTTCTTTTGAAGTCTTTGAGGCAGTAACATTATAACTAATTCTTTCTTAACCTGTTAATGCAGTTGGGCAGTCTATTTCTACAAGGCCAGATTTAGTAGGTCAGGCAATTGGCAAGGTATACTGCATGAAATTTCTTTCTTTATTGCCCAGGAGGAAATGTGTTTGTATTAGATTGACAAAGTTAACATATCTACATACAGTTAAAGACATATAGTTCTAAGTTTTTAGCATCCATATGCTTGTTATCTAGGCTTGGTACATAAAAGGTTTAAACATAATCTTTGTCTGGTTTAAACCAGAAAACAACTAGACTATAAATCAAATTTCAAATTATACAAAATTGCTAATTTCCGTCCTGCATTTCAACTTCCACATTTTAAGTGAAAAGAACTGTTAAAATTGTAGGCACCAATTTATAAAGTTGTTCAAGTCTCTTGTTTTTAATGCACGTAGTGGCAGGCACACAAAGTCTCCATTTTGCTTAATTGCTAATGAGGCTAGACTTGTATAATTGCTCAATACAGATGGTGGTGGTAGTGTCCGATTCAGTTTATTGTTTCAGATTAATCTTATGGATTTCTTTCTTAATGATGTTTTAAGTTTTTAACTTTTAGGCATATGAAATTCATACTTCTTCCAAGTTTTCATTGCTGCTGTTTGTATAAATTAACAAATATCTTGAGACGCCAATAAGAGCGACACTACTTTATTAGTGAGGGGATTTGAACCTTCTTTTTTATTTCGGTGGTGAAGCTGAAGATGTTTGTACATGCTAATGGTGGTTCTGTGGTGGTGGTGGATGGCAATGTTGTGTGTTCTTCTTATGCTCTACCACCAACAGTTCTTTGGCTTTAAGTGTTAGGAGAGGTTCTATGCAGAATTGACTGCCTCCTGGGTTGTCAGCTCAGGCCCCTTAGCCCTGGAATTTCCCTGATGAGCATTCTTAGATTCGCATTTGTACTCCTACAATGATCAATGGTAATATAATTTGCTCCTCCAATGTGTCTCTGACTACTGGTACTTGAAGTTTTTGGTTCCCTGCCTCTGTGACTTTTATCTGCTTTCAATGCTTTGCAGAGTATTTGCCTCACACTTCTATTTATACTTGTACTAGTTTGTGGGATGCCCTTATGTGTTAATTATTGTTTGTGTACTTCATTTTCCTGCATTCCTTGCTTTATTGAATTTGCTTGAAGTCTCAGATCTCTTTTGCCTAGTCCTTTGCTATTGTACCTGACATACGTTTCAGTCCTGTTGACCTATTTTTGGTCATTTGTGGATATTAATATAAGTTCTTTCTTTTCTGTCTACAAACATGTGACTACTAGTTTCCGTCAGCAGTCTTCATTTTGCATTTCCATGCTATGTTTTACCCTTATTTCCCTTGTCGAATTGCACTCACTTGAATATTTATATTTGCCCTTGTACAGGTTTATTCCCTGTTGTGGTGTTGACCTTGTTTTTATTGATTTTTAGTTATGGTCCTAGGATTCTTGTCTAGCGTAGTACTGTTCTACAGTAATTGGGTGGCATTTTGTTCTTGACCAACTATCATCACTTGTGGACATTAACATTTATTTTCTATCTTCAGTTTTCTGACAAGCAAGAATTTAGTAACATTTTGTTTCCACAGTCCATAATAATTAGTGCTCAAAATTTCTGGATCAACTATGTGTAAGTTTTTACATCAAAAACAGATATTATTTCAACATTTCGGATCATACTCCATGAACCATCATCAGGATGTAAAGCAGTAGAGAGAAGTGAAAATGAGATAGCAGACTTAGATAGAAATAGAAGAAGGGGGTTGGGTTAGAAGGAACGCAATCCAAAAAGTAAAAAACAAGGGGTTAAGAAAAGGAGAAAAATAACATATTATAATATAAAAACAAATAAAAGAAAAACAAAAAATATATGCTAGTAAAGTAAAAAGAAACAAATATTATAAAAGGAAGAAACCCAATACAATAAAATGAAGAAATGCTTCTTCCTAAGAATATTCTAAAATTAGATATTAAAGATATATTATAATCTTATATAAGATACATAAAATATTAAAAATCGGAAAGGGGAAGAAAAGAAAAACACAAGGAAATGAATAATGAAAAGAAACAAAATACTATTAGAGCCACAAAATAATAACATGAAAAAAAACCAAATAAGATGAAAAATAATAAACCAAAGAATGAAACATTAGAATAACCAACAAAATTATATAACCAAAAGATGAAAAAAGAAGAAAAAAGAACCATATAAATAATAAATGTTGAAGTTATGAAAGCCAACTTCACAGACCCCGAAGATCACCTGCATGCAAATAACCTGTCATAGAAAGAAGAGATGGAGATAAAAAAAAGCAAGGGTGCTCTGAAAGTTGAAAATGTATTAATTAGAGAGCGAGATAAAATACAATGATCAATACTTATAAAAAAAGATTGTACAACCTTAAAGAAACCCTAATAGGAAGGCATTTAATAATTAATATTACTTATTAAATGTCACAATATGCAAACTAAAGTGAAATCTTAAGAGAGGAATAAAGGTAACTTAATTAACATAATTAAGTTACAACCTTTACTCTAACACCCCCCTTAAGATGAGCAAGAGCGCAACTACAAATATGTGCAAGAAAGTAAAGGTAACTATAATGCATGAAAGCAGACTAGGTCCTGGCAACTAGGCTTGATTAGATACCTGAATACAACCAAATTTTTGTAAAGTGGAGAAAGGGAGAAAACCTCATGGGAACAAAACTCCCCCCCTAAAGAGAGAAAAAAAAGAATGAAATTAACTAATGAAAGAAGGATAGGAGTTGGATTACATGATACCCCCCATAGACAGTTTCTATCATATAAGTACATATGCAATGGTCTCCATAGAAGAGATATAAAGAGACAAGAAGGCCCCTCCACAATGAAGAAACTCTAGTCGCGATGGTAGATGCCCGATGTAGAATCCAAAAGGAGATCCTTAAGTGGCAAATAATATTCCTCCCCTTGGGAAGAAACTGATCCAAAGGACGATGTCGAAGAAACCTTGTGAAGAGTGATGAACCAATTTGTCTCAAGATGTATGCCATGATAGGATGCTGAATAATCTCTCTGTTTGAACTAAAACAAATGATGCCTAATCCAAATTGATGTGGAGAATCCTGAAATGCAACCTATGAATGCACAGATAATGGTGGGCGTATAGTGATAACCTGACTGTCAAGGTAGAGGAGATGAATGTCCTCAAAATAATCCTCAAAATTTGCAGTGTGAGACTCAACAAACAAGAATGTGTCTGTAAGATAAGAATCCCATGATGTAGCAGATAATGAATGACCAAGATGGTCATGATGTTGAACTGAATCCATAGGGGCCAATGTGGCGATATTGATGTCGTCAGGAACAACAGATGATACATGTATAATCTTAGTCTGAAAAGTAGGAATTGTGAGACAAGCCTTTGATCCATCGGAACATGCAAGGGTGTCTAAATACTCAAGCTCCTCTAAAGTATCATGATCAAAGGGTCTATTATCTCTCCAACCAATGGGTAAGAGACAATCTGAAGCAGGATCCTCTGGGAATGGAGAGAGATTGGGGTCTCCATAGATCTCCCAAAGATGTGTCCAAAGTGGGTGGGGACAATCAATGTCCGATATAGCCCACACAGTGTCATCATCAACACTAGACAATATAAGTCCTACTATGTGTGATCTCTAATGATATCCCAAGCTAGTTTTCCCTTTGAAGTGGCTGGTTCAGGTATGAGATCATACAAATAAGGCAAAATATTAAGCCACCTACAATGTGTAAGTATACCTTTTGCCCATGACTCATAATTACCCTGTTCCAGAATTACAACTGAAGGGTGAGTAGAAAAACCCATGATAACTCTTCAAATTAAAAAATATGAGAAAACTGACCTTACAACATGTAGATCAAATGAAATAGAGCTTAATGACGCAAACAGGAGGTTCCCAAGTGCCAAAACGTCAAAGCAATTAAACAAATTGTGAAAACTTCAGAGAGGAATAAAGGTAACTTAATTAACATAATTAAGTTAAAACCTTTACTCTAACAATAAACACCTTATAAAAAAGAAAATAAAATAAAAGAGATGATAAAATAGAAAAGGAAAGCAACCAAATGAGGAAAGAAAAACGACACAATGATAAAAAGGATAAATTAAAATTGAAGGCCACAATAGAATGCTAAAAAGAAAATACAATAAAACACAATTGAAAAACAAAAAAATCAAAAGGGGGAAAACTATTAAATCAAAGATTAAAAACCACCAAAAACCACCAAAATTATATATAACGAGGAAAAGAAAAAGGAATAAGGAAAAGGAAACAATTTAAAAAAAAATAAAAAAAATAAAAAAAAATGAAATAAGGAAATTTAAGAGAAAATATATGATAGGTGATGATAATGTATCTAAGATTATTATTATATTATATATTTAAATGCACAAAGAAATTAAAAAAGCTTAATAAAATAAACAAGAACCAAGTTATTAATATAAAACACACAATAAAGAAATAAAAGAAAAGAGACAAATAATAATAAAACATATAAAAGAAACAATTAATATATATATTATATACCAATTAGAAGAGAAAAACCAAGTAATAATATAAAACACATAAGATTAAAAAAAGAACTGAAAATGCAACAATTTGAAAAAACAGATCAACAATAAAATAAAAATCCAAGATAAAGGAAAGACAAAAAAAAATTATAAATGAAAAAAAATAAAAGGAGAAACACAAAATAAAATAAATAAAACAACAAATTATAATAAATAAAATATTTAAGAACCAAGTAGTTATTATAAAACACATAATGAAATAAAAGAAGCCAATAATATTAAAACAAATAAAAGATAGAAGAGAAAACCAAGCATTAATATAAAACACAAAAGAATAAAAAGGAAAAGAGACAAATAATAATAAAACATATAAAAGAAACAGTATATATATACCAATTAGAAGAGAAAAACCAAGTAATAATATAGAACACATAAGATTAAAAAAGAATTAAAAATGCAACAATTTGAAAAAACAGATCAACAATAAAATAAAAATCCAAGATAAAGGAAAGGCAACAAAAAAAATTATAAATGAAAAAAAATAGAAGGAGAAACACAAATTGAATTAAGAAATAAAATAAATAAAACAACAAATTATAATAAATAAAATATTTAAGAACCAAGTAGTTATTATAAAACACATAATGAAATAAAAGAAACCAATCATATTAAAACAAATAAAAGATAGAAGAGAAAACCAAGCATTAGTATAAAACACAAAAGAATAAATAGGAAAACTAAAAATGCAACAATTTGATAAAAAGATCAAAAATAAAAATCTAGGATAACAGAAAGACAACAAAATTATAAATGAAAAAGGTAGAAAGAGAAATACAAATTAAAATAAGAAATAAAACAAAACAACCAAAATGAAAAGAAGCTCAATAAGAAACTTATAAAAAAGGAAACAAAATAAAGAAATAAAACAAGCTCTAACATTAAGAAAAATAAGAAAAATGTCTAAGAAACAAAATAAAAATATTAAGATAAACATCAAAAAGATAAAGAAGAATGAACCAAAGAATAAAGAGCAAAGAAGGAACAAGATTAAATAAAACACAATAAAAATAAAAATAAATGAGAAAGAATAATCTAAATAAATAAGAATAAAAATCAACAAATAGACTAAAAATTGAAGAAAATGAACCAAAGAATAAAGAGCAAAGAAGGAGCAAGATTAAATAAAACACAATAAAAATTAAAATAAATGAAAAAGAATAATCCAAATAAATAAGAATAAAAATCAACAAATAGACTAAAAATTGAAGAAAATGAATTAAACAAAACCAAGAGGACACCGGAGAAGAAGGGCGGGCTAAATCAATAGAGTGCAAAATAACAGAAGACGGGAAGGAGAGAGATTAGAAGGAAGGGAGAGCCATGACTCATGTGTGCATAAACCTAGCTCATGAAAATGTTTTTTGAATTCAGTTAACTGGTTCCCCACATACATGCCAATCTTACATGGTTGAGTTCTAGCATTATCCTATCTTTGTGTGTTCTCAAATTACAAGGAAACTTTGCAAATCAGCAATAGAAATTCATTTGTTCCTTGATTGTTTTACATTTATTAAGGCAAGATAAATATAATTATGAATATTGTGAATTGTTTTTCCTCCTAAATGTTTCTAAAATTGCCATTCGTAGAAATAATGATTGTAGTGAGTCATTTTTGCCATAACAATTTAAATTTTATGCCAGGAAATGTTTTTCACATAGCTAAATATTGGTTGCCAATTCAAATGCTTTATACAACCTTATTATCGACATTTTAACTGTAGGTCCTAGCAGAGTTGCAGGATCGGTTGCCTCCATTCCCAACGGCAGAAGCCAGACAGATTATTGAGGAAGAATTAGGTTGCAAGGTTAATGAGGTTTTTAGTTCTCTCTCCAAAGATCCTGTAGCAGCTGCATCATTTGGCCAGGTAAATGTGATCATTAAGTGATGATCTCTGAATTCAATGACCTGCATGCATATTACCGGACACTTTTAGCAATTTTCTTTTGTTGTTTAATGTGCTTAATTAATTGGAGATATTAGTAGGTGGTCTTACTATGTGGCATGGTCGTGTATGCAGTCTTTAGTACAGTTTGGTGCTTAGAATAACAATTAGTTCTTTAATTACAGAGATAATGAAGTCTGAATGCGATAAACCCTGAATATGATCATGTTTGGGGTCAACGCGTAATATAATGAACAATGAAATGTAATAAATAATGCAATTACATTCAGTTGCGGGTTTATGAGCAGTTGCTACAAATTATCATGTCTTGTGTTTGTATAGAACCTCCAAATCTACAAGGAGTACCCTCCCATTCAATTTCGATTTCATGGTAATTTAGGGGATCATCAATGAGTGACTCGAAGATATTCCGGGAGTGCTTTTTTCCATCTTAATGATAATATTATTAACAAGTAGAGTAATAATCAATGTTCATATTGTGTACGCCTAATCCCTTTGACATACATTAATGTATTTTATATATTTTTGCAATACAATTATATTAATTTTCTAGCTTTGCAGGTGTATCGAGGGTGTACTATAGAAGGTCAGGATGTTGCAGTTAAAGTACAACGCCCCAATGCCTTATATAATGTTGCACGTGATATCTACATTCTTCGACTTCTTGTAAGTGGGATACATTTGTTGGAGTTATTTAAATATTTGTTCTTTTAATATTTTAAGTCCCTGTATTTGTTTTTACTTGACAAATTTGTTTTATGTGATTGTAATATTCCTTCAAATGAATTGGATCTCTTGGAAACAGTCTTTTAAGAAATTGCTTCAGGGAATTGAGATGTGATTATTAAATTTTCTGCTGTTTATATTTCATTGTTATGTAGGTTAATTCCTTTGCTTCAAACTATTCCCACAGCTTGTTTTTGTTGTGCTCTATTAGACCAAAGCAATCTGATCTTGTTGCATAATTAGGATTCCAATGTTTTGTTATGCTTCAAATTTGTAAAATGACACTGCTTTCAACATCAAAGGCATATTCGTCACTTTTGTATCATGTCAAGCATGAAGTTCCTACCATAGAAGGCAACTTGTACCCTAAATCTATGTAGTTTCCTTTATGTTTTCATGTTTACTAATTGTGAAAATAAATCTCAAGTTTTGAGAGGGATTTGATTTTTAATAACCAAAGGACAATTTTTTTTTTCCAACAGAAATCTTATTCATTTCTTAAAATTTCTGATCAGTCCTTTAATATAATGTTATACACTTCACTCTGTTAGTGTTAGTTAATGAATGTATCTTCAAGCTACACGACTGGACCAACGATCAAGACAAGACAGCTTTGAATTATGTGTTTTCAGTGAGGAAATTTAGACTCTTAAATGGGATGGAAAGGGGTTATGGTAGGGACTGGAGCTTTTGTTTTCTGGAATCAAGGCATTTGACATATGAGCTTATTCTTGGACTCTATGAATTGCTGGGTGCTACGGGCTAGGTTCATTAGAATCAAGCCCTAGTGGACAAAGGTAATTTTCCATTCCCAGTGAGCTGCGTTTGAGGGCTTGTGATCCAGTAATATGTGGACTATTCTGTTTTGCCACAAGTACTGTGACAACTTATTGTTTGTTATGTTGGTGTGGAAGCAAATTACTCAATTGAGGACATATAGATTCAAATTTCTCAGCAGGCCCAAAAGTGAAGGAATGCTAATTATCTCTTTTGCGTGCACTGGAAAATGCAGTTTTCTATTCTGCTTAGTATACATAATGTTTGAAAAACAACACAGCTGTTTAGATTATAGTAGAGCAATTGTTAAAGTTTTGTTTCCACATGTGGAAAGTTCTGCCAACTACTTTGTGGTTAATCTATTTTTTTTTTTTGATTAATTAGGGGGGGAATCTATAGGGGTCCCTGCCCATAAGAAAAGCAACTTAGAAAAAGAAGGTTACATAACTATAAAAATGGTTGAAATCGTTGCATCAACTTGAAGCCAAAAATTCTCGACTAGCTATACCTAGAACAACAAATTCAAAAACATGTACCAAACACACCTACACCCCCAGGAGGATCCATACTCTAGAATCCTCCACAACTATCATGTCCTTATCACTAGTTGCATCGACTTGTGCAGAGCTAGAGCATTGTAATGTCCCCTTCTCAACAGTGATCAGTGTAGTTGGCCATTAGCCTATCCCAAAGGCCTGTAGGCTAGTTGGAAGCATACTTTGGCAGTTTTGGGGGTTTGCATGTTGGAGTTTTGTAGTTTGGATTTTGTATTATTTTTGGGTTTTCAAAGAGCTTCACAGTGGTATGACATGCAATTGCATCATATAACTCTTCCAGACTTAATATTTTTTGTAAGTAATGACGGCTGCTCAGAATGTGGTTAAAATGCATTTGAAGTCACTATTTTTAGTAGTGCTATTTCTAGTAGTGTTTCAGCAGTTTGGTACTATGGCTATATCTGGCAGGGCAGTCTATTCAGTTTGGTCTCCAACATTTGTGGTGCTTGTTTTGGCAAGTTTAATATTTGATGAAATAATGTTTTAAGTGAAAATATATCATATGCAAAAATGGACGACTTCTTGAGGGGAAATATTTAAGTTGCTTATAATGTATTTTTCACTTAATAAAGTGCACACCCACTTTATGCTCTATTTGCATTTTTAATAAAGTGTTGTGCCTTCTTGAAAATGGATGACTTGGCTTGAGGAGCTAATTGAAACTCAAATGCAAATTGATAAAGGTGAATTTGGATGTCATGTTGGGCACCCTAATTGGAGGGAATGAGATTTGAATTTGGAGAAGTTAAAAATATGAGCCTTGGCCTTCATTTCAAGGTATCCATTGAAAATATAACAAAGTGCTGCTGAAATTTATTCAGACCCTTGCTTCGAGGAGTGCATACTTCCTAGCTTCCTTAGTTTCGTGCTTGCAAGATAGCACCTAGCTAAGTTAGAGACTGTTCTTTACACTGAAGAACAGATTGAGCAACTGAAGATGAAGTCCTTTGATGTTTTCTGAAGTTTTGGTGTGTTTTCTCAATTTTCTGTGTTACTATTTTGGTGCTAGCTGAAGCACATTTTGGCTTGTAATTCATTGAGTGAATTTTTGTTTGTTCTGGGTATCAGCTTTATGTTTTCATCTACCTTGGGCGCCCATTGCTGAAAGTTTAGTGATTTTTGGTGAAGTTTCTGATTTTATCTTGCTGGTTGCCCTCTTCAAGGAGGCCGTACTTTCTCTGTACTTGCATTGGGATGCGTGCTAAATCTTTGGAAGCTGTTTGTTGATGTTTGATGGCTTGAACTTGGTTGCTTACCTCCTAGGAGCTGTTTGCACTTCGTTTCAGGTCATTTGGAGGTGTCCTTGCAAAGTTGTGAGCATTTCATTGAGTTTGGAGCTTGCTGGTCTGGGATTTCTGAATGCTGTAGTTTCATATCAGATTGGTAAATGTTCAGTTTTTGGTTTGTTTTCCATAGTAGAATAGTTGCTTAATAGTGGGGAACACCTCTTATCATTTTGGAGTGTACTGGACATGTAATACTCTATGTAACTTGCAGATTGCTTCTCATTGTAAGGCTATAATTAGTAGTATTGATTTAGTCATTTCATTTTCAACACTTTACTTTTGTATTCCCACTTTTATTGGAAGAGACAGGCCTCGCCGTCTTTTACTTTCAATATTTACTTTCTTGTATTGCCTGTTAAAAAGCGGAAGGGGTCGGCTAGTTGCCCAAACTTTTACTTTCTGCACTTTGTTTTACACTCTCGTTGAATAAGTGGTCGAGTTGCACTGCATGTCATGCTGATCGGCTGAGCCATCTATTACACTGCCATTGAATAAATGGCCGAGTTGCATTTGCATAACATTCTGATCGGCTGAGTTGTCTCTCATATTGTACTCTTCAGCATTATTATTTTACAAGCTAACGATCCCCTTTCCATCGCATGCTCTCACCTCGCCCACACTGGGAACTTGGTGATAAAAAAGTGAAGGGTTGATTTTCAGTATTGTACTTTCAGCTTGGATTTCATCTAACAATCCCCTTTCCACTGTATGCTCTCACCTTGTCCTCATTGGGATCTGGGTGATTAGAAAGTGAAGGGTTGCTTTCAATTGGTTTATCATTTCTCTAACGTTAACGTGTGAAATCTTGTGCTCTAAAGTCGAAAAAGTTATAAGGGGGATTTTACAAGCATAAATCAGCAAGACTGGTAACTTCACCTCCTGGAGGATCTTTGCTCATTGTTTGGACCACACCAATTCATCAACATCAAGAGAATGCATAGTAAACAAGATTGACATGTCTAGGAACCATCAAATTTTCCACCACACAGCCAAGGTCTAAACAACAACCTCTAACGATATTGAGCTCCTTGAAAACAATGACAATTTCCTTCCTTGCAAGGCAAAGGTCCTCCCTAGAAGTCATCGCTTTAACACACTAGTAGCCACTTCCATATCAAAGGAGTAGGAGAGCATCAACAGTTGAAGAAGCCACAACTGATGTTCTACAACTAGAACCATGACGGTATTTTTTGAATAAAATTGTCATAGATGAAAGCTTTCGACCATGAATGGCCATCCTCTCCAATGCTTGCACCATTAAGAGTTTCTTTGACAAAGCCAAGTGCACATGATCTCCACAATTGGAGATAGCATATAGTCGGCTATTATATGCTTTCCCTTTTAAAAGAGCACTCCTCTAACCATGTTGTGATCCCTTACAATGAAAATGAACATGTAAAGCACCAAACTAACCCACTTGGCTCCTACCACCTTTCCACCATTCAACCCCTACCACTAGCACAACCAAAAAACATATTACCAATGGAACACCCAAATACAAAGCTTCCTTAGAGTGGGAGCCATTCTCAATTGAATGGGTGAGCAATATGGATTTGATCGTCAGTTAGTTGAATTTCAAAGTGGCCCAAAGATGAAGAGTGGGCTATAGTTGGTGACATAGGAAGAGGTGGAAAGTGCTTCTAATGGCCTTGTTTTATAGTTGCAACTATTGAAGGTAGTAATATGGTGGTGAGGTGATGATCAAAAGAATCACAAGTAGAATTTATTATAGAAGTTTTGTTATCTCCAAAACAATGTCTTCTTTGCTGGTCATGGCTAACAATCTAAGGAGAGCATGGTGCCCCATGGTTAAGATAGCAAGGATCTTGTAGAGATGGTCGGGAAAGGGAATCTGAATTATCAATTTCCTTAATGATTGTAGGATATGAAGATTACAAGCTTTGTTTTGTATATAGATACAAGTTGCTAGGTAAAACCATTATGGAGGTTTTGTATGGTTGTGTCTCTTGTTGAATCAAGAGTTGAAACTCTATTATTTGCTGCAAAATTAGGAATTAATTTTCTTGTCATTGAGGTTTGTTGTGTAGCTCTTTAGGAGTAATTCTACTAAGTTGGGTTTCTAAGTGGTGCTCCGTACACCTTCTGTAGTGGGATGACGAAAAAGTTCAACAGGAACTGCTACGTGTTGATCATTGCTTTCTGTGCCATTAGTGTACTGAGAGGTTTGATGCCATGTTGATTTGTGCCTGCTAGGTGAAATGTGGGGGGCCAAAGAGTTGGCTTCCCTAGACACTTCCATGTTTCTTTTGGTAGTATGTTCACTCCAAAGCCTCTGTCAATGATGGTGTTGGAGAGTTTTCTCCCCATGATTTCCATTTGAATGATGGCATGCTTCCTCCTGACATTCACTGTGAGTAGGATTGGGTTCGTGGCCTCTCTTTCTGGCTTAGTCATACTCTCGGTTAGACCCTCCTGACGGTTTCTGTTGTCTTCGATGACATTAGTGAGTGCTACTCTCAGTTGGGGCATCGTTTGCAGAAGGTCTGTTACCTTGATTGGTATAGTTGTGTGGAGCATCTACTACACTATGTTCTTTTCTGACTCCAATTGTAACTATGTACTAGTTACCTTGTTGGAGGTTCTTCGTTCCTTGGCCATTACCTCTTCCACTTCTGCCCTAGCCTCTCTGTACGAGGTTTGGATAATTAGCTTTCTTCATCTGTGCTCTTTTGATCACTAGGACTTCCTCGTTGATTACCTCCAACATATTTATGCCTTTCTGCTTCGGGCAGTCAGTGTCTTTGTAATCGCCCGGTCCACACCACTTACATAGTCTTCCTCCTATACCTTGATTGTTCTGGCATTCCTTGGCTAAGTGACCCCATTCATTGCACTTTTGACACTGTATCATGGGTTTGCCTTTGTTGTTGTACTGAATCTTGCTTCTCAATGCATTGTTATTGCCTCTTAGATTGTTACAGTAACCTCCAGGGGATGTATTGTTATTCGAAGGCTTTGGTGGTGTGGTCGGTGGGGTTGATTGTTCCCCTTGTGCGAAGAATACTTGGAAACTCCTTGTCTTTAGATTGTATAGGCACTCCTTGATGGAGTGTCTTGTAACCTGGTAGATGCCACAAAAGAGTTTCTTTGGGCAATTCCCCTTTGTATGACCTTCCACTTTACATTCGATACACCATAATTCTTTAGACTCCTTCAAACTCTCCTTTTTGGCCTTTAACTCCATCATTCTCATCATATCCCGTTGGAGAGCTTGTACGGTTTTTGATTCATTGTCGCTACTCTCCCCTGTACTTTCATCGTCATCTATTTTCTTCTTCCCCCGAGAGGTGTCTTATTCTCACTCTTTGTCCATTGCCCAATTATAGGCTTCAACGTACGAGGATGGAGGTACCACCTTCATTTTCTTTCGTAGGGAGGGACATAACCCTTAAATAAACCACCACTTCTTCAAGTCGTCTGTTGGTTGTGTCTCTAGTTTCATTAGCAACTCCTTGAGTCTATGATTGTAGGATTGTATGTTTTCATATTTTCCTGCTTCGTGTTATATATCTCGGTTACGATCTCGTTATCATTTCTCAGGAGTTTGAATTCCTCCTTGAATGCTCTCTTCAATTGTCTCCATGAAACTTTCTTTGTTGCTTCGAGTTTGGCGTACTAATCTATGGCTATGCCTCTTAGTGTTGTTGGGAAGGTTCTCGGCTAGTAATCCACGTCGTCCTGTCCATTTGCTATCCATATAGTCTCACATGTTTTACAATGACGTACTAGATTCTTAGAACCATTCCTCGTAAACTTTGTCAACTTTTGCCTTTCCACGCTCAGACTGGTTGGTGGAGTCACCATGTTTTTTCCTCGATGCCCTTCTTGTGCGTTGGACCTGATTGGACTGTTTCTTCCCTAACGTTCCGGTGCCTCTTTTGCACTCTCGGCCACGTACAAGTCTGCAACACATCCCCTCTCAACGTCCTCTACACCTCGAGTCTCTTGGGGTTGGTTCTGGCACTCCCTTCGTCCAGGGGTCTTTGACTCAAATCCTCCAATTCTCGGTTCTTTGTCGTCTGATATGGACAACTCTCGAATGCGACGTATGCTATTTTCAAGTTCTCTTGTTAATTCATTTTCATCATTTTAAAATTTTTCTTTGTTTGCTACGGACGGTGTACTGGTTTTGCTTGTCCTCAAGGTTTTTGTTCAATTCAGTAATTTTTTGGTTTATTTAATTAAGATCTTCATTCGCTTATTTGACAATTTGTTCCATTCTTCTCCGTCGAGTTTCCTGTTCTTTTAGTTTGAGTGATCTTCATACTCTTTCCTCCAATGTTTCTTGCCTGCTTAGTACTTGGCTTTTATCCTTATTGGGTCGTACGGGCATAAATTGCTGGTCTTACGGTCATTAATTGTTGGGAGTACACCTTCGACTAGTGTCGCATTCTTCCTCCTTCCTGTTGTGCAGTTTTGCACACACGCATCGCTGAAAGCAGGGACCCTCTTTCGCTTTGGTTTCTTGGTGTCTTGGCCCTTCGATTTCGAGGATTTATTTTGCTTTGGCATGCACCTAAATGTTTACTCAGATTGCCTAAGTAATTTCCCTAGGTTACTTTTTGTTTGAAAATCTTAGGTTTTGGATGAATTTCGGAATATTGCCCTTGTTTGGGATTTTCCAGCTTGGTCGGATTATCCCAGGTCCTACTCAAATTCCGATTGAATGCTATAGTTCGGGGATTTTCAGTCTTCGCGGATTTCTGTGTGGATCGGATTTTCCCGAAATCTGTCTTGCCGTCGGGTTTCCGGGTTTTCCAGCTTGTCTTGTTAGCGGCATTAATGTCCTTCGTATGAGCTGGAAACTATGTATTTAGTCGATCTTTGATGACCTTTTTTGCCATTGTGATCTATTGCTTGTGCTTGATTAAGCTGCGGAGTGCATTCTTGCAAGTGTTTGATTGGATTTGAGACGTTGAGTTTGAATTGTTTGATTTAAGTGGCGATTTCTAGTGCATTCTTGCCGCTGTTTTCGTGGATGCTATTTGATTCGCATTTGCTATTTCTGAGATCGTTTCCCACTTCACAATGCTATGTATTCGATTGTCCTGCTCTTGATTGATAAATGAAAGTTAGTATTACTCTGACGTTTTAGTTTTATTGGGGTTCGAATTCTTGAAGTGCTTGCTTATTTCATGGTTAGGGCTGTTCAGCATTGCTTTGTTTATCATCTTCTAAGCAAGTTTCGAGGTCCTTTGTTTATCTACATTTTGATGTATCGTGCTTGAGAGTTGTGAGTAATCCCCTAGTGATCACCTAGCGGTTAAAATGATTGAATTCTGAGCTTGTCTGTGCTTTAATGGTGGATCTGTAGGGTTTGAAACCTAGGGCAATGCCATTCCACCTTGTTTTGCCCTAAAATCTACCTAGCATTCTAAGAGAATCCATAGAGGGTCCGTATCAAGCCTATCCTAAGCTTTAATCCATGAAATTTATGATTGATCTGATGCTTTGAGCAAAATTGTGCTTTAACGCCAATTTTCAGATTTCGCGGCCACCTCGGGATTTTCCGTCTCTGGCGGATTTTCCCAATCTCCTCCATTTATCCGAAATCCGCTATTGTTTTTGGAGTTTCATATATTCCGCGGATCTTCGTTGACCCCGGATTTTCCCGAAGTCCTAAATCGGTTAGATTTTCTGGGATTTGTAAATTGTCTCTTCCTTTGCGGAAATCCGTCCCTGGCGAATTTTCCCGAACTCTGATGAAATGAAAGGAAACATGGAATAATTGGATTTGTTAATAATTTATGATGCATTTGATGATTATTTCATGCTATATTTAGATTTCCCATGCTTTTATTGATTAATAATAGTTGGATTGAATTGCTAATTGGTGTTTTTTATGATCATTCCTGTTGGCGTAAGAACTAGCACCTCTGGAGTAAGAGTTGATATGCACAGCCTATGCACACTACGCAATGAGTGCTCTTCAAATTAGGAGGGGAAGCTCCCTCGTTGTGCTTGACAAAATACTTGCAAGGAAATAAACTAAACTAAATCCTGTCTTTTTGTTTCAGCTGTAGAGGCACAAGACTTTCTTGAAAGAACTTATACGTTGCAGCTAAGTTTTTTTGGTTTTGCAGATCTACCAACTACAACTAAACTAATCTATCCAATCTCCTCAAGAAATCAGAGCATGAGGAAACGGAGCAAGGTTATGACTAACTGACGATAAACGTGTTTAGATTCTCGACTTGAAGGCAAGGTGGCGCAACTATCATCTCAATCTAAACAAGCTTATTGGGCACAAAACAGATTTAAGAATTTACCATGACAATCTTATGAAACCCTATGTGGCATAACACTTGATCATAACAGTAAAGACTCGCAAAACAGCTTTTATCATCAAAATCTTATGAAACCTTGTGTGGCATAACACTTGATCGTAATGACAAAAGATTCACAAAACAGATTTATCTAAACTATGAGAAGATTTACCATGACAATCTTATGAAACCCTATGTGGCATAACACTTGATCAGCATAGTAAAGACTTCACAAAACGATTTCATCATCACAATCTCACGAAACCCTATGTGGCATAACGCTTAATGATAACGATAAAAGATTCACAAGACAGATTTATCTAAACTATGGAAAGAATCCACCATTACAATCTCTTGAAACCCTATGTGGCATAACAATTAATCGTAATAGCGAAGACACATGAACAAATACCAAAAGAGCAATATTGAGGGCAAGGTAGGTGCAGCATATATTTCTCTCTCAAGCAAAAGTTATTTACAAATGAGCAAAAACTCTTATTTATATACATCAAGGTGTAGGTAACCCTAAAATCACCTTGAGTTCACTACAGTTCTTGCAATGCATGCAAGTTATGCGCCAAACCCTAATGAAGTAAACTATACAGTTAACTGGAAAGCTACCATCAGTTAACTGAAACATCTAACCTAAAATGGACCATGTGCAAGCATGCACGTCCTTATTTAAAGCAAAGTTAACTGGCCACTACCTTCAGTTAACTGGAAATCCTAACCCTAACTCCTGTGTTGATAATTCCAAGGATGAGATAAGCATGTGTTAAGTCAGCAAGTGAACTCAAGACTGAAAGTCGAGTTAACTGCTACTCAAGACTCAACCCTCAAAACTAATTGCACGTTCCAACTGGCAGATCACTCCATGTCAACTCGGTTTAACACTTCGACCAAGAAATCATCGATCTCTCTGTCATCTGGCACTTTGACGCTGCCCAAAACAATAGTTTGTTTCTTTAGTTCTCTGCCACTTTCTGTAATTGTGTGCATGCCATCTTTACAATCTTCAGTCGCCTTTCTGAAACTGGCTGCCATCACTGAAATATTCTCTAATTTAGGCGCCATAGGTTCACCTTCAAGGCTGTCACGAATCAGTTTCTCAAACTCTGTTTGTACTTTATCCAACTCAACGTACATGCCATCTTCAAGAAGATAATGACACGGAATTTGAACAACGAAACCGCTGACAAGTGCAAGTACTCCAATGACATCATCTTTCAGTGAAAATAACTTAGTAGAGATCTTCTCACATATTTCCATTCTAAGGAGGTGCTGCACTCTCCAAGTAAAGACTTTCTCTTGATCTTCGACCAACTCCAAAGCATCGCATGCAACTGATAACTGAGATACTAGAACACGATCCTTCGCCAAACTCTCTGCAACTGCAATCTCAAGTGACTGAACACCCTGACGAAGCTTATGCGCATCACTTCTCAACTGATATAAATCTGCAAGAAGACGCTGACCAGCAGCAACTAAACTTTCAATCCAGTTGTCCAAAAGTCTGCCATGACTGACCAACTGATCCAGTTTTCGCTGTTCTGCAGGTGTACTCTGAGGAAGAACAGGTGCTCTATTCGGATTCCCATGAACAAGATCAGAAATGTACTAACGAAGTTGACTATTTTCAGCCCTGAGTAAGGCCTTATCTTCTCCATCCTTTGTGATACGCTCTTCAAGATTATTAGTGACAATCTTAAGAAGAGTTACATTTGTCTCTCTAGTGGTCCTGCCAAGATTCGCCTTAGTAAATGTAAAGTCACCAACCTCGACTTCATCTAAGCTTTTACCCTCTGGAGGAACTGCAACTTCGATAATAATTTCTGATTCTGGAGTCTTTTCAATATGTACCTGTTTCTTTATCTTCTTGTTTGACCTTCTTTGATAAGGTTCACCGAACTCAGATAAATCAAGATTGTATGACGGTTCTCGCCTTTGTCTTCCCAAAGATTTCTCGAGCCAACAAGACTGAACAATATTTTCAATCTGAGGAGAGACTGTCCCTGATGTATCAACCTGTGGTGGTTCAGTTGTCTCCGGTCCTACTTGAATTGGTGTCTCAGGCTTAGAATCTATGTCAATAGGCTGCACATGAGGTGAACTAGGAGATTCAACATGAGGTTCAGCCTAAATAACTGTTTCTACTGGAACTTCAGGAACATTCTCAACCTGTTTCTGCTTCCTCTTACGAGTAGCTCTTTTCTCCGTGTTCCCACTAAGTCTAACCCCTTCAGGAGGTATTATAATGGCTTTGACTCTGGGTCTTGCTCTAGAAGTAGAAGGCAACGAAGAGAAATCCTTTGGCGGCTCTGCTACAGGAACTGACTTTCGCGTTCGTTTGCTCTCCAAGAATAACTTGCTAGTCTTGATAACTGATTTGGAAACCTCTTCAATAGAAGTATTCTCCTTAGCATACCAATCAGGTGAGCGAAGTGGCTGCCGAGCAACTTGATCTTTGATATATGAATTGAGAAGAACTTCTCCATCATCATCCGACAGACCATCAACATCTTCTGATAGGTAATCAGAGAGCTGTCCAATAGTGAGTCTACAATAGTGACGACGACGAACCTCGAATTCATCTTCACAATTAGCCCAGAAATCTTCAAGTGCTGGCTTATGTGAAATCCCTCGCTCTAACCGATTTGCATAATGACCGAGAGGATCATAGGAACGCCTCTCAGTATAAGTCTTGAGTTTGAACCTTTCCATCTCAGTAGTCATAAACCTGGCATTTGTTGCCGCATTGCATGTGTAAATTCCCAATGTGAATGGAAAATTAGCTGCAGTCTTATAACGACTATGAAGAAAGAAGTGAACATGCTGCATTTGTCTGAGGAACTCCATAAAGACGATCTTATCTGATGGATATCTTGGCAACATCAGGGGCTCTCCAACATACCCATAAACACGGATGTATGTGAAAGTAGGAAACTGTATGAACCAATCTGCCCAAGTTTCCATTGCTGATTTGGCCTCGGCTGAAATGCGAATGTGCATCTCATCATCAAGATCTCTAACGGTTCTCATGGAAAAGTGATCATTGACTGCTCGGAAGTCCTGCTCGGATTGAGAAAACTCCAACTGAGGATAATACTCATGAATACGCTGAACACCAAGAGTGCCATTGGTTTTAAGAAGTCTGTAGCTACCTTGAAATGCAACCAAGTAAACTAAGTAGGATATTATATGAAACTCATGATATTTGAGAAAATTAGTAATTTGCTGATGTAAACAATCACTAATCAGCATAGCCCAGTCAAAACGCTCTGTTCCATCAAGAATTCTGGTAATCAAGTAAAACATCCATGAACGGAAAGTGCTAGCATCTGATTGACCGGTAACTCGGTTGAGTAAAGTTATTAAAACAGCAACTTCCTCTTTGAACTCTCCACGACCAACCTTCTTAGGCATGTTAGTTTTCTGAACTGTCAACCAGTTTTGAGCAACCTTTCTTTGCGAACGTTGTGGATCAGCATCCCATATCTTCTCACAAGCTTCAAGAACAACAGTAAAATTATCTGAGCGAGGAGGGATAGCAAAACATTTCTCTATGTCCTTCGGTTTAAGACTGCAAACAACTCTTCCATCAACTAATCTGATCTGTCGTGAAGACGAGTCATAATGCTTAATGCAAGCAAGAACGAACTCAAGATCAAAGATAGTAATAGGAATGGATGCCGCTGCCAGCAACCCGGAACGCTCAAGATTTTTCAACGAATTGCTGCTAACACTTTCCAGACTACTCAGATTTACCACTGGATAAACATGATTCAGGTCCGTATCCGAAGTTTTGATGAAATTGTGTGTGAGAGCCGATTTTACCTTGTAATCAATGAGATTAAACTGCATTTTGAAAATGATGGCTTTTGACTGTAAAGTCAAATATATTTGAAAAACTTTCTGAAAACCTCCGGGCAAGGCTGAAAATAGCCTTTGACAAAAGGAATTTTTGAAATTTTTCTGGAATGTGGGTTTTGTGCACAACTGAATTCTGAACAAACCCAGATAGCTAGATTTTCAAAAAAATGTGTTTCAAGCCCACATGCAAAGAGATTCTCGGAAAAAGGCACAGAGCTTCAGAATGAAGGCTACGGGGTGACTTTCTCGAAAAAATCTAAGACGTGGGTTTTGCTGTATATGCTGAAATATGCGAACCCAGATGATCAGATTCTGAATATGTGTTGAATTTCTTTGACATGCGAAGAAAGTACCTAAGATGAGAAATAAAAGAAATAAGACATAAGATAGAAAGTTTTGCTTGTCTGCTTCTGAAAAATCTGCAAATCTCTTCTTTGAAACTTGATAAAACCTGCATGCAAAGTGAAAATAAAGTCTAGAATCGCCTTCCTCTGAACAATCTAAACTCGTTGCTACGAAGAACGCTGAAATCGGACACCTGTAGCAGCTTTAGCTTGCTGGTCGCTCAAAAAGAATAAGAACTTCAGAGCTAAAGATGATGAAATAATGGACGCCATGGCTGGAATATATAGATTTTCATCTTTGAAAATTCGCACTAAGCAAGGAATCCATGAAAAGTGCGCTTGGCTCCTAATTGGACCTCATTTTAGTTAACTGGAACTGAAATAAGCTAAATAAATCATCATGCATTAGGGTTTCCCTTTCAAGTCTTCAGTTCAACTCATCATGCGACTTTGACTTCAGTTAGCAATCTATATTGAATTCGCCATCTTCACACTTGCTTGGGATTCACCAATTTGAACTAAGGCGACCCTTTAGATAACTAAAGTTAACAACCTTAATTGAGATGAGAAATTCGCCATATATCATGCAATCCATGTTCTAAAAATAGCGACCCTTTTGGAACTTCAGTTGGCCTTCAAAAAGTGCGCCAACTTCACACTTATGCTTCAATTTAATTCTAAAAATAACAACCCTTTTGGAACTTCAGTTGTCATTCCTTGCAAAGGGCGTAGCTTCACTAATTTATGCTTCATCAATAAAATCTAAATATGGCGACCCTTTTAGAACTAAAGTCAACAACTTCATGCGCCATACTTCACTAAACTTATGCTTCATCCTTCATGCCGTCCTTCTTGAACTCCAGTTGACACTTAATGAAGCGCCATCTTCACCAAAATCTTCACAATTGCAACCAAATTCGCCATGCATGTGAACTCCAGTTGACATTCACTGATAATCTTCAGTTAAGTGGACATGCAATCAAGTTAACTGAACATGCAAGATAGTTAACTGAACATGCAAACTAGTTAACTCGACATGCGAACTGAAAGATCACTCAACATGCCAATATACGAACTGAAGATGACAACCCAGAAAACGTTTAGTCTAACTGCAGTCAGAACTCCAGTTAAGGCGTCCATTCAACTCTCTTTCAAAAATTCAACTTTGAACTCTCAAGCGAATTCCAGACTTAGCCAAATTTCATGAAAATTTAAGCTAAAACCGCTGCCGGGACCTCTGTTCATCCTCTGACACTGGTAGACTGACTTCTCCGATTGGCTGGCTGACAGGTGCATTGCGGAGCTAAGTAAAAATTGATCAAAAGATATCTTGAGACTGGAAAAAATAAAATAGACATCTGAAGGCTCAAAAATCCAAGCGCCTTTTTTCAAAAGCTGCGCTTTTTCTCAAACTTAGTCAAATTTTGACTTCTGTATCTCGAACGAAGGGAAAAAACAAATCCTTCATAACTTTCATTTTATCAACTTTCAGGACTGGATCTCAGGTTCACTGCGGAGTTAACCTCATTCTGCACAACAACTGCAAAGATACATTTCTCCAGAAAACGTCTGAAGGGTGAAAAACAAGGGTGCCTTTTTGAAAAGCTGCTCTTTTTCCTCTAGACTTAGCCATTTCTGGAAACAACAAAAATAATATAAAAACCTCCACTGCAAGCTGCTGAATCATTTTCTGATTTTGACGGAGACAGGCAACGGAAAGCTGAACGTAACACGGACATATTGGGCATCTGAAATCATCAGAAAGAAAGCATTAAAGGCTAGAAAAGCTTAGGCGCCTTTCCCAAAATGTGCTCTTTTGGTTTTTCCTCTAGCATTCTGACTAAGATTTGACCCTATGTTTGACCTCAGGTTCAGGCACTTCAGCAACTCAGATTCACCCACTGACGGATGCGTTTCGAAGCTCGAACAAATGTGAGATAAACATCTTGGGTGGCATTTAGCCAAAAACCTTCATCTGGCAACTCAAAAAGATGGGCGCCTTTCTCAAAAGCTGCGCTTTTCTTCAGTGTTAGTCAATTCTTGCTTTCGCCTCATTTTGCGCTGTATCTTCCGTAACTCGAACAAAACAGGTCCATTTGACAGGCTTGATAAGTTACTGCGAAGCTGATGTGATGCCGGACAAAAGTCTGCTGGAGGTAACAAACCCTAAAAACAGGATCTGAGCCCCTAAAAGATAGGGCGCCTATTTGAGAATGTGCTCCCTTCTCCAGAGAGAAAATTTTGATGATTTTCGTTCAAATTTTCACTTTTCTTAAATCTCTTCGATAACAGACTGACATGATACTGACACCAACTCCATATTTAAAAACCCCAAAAACGACCTTCTGACAACACTTTAACAAGATTAAGACTCAATTAAGCAAAATGCCTTAGTGAAGCAAAATATTTTGTTTTGGGTACAACAATTCTGTTGGAATCCGTCTGGCCTGGAATTCCCCGAAAATCCTCTCTGGACTAGATTCCGCGGATGGTTCTAAAACCCGAAATTTGTTATGATCATTTTATATGAGATTTAATAACACCTTGATTATATGAGGATTAATTCTAACGATGTTTTGATGGATTAACCTTGCTTTCCTGTGGTCTTTACTATGTTGTCCTTGTGAGTGCAGGTTGAATTTAGCAAGGCAATGGAAGGATCCTCAGTGTCTGAAGCAGAAAGGATTAAGATGGACACAAAGTAAGATCCCTGAGAGCAAAATTACATCAATCTGGTCAGAGGTGGCTGATACAAATGTCGGGCTATGGGACTATGAAGAGTTTAAAGTCGAGGATCTTCCTTTGGTGGCGAGGAGAATGAAGGAGTCAGGCTTGTCGCATGTGGCAGGTTTTCCTTCCACGGTCCAATGCTATGAGCTTGTCCTCGAGTGTACAAGACACTATGACCAGGGTACACAGAGAATTATTGGTCCTCAAGGGAGAGTAGTAGCAAATCTCAACCCTGTGTCCATCGCTCAAACTTTCGACATGCCAGATAGATCTCATGTGGTGGCATTTAACATGGAGTCAACCAAGGGGTTCTATGAAGAACAAACTATTAAATCTCAACAACTCATCAATTCTTGGCTGGAGAAGCCTAAGTCACACTATTCCAAACTGCCCAAGCAGTTATTCAGGGCAAAATTCAAGAAAGAATACTATGATGCCATCACCTTGCTCAGTAGGGTGGTTGGATTAAGGAATGCAGGTGTGTTTGAAAATTTGATGTGCCACACTATTGTAAGGATGGAACAAGAACTAATTGACTATCATTGGGCTAGTTTGATCAACAAGGTGATCCATGAACAACTATCTAATGTGTTGCAGACCAAGACCTTCATGATGACTTTATATTTGGTTTATGCACTTGCGAGGTTTCATCCATACAAGGGGTTGAGTACCAGGGGTGTCTTTGGACAAGATGTTATCTATGAGGTTTACCCTCAACTGCATTTGGGAGATCCGAGCTATAGAAGGGTGAATGATGCATTCGCCATGCACATTACTAGATTGCTTCAAGGAGCAGAGCATGTGAGAATTTCGGACTAGGCCAAGGAGCTTATCAAGAGGTATGGTGCTTGGTTTATTCAATTCCCAACCTTCTCATACATCCGGGTTGATGGTTGCCAGAGGGCTCCATACAAGCTTCCAAAGTATCCCACTGATCATATCATACTTTTGGAAGTAACTAGGCAGATCTGTGACTTTGATGCTATTGTTAAAAGAGATAAACATAAGACTGGTTTTGGTGGAGATTTCCCCTTGAGGATTGGCACTAGAGAGGCATGTCCTTCCATTATTTCTGCCCAGGCTTCAGAAGAGGAAATGAGTACTCTTGGCTTATCTTTCCATTCCAAGAGATCCAGGTTTGATATCACAGGTGAAGCCCAAAAGAAGGCTAGTAGAGAGTATAGCCACAAGGTTGATTTGGAGGATTACTGGGCCAATTGCAGTGAGGAATTTGAGGTAAGAAAGAAGAAATTTTCCCCGTTACCAGTTGACTCAGTCCGATTATATAATGTAAAAGCAGTTCTTGATCAACTAGAAGATGATGGGGATTTGATTCAAGGTCATGCCTATGAGGCGGTGAAGGATAAACCAATTGGTGACGTGGCTTGGTTAGAGGAAGAAAAGACTGAGCTGGGACAAATAATGAATCCATTTATCAAGTTCACTAAGTGGCTGAGGCACAAACTGTGGGAGTTAGAGAATGAGGGAGTAAAATGCACTTATGATCTAATGGGAGATTTGGACCCTCATTCCACTTCTGAGGAATCAACTGAGCAGGAAGACCCTAAAGGCAAAGGTAAGGTGGATTCTCCTTTCAAAATTAAGATCAAGGGTGCTCAAATAGAAGAACTCCAAGAAACAGGAAAACAAAGAAAGCCAATTGCCAAGAAGAGGACAAGAACTAAGAAATCTGGCAAGGAAGAAACTGAAAAGCAGAGCCTTGAGGCCGATGTTCCTATGCCCAAAAGGAGAAGGGTCATAAAATTGTCAGAAAAGGAAGGCTCTAAGGAACAGGTAAAAATTACTCCATCGGTTGTAAATGTTGAAAGCTCAGAAGAGAAGGCATGGGTGTACACAAGGAGGTCTAGGACTCCTCCCAAGGATAGTGTGCCTAAGACAGATCTTCCTCCAGTTATTCCTTGTGAGGAGCAACATGATGATGTTCCTTCCGCCCAAGAAGCCCAAAGCGAACCAGGTGAATTTGAGAAAGTTGATCATCCAGATACCGAAGGGGAAGAATTTCATGAGGGTGACCTTTATAGTGCAGAGGCCGAAATTGATAAGGTAATGCAGTTTCCGTTGGTTGCATATGCAGAGTCACCTATTATGACTGAAGAGATTGAATCACCTCCAAGAGAAGAGGAAGTGGAAAAGGTCCCATCACCTGAACACAAGGAGGCACATGCTGAAGAGGAGGGTAAGACAGATGAAACTCTTGAAAAACAAAATTTGAGTGAGGAAGCACCTAAGGGTCAATAGGAAGAAAAGTAAACTGAAGTGCAATTGTAATCCACTGTCGCTGATTGGTTGGATAAGGAGATAAGGAGAAAACAGGTTGTTGTGGAGGATACTCCGCCCAATTGGGATGAGCTGCTAGCCAAGATTGGAAAAGACAAAGGTAAGAACAAGGCTAGGGTGATGTCAAGGGTTGAAAGAGATGAGGCAAGCAATAGGGTGGTCCACATTGCAACCCCTGCCCCAGACAAAAACAAAGATGATGTGGTTGGAAAGGATTATAATGTTCAGACCTTCAATTTAGGGCCTATATCCGTTGAGCAGGATATTGAGGAGTATCAAGGTTCTAGTGCAGTCATCTTGGGTAGATTGAGGAAGGAAATAAAGACTAAGCATGAGCTTAAAAAGGAAAATGAGAATCTCAGGAAATGCTTGGAGGATCTGACGAAACCCTTGCAATCCATTAACCCCTCCACTTCTGTTGCAAAACCTTTGCCTCAAGAGACTATCTCCGAACTAGAGAGGATTGTTGGCGTAACAACTAGCACCTCTGGAGTAAGAGTTGGTACGGACAGCTATGCACACTATGCAATGAGTGCTCTTCAAATTAGGAAGGGAAGCTCCCTCGTTGTGCTTGACAAAAGTACCTGAAAAGGGAAATAAACTAAACTAATTCCTGTCTTTTTGTTTCAGCTGTAGAGGTACAAGGCTTTCTCGAAAACTATATACGTTGCAGCTGAGTTTTCTCTGGTTTTGCAGATCTACTAACTACAACTAAACTTAATAACTTAAATTCTATCCAGTTCCCTCAAGAAAACAGAGCATGAGAAAACGGAGCAAGGTTTTGACTATCAGATGATAAACGGTTCAGATTCTCTACTTGAAGGCAAGGTGGTGCAACTATTATCTCAATCTGAACAAGTTTATTAGGCACAAAACAGATTTAAGAATTTACCATGATAATCTTATGAAACCCTATGTGGCATAACACTTGATCATAATAGTAAAGACTCACAAAACAGATTTATCATCACAATCTCATGAAACCCTATGTGGCATAACACTTGATCATAACGGTAAAGGTTCACAAAACAGATTAATGCTTGGAGGATCGTGAAACCCGCGCAATCCATTAACCCCTCCACTTCTGTTGCAAAACCTTTGCCTCAAAGACTATCGAACTAGAAGATTGTTGGCGTAACAACTAGCACCTCTGGAGTAAGAGTTGATCGGACAGCTATGCACACTATGCAATGAATGCTCTTCAAATTAGGAGGGAAGCTGACAAAAGTACCTAAAGGGAAATAAACTAAACTAATTCCTGTCTTTTTGTTTCATTGTAGAGGTACAAGGCTTTCTCGAAAACTATATACGTTGCAGCTGAGTTTTCTAGGTTTTGCAGATCTTTAACTACAACTAAACTTAATAGCTTAAATTCTATCGGTTCCCTCAAGAAAGCAGGCATGAGGAAACGGGCAAGGTTTTCTATCGGATGATAAACGGATTGATTCTCTGCTTGAAGGCAAGGTGAATTGCAACTATTATCTCAATCTGAACAAGTTTATTAGGCACAAAGCAGTTAGGGTACCACTGATAATCTTATGAAACCTATGGCAATAACGCGATCATAATAATGAGAACTCACAAAACAGATTTATCATCACAATCTCGTAAAGAAGAACCCTATGTGGCACTTATCTTGTTGGGATTTTCTTGCGGTGGCAGGCGCCGAAACCCTATGTGGCATAACAATTGATCATAATGGTAAAGATACAAAACAGATTTATCTAAACTATGGAAAATTCACTGGCCACAATTGCATGAAACCCTATGTGAAAGCAACAGTGTCGTAATAAGCGAACATGAACAAATACAGAACGAGCAATATTGAGGGCAAGGTAGACACAGCATATATTTCTCTCTCGTGCAAAAGTTAATTACAAATGAGCAAAAGCTCTTATTTATATACATCAAAGGTGTAGGGAACCCTAAAATCACCTTGAGTCAACTACAGTCTTGCAATGCATGCAAGATTTATTGCTAAACCCCAATAAAGCAAACTATACAGTTAACCGGGAAAGCTACCATGGATTAGCAGGTACATCTAACCTAAATGGACCATGTACAAGCATCTTGGCGTCATATTTAAAGCAAAGTTAAGCGGCCACTACCTTGATTAGCGAAAGCCTAACTCTGTGATGATAATTCCAAGGATGAGATAAGCATGTGAAGTCAGCAAGTAAACTCCAAGGTAGTCCAGTGTACTACTCATGACTCAACCCTCGAAATTAAGCTACCCGAGGTTCAAGTAGCCAGTCCTCCATGTCAACTCGGTCTAACACTTCGACCAAGAACTCATCGATCTCTCTGTCATCTGGCACTTTGATGCTGCTCAAAACAACAGTCTGTTTCTTCAGTTCTCTGCCACTTTCTGTGATCGTGTGCATACCATCTTTACACTCGTCAGTCGCCTTCCTGAGACTGGCTGCAATCACTGAAATATTCTCTAACTTAGGTGCCATTGGTTCTCCTTCAAGGCTGTCACGAATCAGCTTCTCGAATTCAGCTTGTACTTTGTCCAACTCAACATACGTGCCATATTCAAGAAGATAATGACACGGAATCTGAACAACGAAACCGCTGACAAGTGCAAGCACTCCAACCACATCATCCTTGAGTGAAAACAGCTTGGTAGAAATCTTCTCGCATATTTCCATCTTGAGAAGGTGCTGCTCTCTCCAAGTAAAAACTCTCTTGATCTTCATCGATCTCCAAAGCATCATATGCAACTGACAACTGAGATACCAGAACACGATCCTTTGCCAAACTCTTTGCAACCGCAATCTCAAGCAACTGAACACCCTGACGGAGTTTATGTGCATCACTCCTCAATTGATACATATCTGCAAGAAGACGCCGACCTGTAGCAACTAAACCTTCAATCCAGTTATCCAAAAGTCTGCCATGACTAACTAACTGATCCAGTTTCTGTTGTTCTACAGGTGTATGCTGAGGAAGAACAGGTGTTCTACTCGAATTTCCATGAACAAGATCAGAAATGTATTGACGAAGTTGACCAATTTCAGCTTTAAGTAATGCCTTATCCTCTCCATCCTTCGTGATACGCTCTTCAAGATTATTGGTAACAATCTTAAGAAGAGTTACATCTGTCTCTCGTGTAGTCCTGCCTAGATTTGCCTTAGTAAATGTAAAGTCACCAACTTCGACTTCATCTAAGCTTTTACCCTATGGAGGAACAACAACTTCGATAACAATCTCTGATTCTGGAGTCTTTTCGATATGTACCTGTTTCTTGATCTTCTTGTTTGACCTTCTCTGATAAGGCTCTCCAAACTCAGATAAATCAAGGTTGTATGAAGGTTCTCGCCTTTGTCTTCCCAAAGACCTCTCGAGCCAACAAGACTGAATAATATTTTCGATCCGAGGAGAGACTATCCCTGATGTATCAACCTGTGGTGGTTTAGTTGTCTCCGATCCAACTTGAATTGGTGTCTCAGGCTCTGAATCTATGTCAATAGGCTATACATGTGGCGAACTAGGAAGTTAAATGTGAGGCTCAGCCTGAATGACTGTCTCTACTGGAACTTCAGGAACTTTCTCAACTTGTTTCTGCTTCCTCTTACCAGTAGCTCTTTTCCCCGTGTTTCCACTGAGTCTAACCCCTTCAGGAGGTATTATAATAGCTTTGACTCTAGGTCTTGCCCTAGAAGTAGAAGGCAACGAAGAGAAATCCTTTGGCGGCTCTACTACAGGAACCGACTTCCGCTTCCGTTTGCTCTCCAAGAACAACTTGCTAGTCTTGATAACTGATCTGGAAACCTCCTCGACAGAAGTATTCTCCTTAGCATACCAATCAGGTGAGTGAAGTGGCTGCCTAGCAACTTGATCTTTGACATATGAATTGAGAAGAACTTCTCCATCATCATCCGATAGACCATCAACATCTTCTGATAGGTAATCAGAGAGCTGACCAATAGTGAGTCTACAATAGTGACGACGACGAACCTCGAATTCATCTTCACAATTAGCCCAGAAACCTTCAAGTGCTGACTTATGTGCAATCCCTCGCTCTAACCGATCTGCATAATGACCGAGAGGATCATAGGAACGCCTCTCAGTATAAGTCTTGAGTTTGAACCTTTCTATCTCGGTAGACATAAACCTGGCATCTGTTGCCGCATTGCATGTGAAAATTCCCAATGTGAATGGAAAATTAGCCGCAGTCTTATGACGACTACGAAGAAAGAAATTACATCTTGAACATGATCTGAGAAACTCTATAAAGATGATCTTGTCTGCGGATACCTTGGCAACATCGGGGCTCTCCAACATATCCATAAACCCGGATGTATGTGAAAGTAGGGAACTGGATAAACCAATCCGCCCAAGTCTCCATCGCTGATTTGGCCTCGGCAGAAATACGAATGTGCATCTCGTTATCAAGATCTCTCACTGTTCTCATAGAAATGTCATCATTCACTGCTCGGAAGTCCTGCTCGGATTGAGAAAACTCCAACTAAGGATAATACTCATGAACACGTTGAACACCGAGAGTGCCATTAGTTTTTAGAAGCCTGTAGCTACCTTGAAATGCAACCAAGTAAACCAAGTAGGATATCATATGAAACTCATGATACTTGAGAAAGTTAGTAATTTGTTGATGTAAGCAATCACTAATCAACATAGCCTAGTCAAAATGCTCTGTACCATCAAGAATTCTGGTAATCAGGTAAAACATCCACGAACGGAAAGTGCTGGCATCTGGTTGACCGGTAACTCGGTTGAGTAAAGTTATCAAAACAACAACTTTTTCCTTAAATTCACCTCGACCAACCTTCTTAGGCATGTTAGTCTTTTGAACTTTCAGCTATTTCTGAACCACTTTTCTCTGCGAACGTTGTTGATCAGCATCCCGTATCTTTTCACAAGCTTCAAGAACCACAGTAAAGTTATCTGAACGAGGAGGAATAGCAAAACATTTCTCTATGTCCTTTGGTTTGAGACTACAAACAACCCTCCCATCTGCTGATCTGATTTGACGTGAAGATGAGTCATAATGCTTGATGCAAGCAAGAACGAACTCAAGATCAAAAGTAGTAACAGGAATGGATGCCGCTGCCAGCAACCTGGAACGCTCAAGATTCCTCAACGAATTGCTGCTAACACCTTCCAGACTGCTCAGATTAACCATTGGATAAACATGATTCAGGTCTGTATCTGAAGTCTTTATGAAATTATGTGCAAGAGCCGATTTGGCCTTATAATCAATGAGATTGAACTGCATTTTGAAAATGATGACTTTTGACTGTAAAGTCGAATATACTTGAACTTTCTGAAAACCTCTGGACAAAGCTAAAAATAGCCTTTGACGAAAGAAATTTTCGAAATTTTTCTGGAACATGGCTTTTGTGCACAACGGAATTCTGAACAAACCCAGATAGCTGAATTCTCGAAAAAATGTGTTTCAAGCCCACATGCAAAGAGATTCTCGGAAAAAAAGCACAGAGCTTCAGAATGAAGGCTACGGGGCAATTTTCTCGAAAAAATCTAAGACGTGGGTTTTGCTGCAAATGCTGAAATATGCGAACCCAGATGATTAGATTCTGAATATGTGTTGAATTTCTTTGACATGCGAAGAAAGTACCTAAGGTGAGAAATAGAAGAAATAAGACACAAGATAGAAAGTTTTGCTTGTCTGCTTCTGAAAAATCCGCCAATCTCTTATTGTAGAACTTGATGAAACCTGCATGCAAAGTGAAAATAAAGTCTAGAATCGCCTTCCTCTTAATAATCTGAACTTGTTGCTATAAAGAATGTTGAATTCGGACACCTGTAGCACCTTTAGCTTGCTGGTCGCTCAAGAAGAATATGAACTTCAAAGCTAAAGATGATGAAATAATGGACGCCATTGCCTGGTTAAATAGATTTTCATCTATGAAATTCACATAAGGCATGGAATCCTTGAAAAGTGTGCTTGGCTTGTGATTGGACCTCATTCCAGTTAACTGAAACTCAAATATGCTAAATAAATCGCCATGCCTTAGGGTTTCCCTTTTCAATCTTCAGTTAACAACTTCATGCAAATTTGACTTTAGTTAGCAATCCATATTAAGTTCGCCATCCTTCACACTTGCTTTAGATTCACAATTTAGAACTAAAGCGTCCCTTTTGATAACTAAAGTTGGCAATAAGAAATTTGCCATATTTCATGCAATAAATATTCCAAATATAGCGACCCTTTCATGACTTTAGTTGACATAGAATGAATGCGCCAACTTCACACTTATGCTTCAATTCAATTCTAAAAATAACAACCCTTTTGGAACTTAAGTTATCATTCTTTGTAAAGTGCGTGAGCTTCACAAAACTATGCTTCATCATTAAAATTCTAAATATGGCGACCCTTTTGAGAACTGAAGTTAACATTCAAATGTTAATGTGCCATACTTCACTAATTTATGCTTCATCAATTATGCTGTCCCTTCTAGAACTTCAGTTGACACTCAATGAAGCGCCATCTTCACAAAAACTTCACAATTGCAACCAGATTCACCATGCATGTAAACTCCAGTCGACATTCAAGAATAATCTTTAGTTAAGTGAACATGCAATCAAGTTAACTCAACATGCAAGGTAATTAACTGAACATGCAAACTAGTTAACTCGACATGCGAACTGAAAGATCACTCAGCATGCCAATATAGGAACTGAAGATGACAACCCAGAAAACGTTTAGTCTAACTGCAGTCAAAACTCCAGTTAAGGCGTTCATTCAACCCTCTTTCGAAAATCCAACTTTGACCTCTTAAGGTGAATTCCAGACTTAGCCAAATTTCATGAAAATTTAGGCTTAAACCTCTGCCGGGACCTCTGTTCATCCTCTGACATTGGCTAACTGACTTCTCTGATTGACTAGCTGACAGGTGCATCGCAAAGATAAGTAAAAACTGATCAAAAGGTACCTTGAGACTGCATGTCATAAAACTGACATCTGAAAGCTCAAAAATCCAAGCGCCTTTTTCAAAAGCTGCGCTTTTTCTCTGACAGTCAAATTTTGACTTCTGCATCAAGAACGAAGGGAAAAACAAAATCCTTCATAACTTCGATTTATCAACTTTCGGACTGGATCTTAGGTTCACTGCGACCTCCATTGCAGACGGTACAAAGGCACATTTCTCCGAAAACATCATCGAGGGGTGAAAAACAAGGGCTTTTGAAAAGTTGCTCTTTTTCCTCCAGACTTGGCCATTTCTGGAAATGACAAAAATAATATAAAAACTCCGACTGCAAGCTGCTGAGACATCTTCTGATATGACGAAACAGGCAACGGAAAGCTGAACGTAACACGGACACATTGAACATCTAATATCATTAGAAAGAAAGCATTAAAGGCTTGAAAAGCTCAGGCGCCTTTCTCAAAATGTGCTCTTTTGCTTTTTCTTTGATATTTTGACTAAGATTTGACCCTCGTTGACCGGGCCGGCCTTTCGATTCACCTAGCGGCGGATCAACAAATGTGAGATAAACATCTTGGATGGCGTTAGTCAAAAACTTACATCGACACCTCAAAAGATGAAGCCTTTCCAAAATTTAGCTTTTACCGTGTTAGCCAATTCTTGCTCCCTCTCGTTTCGCGTATCCTCCGTAACTTCGAGCAAAACAAGTTAGTTTGACAAGCTTGATGAAGCTTCTGAGACGGTGATGCGGACAAATGTCGGAGGTGACAAACCCTAAAGCAGGATCCGAGCCCCTAAAAGATAGGGGCCTATTTGAAAATGTGCTCCTTCTCCAGAGAGAAAATTTTGATGATTTTCCTTTAGATTTTCATTTTTCTTAAATTCCTTCAGTAACAGACTGACATGACACTGACACCAACTCCATATTAAAAAAAAAAAAACCCCAAAAACGACCTTCTGAGAACACTTTAACAAGATTAAAACTCAATTAAGCAAAATACCTTAGTGAAGCAAAAATTTTGGTTTTGGGTACAACAAAGATGACGGCTTCCACTCTTGCTACTGCAAATTGGTTGCAAGGGGTGCAAACCAGAGGAAATGAAGCCATCAAGGACATCCTGTCAACAGGAAAGGATGTAGTAAGGACAACTGATTGGTTGAAGCAGGTGTTAGCACAGGATAAGGAAGATACAAATCTCTTGCTGCAGAAAACTAAAACTATCATGGAGTATACCAAGGACAGATTAGTAAGTGATAAAATTCTCCCCTCATCCAGAGCTACTGAACCTTGGGAGTGGTTTGAGGCTTGCAGATTAGGCAAAAGGTTCTGAAAAAGATCCACAAGCAGAGGAGGCAGATTGATGATACCCTAGTTGATGTTTACAATGGCTCTATTGCTTTCTTTGAGATTATGACAGGAAGAAGGAAAATTGCACCCAAGTACTTGAGCTTAGAATAGTTGAGAGGATGGTGGCAGGATGTTTATGCCCCAATTAATGATGATTCCATTTCTAAGCACCAGTTGGATGATGTGGCCACCTACCTTGCTGTTATTGACAAATATATGACAGATAGGTCGGTAAAACAATCAAGGGAAGAAATTGCATCAATTGAAAACCGACTTAAGGTTTTGCCTTTACTTCCTGTTGCCGACTTGGATAAGGTGCTGTTGAAGGTGCATGAGATGCTGGATCGGAATAGGGACAAAGGGGAAAGTAGTTAATGATGGGCTACATCGAGATTTGTGCTTCCCTATTATCTTGGCATGCATTGGTTCGAGCTGCATTGGAGATCCCAAGCCAACCTAGATGAAGTTCGTGCATTTAATGCTTATTTATCTCATTTTGAATTTCTTTTGGCCGACTTGTTGTGCCTAATTATTATTGTAAAACCCTATTTAGGCCGACATGTTTTGGGGGTTTCTATAAATATGGCATTTTGCCTCTTTTGTAAGGGTTAAGCTAGAGACATAGACAAGAAATAGATATAGAGATAACGATTATTGAAGTAGAGTAGAAGTTAGAAATTGTGCTCTCAAGCAAATATTGTAACAAAAATGGGAATTGTTGCTACAGTGGATAATTTAGTGCAAGTAAGACATTGTGATTTGGTGCCATACTTGTGTTCTTTTATCTGGCATGGTTCTTGCTATTCTATCTTTAGAATTGCTTTGAGGAAATCTGATATTTAAATGTTTAGCATTAGATTTGATTTAATGATGTTTATGGTTTGATGTTTGAAGTGTTGCAACGGTCCCTAGTCCATACTTTTCGCAGCTAGCTGACTGTTAGTTGCTTTGCAAAGTTAGCTTGGACTATATTTATTGTGCCTAGTTCAATTGTGAAGATTTGTTCATTTCAATTGCTTTAGGGTTGTATTGGATGAATTTTCATGATTTGAAAGTCTTATTACCTTAGAAGATTGCACTGTTCTTGCGAAATTGTAGATTCATCTGGGTTAAGCAGGAATTGGTTTATGTGGGATTGGTCCATTTCAAGTATTTCATCATATGCATTGTGAACCTTAGCGTAGTGTTAGTTTAGTAATCTCATTGAACCCTAATCTTTTGCTGTTTCTTTTTTATCATCTGAGTTAGATTCAAAGTTTTGAAGTATCATCCTATTGCTAGATCTGATAAATTGAAGATTCGGTATTTGCTTGTAGTAAGGTCCCATTGTGATTACCAAAATTTTAAAGTAATTTCAAGTATTTCATCGTATGCATTGTGAACCTTAGCGTAGTGTTTGTTTAGTAATCTCTTTGAACCCTAATCTTTTGCTGTTTCTTTTTTATCATCTGAGTTAGATTCAGAGTTTTGAAGTATCATCCTATTGCTAGATCTGATAAATTGAAGATTTAGTATTTGCTTGTAGTAAGGTCCCATTGTGATTACCAACATTTTCACATTTATCACTAAGTTGTTTATGCATTGTCAAGACCTGACATTAGAGACCTTGGGGTTATCTCTCGAGGCTTGTTGATAGAGATATACCTTTCAAGAGAGATAGGATTTCATATTCTGTCTGAGTTGTTGCTGTGCAGAAAACATCATCAACACTTCCGTTTGCTTCTTTTCTCACACCATTGTAGTATTTATTGCCTTTGTCGTTCTTGGTCACTCTCAGCTTGAAGTTCTTGGAGTATGATGTAATGACGTGCGAGCAACCTTGGTAGTTTGTTGAGGAGATGGTCGACCTCTGGGTTGACGTGTAGTCTATCCTAGATGATCGGTTGAGGGATCTCACTTGAGGGCCTCCCTCCGTATGTGATCCCTCAACGAGATATCCCACAGGTTGACGAGGTCTTGTGTCAATGCATCTTCTCTTTCCTCGTTTGCTTGTACTGATTCTTTGGTTGGTTGACCCATTACGACGCCATTCTCCTATCTATGATGTGTTTGAAGTTTTGATTTGGCAATGGAACTAAATATTTACTCACAGGAATAGATTCAACGTACTACAAGAGTAAACAAAAATATAACTCACAGAACGTAGAACATGTATAGAACATTCATGAACGCATATTGCACAAAATAATGGTACTTCATTTATTAATGCAATGGAACCGAGTACAATCAATTGTACTAGAACATAACATCATAATGTAACATACTGTAGCACAATGTCATAATCACTTGTTGATGTGTTTTTTGTGACTGCACCAATGCAGAATAACGTCACCAACAACTACCCTATTCTCTTTTGATCAAAGTATCCACCATGCTAAGATTGCGAGAGAGTTCGTGCGTTCAACTCCAAGGTTCCTTCAACGCGAATAGTCTTAGTTGGCTCAATGTGATTTGCTGGTATTTCAAGGGGACTTACGGAATTGTTCAGCAACAGAGAAAGGGATTTTCGCAGTTCGAAAGATTTGTCAATGTAGCATGGGTTTCCTATACTAACCAGAAAGTACTGAATGTAAATGGTTGCAAGGATTAGAAAGCTCTAATCTACTCTGAGGCGTGGGACATGGCGATCAATTCTCGCAAACTTCAACCAAGCTCCGTTTTGCCTCACTTCGGACAGCTTCCACAGAACTGGTGCAATCTTCAAAGGAGTGGCTCAAGGTGTTCAGATCACAACTTAGCATGAAAATACCATCACAACGACGCATATAAACATACAAATCATGATCAAAGTTAAGTACACGATATTCCAGTTGACCACACAAGGCGAGTTCACCATCAGTGAACACACTAGTGGTATGGATAGACGGAGTTTACTCAAATTGAAGACCACATTCCACAATTATCATCTACGTACATGAAATGAAATTTATTCTACTTTAAGCTACTACTCGAATCAGAAGGACGAATAAACCTTGCTACCTACTCACAACAAAAGATGAAATTCACCATCAATGAAAACTCTTTTATTGAGAGAGTGTTCACAACAATTTTTTACAAAGTTTTCAAAGGGAAAACTTTCCCTCTTCTTCAAACTATCCTATCAATCTATACTAAGCTACCTCTAAGCTATCATCTATTTGTCTCTCTATTCTCTAATGATCTAATGTCTAACTAGTACAAATGAGGGGGGATGCCCCTTTATATAGCTGGCCAAGTCCAATGGACAGCTTAGATTACAATCGGCTGGATGGCCCAGATCGTGCCACCTCAGCCCTAAACAAGATTCACCCTAAAAACCGCCACAAAGAGGAGTGGGGCAATAAATGAGCAATTAATGTCCATCTTCTAGAAGATTCCTGTTTGGAAACGCGTCTCCACTGTTCTTCTCCTTGACTGTAGACTTGATCAAAGAGCTTCAACTTCCGGCATGGAAGGCACATTCTCGTTTTGAATTTCCAAGATTGCAACCTCATTCTTCTGCTTGATGATGATTTTCCTCCTCGATGTTGTTCTTCAACTTTGAAGTACTTGATGGTGACCATTAACACTTGGGTTTCCATTTTTTTCTCCATCCTGAACTTGAAAGATTTTCTTGTCTTGGATTCGATTATTCCTCCTCACCACTCGCTTGACTACGTTGGGTGCACATTGGGTCTTTGAGGAGAAACTCCAACACTTAGCCATTTCTTGCAACTTTTATTCTTTCATGTTTTGGGTGCAATTGAGATCTCGTGGAAGAGCTCGAAACTCATAACTCTATCTCCCTTCAAAGGTTGTAATATCATCGTGCTTCATCACTTCAAGTCATCATGCTCTGGCCTCGACATTCATCTTGCAAAACGAGCAAGGAGAAGAGCATTAGAACATTTCATAATATAAATTCACTTTACTTGATCTCAATGTTTGAGTGATCTCTTCATCCGATAGGGTTCATCATTTTCCTCCAGCACAACTTTTTCCTTTAAATTCCTCTTGCCTTAGAATATTTCCGCATTATCATTCATCCCCCTTAGAGCGCATCTAGAGACTTGAGCTTCCATTTTCATTTCACTGGTTGAGGCGTTCACTCTGATATTTCATCCAACTCTGGCTCAAGAAAATTCAATTTCAAATTCATTTGTCTAGGCATTTTTATGTCAACAATACATTTTATTCCCTGCCTTAGAGTTTTTTTCAAATTTTCCTTAGGAAATTTTCACCAACCTGGCGCCCATAAAAAATCCTCACCCCAAAGGCTTCGACAAAGTGTGAAAAACCTTAAAATACATTCCTCATTGCAGACGTCCAATACCCAAAAGAAAATTCCCTTCAGAAAGCGTCAAATTCATGTGTCTCCAAACGAAGGGGTACATTTAATTTTTTTGAATTTCAACCTTAGAAAATTATTTTTCATCAAATTTATTCCAATTCTTCATCTTTGGGCATATTTTCCTGCTCTGTCTTGAAAATTCTCATCAACCTCGTGAAGCTGGCATCTTCTGACTTCCTCTCGCCAACCTATTCATGCCTTAACAAATTTCATCATCCCCCATCAAACTCAGGTGCACTTTCCTCTAGAGGAGGGAATTTAAATATTAACACTTAGAAAATATCATCACATTTCATGTCTTCAATCTAAGCGCCATCAAGGGTCCAACTTTTATTTTTCACCACCTAGCTCAAAATAATTTCAACATGTCCTCCTTCTTAGTCTAGGCGCATTTAAGCCTTCATGCTTTAAGTTTGGACGCCTTGGAATATTTTCCAATTCCTACACCATTCAAGACACCTAAGAGAGGCCCACTCCACATTCTCCATACTTGGATGTTTCCAAAGCTCTTCACAAGTTAAAGCGCAAATCAAAGGGACCCACTTAAAGATTCCTCAAAGACCTCATCCTTCTTGGTCACATTTGCTAGGCTGGGCTTCAAATTTACAACACTTAGAATACTTTTCAAACTCCCTTCTTCACAAGTCAAGGTGCATTTGGAGGGATATGCTTCAAATTTAGACACTTAGAAACCCTTTTAAGTCTTCATGAGTCAAGGGCGCACATAGAGGGGTGCACTTCAAATCTCCATGTCTTAGAAAATTTTTAAATCAACATTTCTTGTCTAAGGCGCAAATCCACCCTTGAGCTTTCATTTTAAATGACTTAGCCAAATTTCTAACTTCAACTTTCCACTAGGGCGCATTCAAGAGGTATTTTCATTTCCCAACACTTAGAAAAAATCTTCATGCTATCATGCAAGTTGGGCGCATAAAAGGGTGGCTACTTCCATTCTTCAACACTTAGAATATTTTCCTTCTCTTCCTTGAAGTTGGGGCGCATTCAGGGTGCTGAGGTTTTAGTTTCCATCACTTAGACAAATTTCCTGTGCCATCCTTGATGAGGGCGCATTTAAAGCCTTGAACTTTCATTTTGCTCACGCCTTAGAAGATTTTCCTATGCCTTCTCCACCTTGGGTGCATATAGGAGGGGCTAGTTCAAGTCTTAGCACTTAGAGTATTTTTCATCTTCATCTTCTCTTCAAGGCGCATATGGAGGGGCTTGCTTCAAGTTTTGAAGACTTAGCCAAATTTCCAATGCCATCTTCTTCCAAGGGCGCATTCAAGGGTGGCAGCTTCAAATTTCAATTACTTAGACATTTTTCTAATTTCTCCATGCAAGTCTAGGCGCATTTGGAGTCCTCTACTTCCAATTTAGCAAACTTAAACAAATTTCAAGGCATATCTCTTCAAGCTTGGGCGCATTTAGCCCTGTGAGCTTCCATTTTTCATGCCTTAGTAGAATTTTCATCCATCTTTAGCTTCTCAAGGTGCATTTGGCAGCTCGAGCTTCCATTTTGTCAGACTTAGATGGATTTTCAACTCACTTCAGCTTGTTAAGGTGGGTTTAGGGAGGTGTTCTTCTAACTGCTTATAATGTCTCCAGCTTGCCCTAGTTTTCTATTTTTAGAAAGTTTTGCATTCTTTGTGCTTCAAGCTGAGTTCTGGCTCTAGAAGGCTTGATTTTTGCTTTATCTCGAACTTCGTGATGTGATGAACTACTGGCGTCCGATGCTTGTCTATACCTGCTATTTTTAGCAACTTGCTAAAAATAGTAATTGCTCAGAATGCGTTCAAACTTTGCGTGCTGATTGCCTGAAGGGTGTTGATCGTGGCTAGATACTGCTTCTGCATGGCTGTCGTGTTTCGTCCTTGATTTTAGGAAACCCTAATTTCTCTGCACAGGCCTGCTAAAAATAGTAAGTGTTTGATTCTCGAACCTCTGCAACTCTATTTGACTTGAAATTCGTGCCATGGGGTCCTCATCACCTGCTTGACTTGTTCATTCTAATGCCTCGCGCTGACTTGCTATTTCTGGCATGTTTCTGAAGTGGCTTACTATTTATAGCAGCTGTTTGATTTCGAGACTTCCACGGCTCCGTTCAACTTGAAATTTGAATATCGTGATCCTCACCACCTGACTTATTTGTTCACACTGGTGCCTGATGTTGACTTTCTATTTATAGCCCGTTTCTGGAATGCCTTACTATAAATAGTAAGTGCTCCGAATGCCTTCAATTTTTACCGGTGGATAGCTTGAAAGATGCTGAACACAGTGGGATACATCAGTTTTTGGAAATTCTGACTTTTTACCCCCCATTTTGGGTTCCGAAGTTGGAAACCCTACTTCGTCTTGCATGTGCATCAAATGACCCCTGTTTGACTCTGTTTTTGTTGCACTTTGCTTTGTTTGTGATCCTGATGCGCTGGGCAGCTGAGGGACTGGACCTGCTAAAAATAGTATGTGGTTGAAAAGTGACCAACCAGCTGCTGGATGATTTTACATGTCACATTGCCCGAGAGATCTCAAAAAACCCAGAAAAATCACCAACATGCAAGCACTGGCTAAAAATAATAAGTTCCCAAAAAGTGACCAACTCTATTTGCATGTTACATTGTTGCGAAGCTCTCGGAAAACCCAGAAAGATAATGCTGACATGCACTGAAAACTCTGACATGCAAGCCCTAAAAATGGCCTCTAAAGGCTGAATCATTGAAAGTTGTCATCCTGTTTTGCATGTTATATCACTGCAAAGGTCTTGAAAAACCCAAAAAAAATCTCCAAACATGCACTGAAAAACTTCGCATATAAACCCTAAAATCTGCATTTGAAGCTGAACTTGCTGAAAATAGATAGTTGTCCGTTTCAGCTCAAATTTTTGCAAGCAGGTAGCTCACAACGTTCTAAGTGTAGTGCAGTCGCCAAAATTTGAAAACCCCAAGGAAATAGGCCCCAAATTGGTACTTACTAACAATAGCAAGTTGTCGGAATTCATTGAAATTTTGTTGGGGACCTGCTGGAAGCCATCTGACAACATTGTTAATCTCAAATTTCAATAGCCAAACTTGATTTGACCTCAAACTGATGTGAAGGAATCAAACCCTAATTCTCAGACTTAGCCAAAATTTCAATCCAGATGGGCACATTCCCGGAAAGACAGACAAAACAAGAGAGACAATAGGAAAACAAACCAAAAGCAAAGCCAAAAGACTGAAACGAAGCAAAAATTAGGGGGTCCCCATTTGCAATGGGGCGATGTGTGAAAAAGGTCACAACATCACTATCATCATATATGTCCCGACTACAATGATTCAAGTACATATTGTGCAAGTTATTTCATAACAAGTGGTATCAAAATATGATCTTGGCATTGTGACAACAAGACATTTTTTTCAATTTTGGAGGTCATTTTATGAAACACATATCTCCCATATTTTGGTGATTTTTTGTTGATTTTTAAAGGGTTTTGAAGAGCATATTCAAGCAGCTACAATCCAAATTTTAGAGGAATGTGAGCAGAATTGAGTGATTTATTGCAGAATGTGGGTTTCTACTCAATTTATTCAGAAAGGACATATCTTCCAATTCTTGTTGAATTTCTTCCTAATTTGTAGTGGGTTTTTGAAGTAGTAAGCGAGGAGCCTACAATAAAAATTTCAAAGTAATTGGAGCATAATGAAGTGATTTATTGCAGAATTAAGGTTTCCAACTAATTCGCTCTAAAGACTGGAAAACACCTATTTTTTGGAAGATTTTTTTGGGAAAATGCAACCTAGGCCTTGCTAAGTTACAAAAAAAAATTCAGAGTATTTTGACTTCTTTTGTGTGAGTTATTGCAAAATTATCTTTCTAGAATTTCTTCACAACAAAAAGAAGCCACAGAAAAGAAGAAAAAGGAAAAGAACAAGAAGTAGAACAAGAAAAAGAGAGAGAAAGAACTAGAGCAAGAGCAAGCGAAAGAGAATGAGCAAGAACAAGAACAAGAACAAGAGCAAGAACACGAGTAGGAACATGAAGAAGAAGAACAAAAAGCAACAATGGAAAAAGAAGTAGAAGTAAAAAAGGAGATGAAGAAAAAGAAAAAGTTAGCATTGAAGACAATGATTTTTGTTGGCGTAAAATCTAACACCTCTGGAGTGCAGGTTTGTACGGACAGCTATGTACACTACGCAATGAGTGCTCTTCAAATTAGGAGGGGAAGGTCCCTCGTTGTGCTGGAATGCATGGAAAAGAAAAGTAATCTAAGTCCTATCTTTTTGTTCTCAGCTGGAAGAGGCACAAGGTTAAGAAAACCAAGAACGTTGCAGCTAAGGATTTTCTGGTTTCGAGATCATTAACTACAACTAAGCTATCTACTTTAAATCTATCCAATTTCCTCAAGAAAACAAAGCATGAGGAAATGGAGCAGGGTTTGACTATTGGACGATAAATGAGTTTAGATTCTCTACTTGAAGGCAAGGTGGCGCATCTATCAGCTCAATCTAGACAAGTTTATTGGGCACAAAACAGATTTAAGAATTTACCATGACAATCTTATGAAACCCTATGTGGCATAACACTTGATCAAAATAGTAAAGACTTACAAAACAAATTTATCATCACAATCTCACGAAACCCTATGTGGCATAACACTTGATCATAATGATAAAAGATTCACAAAACAGATTTATCATCGCAATCTCTTGAAACCCTATGTGGCATAACAATTGATCACAATGGTAAAGATACACAAAACAGATTTATCATCACAACCTCTTGAAACCCTATGTGGCATAACAATTGATCATAATGGTAAAGTTGCACAAAACAGAAAGAATTCACCATTACAATTGCATGAAACCCTATGTGGCATAACAATTAATCGTAATAGTGAAGACACATGAACAAATACCAAAAGAGCAATATTGAGGGCAAGGTAGGCGCAGCATATATTTCTCTCTCAAGCAAAAGTTAATTACAAATGAGCAAAAGCTCTTATTTATATACATCAAGGTGTAGGTAACCCTAAAATCACCTTGAGTCAACTACAGTCTTGCAATGCATGCAAGATTAATTATTAAACCCTAATGAAGTAAACTATACAGCTTAACTGGAAAACTACCATCGTTAACCGGTACATTTAACCTAATGGACAATGTGCAAGCATGCACGTCCTTATTTAAAGCAAAGTTAACTGGCACTACCTTCAGTTAACTGGAAACCCTAACCCTAACTCCTGTGATGATAATTCCAAGAATGAGATAAGCATGTGTTAAGTCAGCAAGTAAACTCAAGACTGAAAGTCGAGTTAACTGCTGCTCATGACTCAACCCTCAAAATTAACTGCAGGTTCCAACTGGTAGATCACTCCATGTCATCTCGGTCTAATACTTCGACCAAGAATTCATCAATTTTTCTGTCTTCTGGCACTTTGATACTGTCTCAAGCAATAATTTGTCTCTTCAATTCTTGGTCGCCTACTTGATTGCATGCATGCATTCTCTGACATCTTCAGCTGCTTTCTTGAAACTAGCTGAAATTACTGAAAATGTGATCAGAACCTCCATCAAGATAACACAAACATGCTTCTAAAACTCAGTTTGTACAACATCGAGATCAGCGTAGGTACCATCTTCACGAAGACAATGGTGCAGTATCTGAGTGACTTTGGCGGCTCCGTAAATGAAGTAATCTCTGTTCCCTTTGCAACTTAACGCTTCATTGTCAGCTGCTCTGATGAAAACCTAAATTAAGACCGATTTGGTCTCGAATTTAGTCTAGTTGAATCGCCTTCTGAAAAACTTGCCCGTTGACTGTGAACATGACTATATTCTGACAACTTTCTGAAGAGGCTGAAAAAGCTCTGGACAAGGCTAAAAATAGCCCAAGACGAAAGAAATTTTCGAAGTTTTTCTGGAACATGGGTTTTGTGCACAACGAAATTCTGAACAAACCCAGATAGCTGAATTTTTGAAAAAATGTGTTTCAAGCCCACATGCAAAGAGATTCTCGGAAAAAAGCACAGAGCTTCAGAATGAAGGCTACAAGGCAATTTTCTCGAAAAAATCTAAGACGTAGGTTTTACTGCAAATGCTGAAATATGTGAACCCAAATGATCAGATTCAGAATATGTGCTGAATTTCTTTGACATGCGAAGAAAGTACCTAAGGTGAGAAATAGAAGAAATAAGATAGATGATAGAAAGTTTTGCTTGTCTGCTTTTGAAAAATCCGCCAACCTCTTCTCTGGAACTTGATGAAACCTGTATGCAAAGTGAAAATAAAGACTAGAATCGCCTTCCTCTGAACAATCTAAACTCGTTGCTATGAAGAACACTGAATTCGGACACCTGTAGCACCTTTAGCTTGCTGGTTGCTCAAGAAGAATATGAACTTCGAAGCTAAAGATGATGAAATAATGAACGCCATTACTTGGTTAAATAGATTTTCATCTATGAAATTCACATAAGGCATGGAATCCTTGAAAAGTGTGCTTGACTTGTGATTGGACCTCATTCCAGTTAACTGAAACTCAAATATGATAAATAAATCACCATGCATTAGAGTTTCCCTTTTCAATCTTCAGTTAACAACTTCATGCGATCTTTGACTTCAGTTAGCAATCCATATTAAGTTCGCCATCTTTCACACTTGCTTTAGATTCACAAATTAGAACTAAGGCGTTCCTTTTGATAACTAAAGTTGGCAATAAGAAATTTGCCATATCTCATGCAATAAATATTCCAAATATAGCGACCCTTTCATGACTTCAGTTGACATAGAATGAATGCGCCAACTTCACACTTATGCTTCAATTCAATTCTAAAAATAACAACCCTTTTGGAACTTAAGTTATCATTCTTTGTAAAGTGCATCAGCTTCACAAAACTATGCTTCATTAAAATTCTAAATATGGCGACCCTTTTGAGAACTGAAGTTAACATTCAAATGTTAATGCGCCATACTTCACTAATTTATGCTTCATCAATTATGCCGTCCCTTCTAGAACTTCAGTTGACACTCAATGAAGCGCCATCTTCACAAAACTTCACAATTGCAACCAAATTCGCCATGCATGTAAACTCCAGTTGACTTTCAAGACTAATCTTCAGTTAAGTGAACATGCAATCAAGTTAACTCAACATGCAAGATAATTAACTGAACATGCAGACTAGTTAACTCGACATGCGAACTGAAAGATCACTCAACATGCCAATATATGAACTGGAGCTGACAACCTAGAAAACGTTTAGTCTAACTGCAGTCAGAACTCCAGTTAAGGCGTCCATTCAACCCTCTTTCGAAAATCCAATTTTGACCTCTTAAGGCAAATTCCAGACTTAGCCAAATTTCATGAAAATTTAAGCTAAAACCTTTGCCGGGACCTCTGTTCATCCTCTGACACTGGCTGACTGACTTCTCTGATTGACTAGCTGACAGGTGCATCGCAAAGCTGAGTAAAAACTGATCAAAAGGTATCTTGAGCCTGCAAACCATAAAACTGACATCTGAAGGCTCAAAAATCCAAGCGCCTTTTTCAAAAGCTGCGGTTTTTCTCAGACTTAGTCAAATTTCGACTTCTGCATTTTGTATGAAGGGAAAAACAAAATCCTTCATAACTTCTGATTTACCAACTTTCAGGACTGGATCTCAGGTTCACTGCAGAGCTAACCTCATTCTGCACGACAGCTGCAAAGGCACATTTCCCAAGAAAACATCATCCGAGGGGTGAAAAACAAGGGCGCCTTTTTGAAAAGTTGCTCTTTTTCCTCCAGACTTAGCCATTTCTGGAAAAGATTAAAAATAATATAAAAACTTCGACTGCAAGCTGCTGAGACATCTCACGATCTGACGAAGACGGGCAACGGAAAGTTGAATGTAACACGGACACATTGAATATCTGATATCATCAGAAAGAAAGCATTAAAGGCTTGAAAAGCTTAGGCGCCTTTCTCAAAATGTGCCCTTTTGCTTTTTCTTTGATATTTTGACTAAGATTTGACCCTACGTTTGACCTCAGGTTCAGGCACTTCAGCAACTCAGATTCACCCACTGACGGATGCGTTGCGAAGCTCGAACAAAAGTGAGATAAACATCTTGGATGGCATTTAGTCAAAAACCTACATCTGGCACCTCAAAAAGATGGGCGCCTTTTCCAAAAGCTGCGCTTTTTACTAGTGTTAGCCAATTCTCGTCTCCCTCTCGTTTTTGCGCTGTATCTTCCATAACTCGAGCAAAACAGGTCCGTTTGACAAGCTTGATAGCTCACTGGGAAGCTGACGTGATGCCGGACAAATGTCTGCTGGAGGTGACAAACCCTAAAAAACAGGATCTGAGCCCCTAAAAGATAGGGCGCCTATTTGAAAATGTGCTCCCCTCTTCAGAGATAGAAAATTTTGATGATTTTCCTTCAAATTTCCAATTTTCCTGAAACTCTTCAGTAACAGAGTGACATGACACTGACACCAACTCCATATTTAAAAACCCCAAAAACGACCTTCTGACAACACTTTAACAAGATTAAGACTCAATTAAGCAAAATGCCTTAGTGAAGCAAAATTTTTTGTTTTGGGTACAACAATTTTATAATAAGGAGGGCAATGTTATGCCCCTAATCCTATAGTGTGTATAGTGTTATTAGTAGTCAGCTTGTGGCTACCTAACTCCTAATTAAGATATATTATCATTATTATATTGTTATTTAGTTATTTAGGTTGGCCTAAGGTTTATGTAGGGTTATCTAGGTCAGCCTGAGTGATATCCTAGGCATAAGTATGGTATATATAGGGGGTATATGCAGGTTATTATCATCATGTAGAATGTTGTGTTTTTATTGAAGAATATTGGAGTATCCCCCTAAAAGTGGATTAGGAGGTTGCCCCTTCGAAGTAGCATATTATTACCAAGTATTTGCAACATATTTCATATTATATTCTTTCCTTGTGCAAGTTATTTTATAACATCTTGGAGAAGTATTCTATCTTTGGAAAGTATCAATTTTCTTTAAGTTGGATTTTCAGTGAGCTTTGGAGTATATTGGCAAAATTAGAATTCACTTTTGGGCTATTTTTATATATTCTGCAACTTTGGGCAGCTATGCAAATTAAAATATTAAATAATTAATATTTAAGTTGTCAAAGGGTGAATTTGTCGTGCCCCCACCATGATCAATTGCAACACTAAAGTATAGAAGAAATGAACCATTGAAATGCAATAATTAACAATATAAATATTAAAAATATAATATTTCTTCAATTTTTACAAGAATCTTTTCACCTCTAAAAATAATGTTGAAGGCTGCTCTAATGCAAGAAGTCTACTAAGAAAAATCATCCCAAAAAAGATATGAGGGAAGGAGGCAAAAGAACTTTGTAAAGAGATAGCTAAGGAGGAAATTAAAAAAGCAATGCTATCCTTGCAAAAATGATAAAATCCCCGGGGCAGATGGCCTCCCAGCAGAATTTTACAAAGTCTTCATTGACTGGATAGTGGATGATCTACTTCTAGCATACAAAGAGGCCTTAGAGGTAGGCTCTTTGGGAAGGAACATCAATAAGGGCATTATAAAATTGCTCCCCAAAGAAGGTGACAAAACTCTAATAAAAAACTGGAGGCCAATAACATTGCTAAATGTATCTTGTAAAATCTTAGCAAAGGTATTGGCAAAAAGATTGGTGAACATTTTACCAAATTTCATCAATAGTACCCAAATTGGGTTTATTAAAGAAAGATACATTCTAGAAAATTTGATCACTAGTTGGTGTTAGTGTTTTAGGATCAGATTTAACAGAAAGCAAAAATGCAACACAAACACATGAAGACATGAACGATATAACACAGCATATATCCTGGGAAAACCCTCCTCATGAGGGAGAAAAACCCAGCCTCAAATATGTCTCTTGTATATTGAAATGTCAACACAAATGTCTCCTTTACAAAGGCCAATATGAAGGCCAACACACAGCACCACAGTCTGCTGCAAATACAGAAATTGAGTGAAGCAATCTACTAACAATTATCTCAGCCTTCTACTCAAGTATCAATCTGCTCTTGAGACAAACTCGCACTTAATAATAATCTGCTGTAGATAGCAAACTCTCGTTGAAATAACCACTTAGCTTAAGCAAGAATCAATCCCAAAATAGGGAATCGTCACTTGCATGTGCATGCACTAGGAGCATTATAATTGCCTATTCTTAGGAGCAGTTACAAATACATTTCATGCAAAGATTCTCTTGCATGTCTGACCGAAGATTCTATTGCATGTCAGTTACCTCTGCATGTCAGACTGCATGTCAGACTGTGTGTCAGATACCTCTACATGTCAGTTACAATTTGCATGTTGACCACATTGAAAGAGACAATTTTCAGCTGTCATAGCCATTTTTAGATTTTACCAAATGAAGTAAATGAGACAGCTGGAAGAATACGACCGACGCTGCCATAAACATTAACAGTTGGGAAGTAATGGAATGGGCAAAGTCTTCCAACCAAGAAGTGGCAATGTTACTCCTTGATTTCGAGAAGACATATGATAGAGTTGAGTGGGCATACATCAGATTATCTCTTGAAGCCTTTGGATTTCCTGAAACCTTTTGCAATATGGTTGTTACACTCTTCAAGGATGTTGTGGCATAGGTAGATGTCAATGGTTCCGTTACAGAGGAGTTTAATTTGGAAAGGTCAATTAGACAATGCTGTCCTCTAGCACCTACTTTGTTTGTTGTTGCATTAGATGCCTTACATTACCTCCTTAGGGTTAATGATATTACCCCTAAGGTGAAAGGAATACTCCTTCCAGATAATAATGAACTCCTCAATACTCAATTTGCAGATGACACTGCACTTTTCGCCATATTAGATGAGATAAATATATCTAATCTAATGGAAAAGCTAAACTCATTCTATGCAGCCTTAGGAGTTAAAAGTGTCACTCACAAAGTCCATCATGCTAGGATGGCATGAGAAACCCCTAGATTGGTTAAGCAAATTTGATGTACAATGGGAAGGTCCCCAAAAAGAGGTTAGATATTTGGGCATTCCTTTTGTTATCTACCCAAATCTGAAAGAGATGTGGCTATGGATTAATGGCAGAATAGAAAAGAAAATTGGTAAATGGAACATGGAATTTCTATCATTGGCAGGGAGGATTCGTACAACCTATATTTTGCCTCTGTGTGGCTGTTGAATAGCTACCAAGTGGATGAAATACAGGAAAAAAAGGTCTTTTTTGTGGTCTGATGGGAAGGATAAAAGGAAGAAACATGTAGTTAAATGGAGTTGGTGCTGTCTGAGCAAAGATGGTGGGGGGCTTGGGTTGAAGGATCTAAAGCTTCAAGGTATAACCCCTAGCCTCAAAATGGATCTTCAAAGCCCTAGAAGGGAATGAATCTTGGAAGGTCTTGGTTAGAAATAACATCAAAAGCGCTTCCCCCAAGCATGCAAAGGCTTGGAGCGACTTCCCCCTCTGTGACCTCCTCAACAATTGTCACTCATTATCCCCTGAAGGCTCAGTGATCTTGAAGAGTATATGGAAAGCATGGGGAGCAATCAGGGAATTTGTTGTAATCTGCCAGTATTTCAAAAGCAACACAATTTCCACCCGTAGATCAATTTGGTGGAACCTTGAGCATAATGGTAAACCACTAGCACTACTTCAAGGATGAGGATGCTCTGCGAAAAGCTGGGCTAGTAAAGGCATAAAACTATTTAAGGACATTCTAAAAGATGGACACTTAAAAGATTGGAATGAGCTATGCAGTGAATACAATCTACCTGCCACTAATTGGAGAACCTACACCATAATAAAGGAAGCCTGCAAAGAAATGAACTTTCCAGTTGAATACAACCTTAATACTGAACAGTACAAAGAGTTTTTGTGGAAAGATGGAACTGAACTCACAAAATTGAACACCAAAATAATCTATAACACTCTTGTTAATCAGCAGGAAGCGATAGACCATTTAAACAGAGCATGGGGTACTGAATTGAGTAGCAATGATTGGTCCATGGTCCTTAAAAATAACTGGTCATATATCATTGAGCCAAAGAAGGCTTGCTTCAGATGGCTTCTAATTTTGAGAAGCTACCTTTCAAAATAAACTCTACAGACATTGAAATATGTAGCCTATGCAGGGTGTCAAAATTAATAAATCATGTCTTCTTTGAATGTCTTTATGCAAGAGAAGTGTGGAATTTTTTGTTGTCAAAAACAACATGTCCGGGATGTTAATGGCAAGCCCAAATATGATAGAATTCTTTTAATAAAAGATAATAAATTGGGAAAAGAAATTTATTTATTCTGGCTTGTGCTTTTCCACTGAAATTCTTTGGGTCATTTGGAGAGCAAGGAATGATGAGAGGTTTAATGGAACGAGGGTAGTAAGTCTGTCAAGAGACTCACACTTAACAACATTGCTTTGCAGGTTACATTGACAGTTAAAGTCTCCAAGTTCAAATTTCTTAAACTACTGGAGGAGGGCACCCTAAGGATCAATCTTCATGAAGTCAGGTGTGGGCACACTTGGTAGGAGGGACAACCAAGTACAAAAGTCTTTCTCAAAGTTCTGAAGGTATTTCAAAGTGAATTCAATGGAAAAGTTGACAAAGATAATCCCAAGGCAGAAGCTCCAGGTCTAATTAGCCTTGAAGGCTTTATCAAGGAGGAAATGGATGCAACAAAAACACTCTTGGGGCTGAAGAACCTGGTGCAGGATGACAGGGAGGCTAACATCCAATGATTGTTTAATCAGCTGTATTTGTTGTTAACAGGCATATAAGGCAATGCAATCAATACCTTGTAACTCTCACTGATATAATATAAATCTGTATATATGCAATGTAAAAGGGAACAAATATATACTGTATAGGGGCATACAGGAAATCCTGAAAAGCTATGTAAATTGTACAGATACATGCAATAGTACTGCAGTGCAAAACAACATGTAATTTTTTTGGTGTTCCAGCTATATCTAATACAAAAAAATATAAATATTGAAAATTTAAATATTATTATTATAATAATAATAATAAAAATAATATATTAATAAGAAATACATAATATAAAATATGATAATTAATATAATACAAGCTAGGCCTAGTCTAAGGCAGTGATCAACCATAATCGGCCAAGACAGGAATTACAAGGAGGAAGTCAGTGATTATTTTGGAGACAGCAGCGATCATGTTCAGCAATGAATACAAGTCAGATGAAGGAATTAGGGGAAATCATAGGGAGCAGTGAATATGATTTGAGGAGCAACGAATATAGTTGAGGAGCAGCAATGATTGATAAATAGTGTTTCAAACTTATGAAAGCAGCGATTAAAATTATGAAGGCAGCAATTAAGGAGAAGTTAAGGGCAGCAATCAAGGCTAATATAAAGTCATGCCCTTTTAGAAGGCTGTCTCTATTAAAAGAGTTGCATCTCTTCACAAAGGAAAGAAGATATAAAAGGTAGGAAATAAGAAATAAAGAAATATACAAACACAGGCAGAACAAGGAAGGAAATCAATAAGTTTGAAGAAGATCAGAGAATATAAGAAAATCTGCATATCAGAACAGCAGCAGATATATAGCATTTGCTAGTCATATAAATGTATATATATGAATGCTAAACAATATAAGTAAGGGATATATATATATATAAAGAATAATTATATAAATGTATATATATGAATACTATAATATAAGTTCATAAATATTGTGGTATGCAATTTGATGTTTATGTTTAAATACATTAATTCTATGCATTTCATGTAGAGCCTAATAAGAACTACAATTCAAATTAAGTTATTAGTCCAACCATAAGTTATTTATGCCTCTATAATCAATCATGGGAAGAAGAGACGAAAGTACAAGGGGTATAGCAGTTACGAGATTTCATGCTAAGTAGACCACCCATAATGGATGACTAAAATGTTTGTCATTTGTGGGCCAAGGGGGTTGCCTATCCACCCTTGGGTTTAGAAAGAAGAAATGTTCCAAGCATCATATTGTAGCTTCATCTGCAATCTTCCCAATGCTTAATTATGAGAGTGGATAATAACTTTGAATCCAAGTTGATAGTTACTTATCTGTTTTAAGATCAATGAACTATATACTTGCCAAATAATTTAAAGGATGTTGCGAAAAGTACAAATGATCAACTAATTGTTTATGAATTATTGGCTAACATTATTGCAGGGTTAAAACTGGAGTCTATTGATAAGTTGTATTTTAATAAGATATACTTCTTATTTTTTCATTGACACTGTGGTTTAGGGAAAAATCTAAGTATATCCAAAAAAGGGACATTACAGAATTAAAAAAATGACTTATATTAATTATTTATAAAGGTGATTTTAAGTGACTTAAGTGGTCGAAAATACTTTTATGGAGCTAAATGATTATTATTAAAAGGTGATTTTAAATTATAGTTTTTGAAAAGTTTCAAAAGTGCTTATAAAAGGGAAATTGGAAGAGAAAAAATTCATTCAAAATATTTCATTTTACTTTTTTTTTCATTTTTTCCACCTTAGACGAAACCCTAAGGTAAGATTGGTTTCAGTGGTGAAAGATTTCTCTCTAGCCAATACTATGTGATTCATTCATAGTGTGATGTCCCCTTTTTTGGGTTCTCTTGCTTTGTAGTTGGCGCTAACTTTCTTGGTTGCGTCAGCGAGTTCTGAGGAGTAATTTGATGCTACCAATGAGATTTTGTGGGTTTTTCTCGGGTTTTTTTGGGTCCTTACCAGCAGAATGGCTATTTTTAGTAATTTACTTTTTTTAGTAAGTTCTAGTTGGATTTCCGATTAGGCTAGTTTGGTGATTTGACTCACTAATTTTAGTACCTGGTCTTGACTCAATTCATCCAACAGCTTAGTGCAATGCTTTCTATTTATGGCAGTGGCGAGTTCTCTCGGTGGTTGGATTAATATTTGATTTATTGCCACTTAAGTTTTATAATGTTGCTTTATAACTTAAGTGAGTGGGCATGGGTTCATGAAGTGTACCCCTTGGCCTAGTAAGATGACGGCGTTTTTAAAAGAGGGCTAGTGTTCTTCCTTGTGTGGCACCTAGAATGAAGGTAATTTATCATTTTTTAAGGCTAATGTTATGCTTTATAAGATGGGACGCCTAGTTGGAGTTTAATGTCATTTTTAAGAGAAAAATGAAAAGTTAAATTTTTGGAGGAAAAAGTTGGACAGCCCTCTTGGGGTAATTTCATGTCATTACATAAAATGAAATGAGAGGGTAAAATGGACAGCCCTCTTGGGGTAATTTCCTCACTTTATAAATATGAGTTTGAGCTCTCATTGGGATATGCATGTTTTGACAACTTAAGAAGATGCTGCTGGAATGAGCTCAGGGAGTTTTTCCTTTGCTGGTTGAGGACGAAAACCCTCCTCTCGGTTGCTGGTTTCAGTGGTGAAATATTCACCCTAGCTGGTTGGAGTGATTCTACCTCAAGAATCACCATTGGTTTAATGGAGTTTGGGTTCGCAGGTTAATTCAGAGATAAAAATTCATGAGGTATTTTGTGGTGTTTGTTTTAGTGTGGTGAGAAATGGTTTTTGCAATGTTTTTGGTGTGGATTAGATGATCTGCAGATTTTGTACTTGTCTGGCTGTACCCTTCTATAGACTGGTTGTACTCCTCTAAAGGGGTTGAACTGTTTGGTGCCATTGCTTTTTGATTCTGGGTATTAAATAATTGAAATCTCCTTGATAGAGCGCTCCCTTTCGAATGAGAACAAGGGTGCTTGTTGATGTCTGTGATTCTATAAAATCCTATTCGCCTATGTGCAGGCTGTCCAGACTTTGGGGTTCACATCTTGGACTTGTTGTCAGTTTCAGTGGACTTATCAATGAAAAAACTGTGCTTCTAGCAGTGCCTAGTTCCATTAAACACTCAGCAATGGTCCACCTTCACTTTGGAAGCCAAGGAGAATTTATTGAATTTTTGAAAGGGTATCATCCCTGTCCAGGCAAGCGCCAGTTTGGTGTGGTCTTTGTTCTTCATTCATAGGTCTGTTAATGTGAAGTTTCTCAGTGTCTAGAAGGCTGCAGAGGATTGCCTGAGGGTTGGAAGGATTATATTTACAATGTAGTTGATACTACAGACTGGTATGAAGGTAATTTAGTTGGTTCCCATTTACTCATGATTGACAGTCACTGAATTTTCAATCACTGTAGAGCACACAGCAATAGCTTACAGTCCTAAATCATATTGTTTGGAGCTTCCTCATGGTGCTGGGTGGTTATTGGTTGCATCAACAACTTTCCCTGGAGTAAAGGAAGGTTCCAAGTATTATGTGTGATGACAAATGTTGTAGAAGCCTCATGTGCCCTGTAAGCAGCCCATTACAGTTTGCAAAACTCTGTATTTCTGATTAGAGCATCTGATCAGAGCAGGAAATGACTGAAAAGACAAATCAAACCTGTAGCTGTATGGTGTTGGTTACATGCACCTGGAGCCTCCGTTGTAGCTGGGAGGCAGTTTATGACTATAAAAGGAAGAAATCTGAAGGTAGTCACTGCTGTTATCTTCTAAAAATGCATCAGCAGACCTGCAACCCTCCGCTATATTCCATATAAGGTATTTTTTAATGATGAATTACTCACCTTATCATTATCTGTAATGGACCTCAATGAGGGTTGATGTTCTATAAATTAATGGACAGCAGTGTTGGCACAATGAAAGAACATTAAATCTAGTATCATAACAGTCACACATTCTGTGTGAATCATTCTTAAACCTTGTGACAGTGATTGTGATTCATTACGTGTTCCTTGTTTATCTTTTTTCGGTTTCCCTTCGCAAAATTTCAAGAAAAAAGTAGGGTGGATATTATTCAAAGTCACAGAGTGTGCAGAAAGGTTTCAGAGGTGGATTCACCCAGAGTTCACATTTGGGCTTAATGTTTGCAGAGAGAGAGTTGATGTAATGTCCCCAATTTCCGACTGGACAATATTTAATTAATTTAATTTATTAAATATTATTTTTGTCCTAAATTAATATTTGGGACACTTATATTAAAGTGACTCAAATAAAAAAATAATAAATAATAAAAGTCACTTTATGTATTAAAGGGAATCTTTCGGAAGTTGAGCTAAGCCTTTAAAAGGAGATGAAGGCAAATCATTTGATCATTTGGTGAAGATATTATTTTATTGGGAAAATTGTGAAATTCAGGAGAGCTTAGCTTTTCGGGACTGGAGGACAAAAACCCTCAAGTTTAGGTTTCGAGGTTTGGATGAAAACCCAATACCTTTTATAGGCAGATTCAAGCGGGATTTGCATTTGGGCTTCAAGGATCGATTTTGGAAATTTGTGAGTCTTCATTGAAGACAAATTTCAGAGGAAAGCTTAATTTCAAGGGTTCATGATATTTGGAGATTACAGACAAGGGGATTCTCAGGTGCTATTTATTTTATATCTGCATTTATACAGATCATTGTCTCATGTCTGGTTTATTATTGGCTGAAGATTTCAAAGATTATAAATAATTATTATATTATCTTGGCCGTACTCCTGCTATTGTTGGTGGCATTGATAGTAGTGATTGCAGTTATTAAGTTTGATATTGTGAAGGTGTCAAATATAAAATATTAAAACCTATCGAGCTATTGTATATGGACCTATGGTATTTGAGAGTTGCATAAATAAATCATAACCTTTCTTGTCAGCCGCACCATTTAATATGAGTCATAGCCCAAAGTTGAAGCGTCATACATCCTAAGGAGTCTGAAAGAGGATGACGTGGACTCTTGGACTGGTCAAAGGGGAGGCGTTTGGCATTTGATTGCTCATTTACTAAGTCTTGGGGTGATATTGTGGATTATTGCTGTAGACTCATACTCAAGGAAATGTGTCAAAGGAGTGGTCTGCGAATGATATATGAGCCATCCCATTCATTGAGGTGCTGTGATTCTTATTCCAACGCCCATTTTATTTAGTCGCTGCTTATTGAGGAGAATCGCGAGCATTGAGGAGACCACGAGGCTTGGAGGCATCGTAGAACATAATTAAGCTGCCAGTTGTCATCTAATATGCTGAAGGGAGTCCTACGTGGAGAATGGGAAGAAGACAAAACAAATAAGACAAACAGTTAATAGCCTTTCTACTGATCGGGTCCTACATGCCTGTCTACTTATATTAGTTGGCTGTTGTATGATTGGGAGAAGTCGAGCTCATTGGTATTTATATATTATTGACTGTCATTCATTCCTGAGTGCACTTATTGTTGTTAATGTTGAGAAATTCTGTGAAAAAGGTTTTGAATTTGTATATGACTGTCACAGTCCATTTGCAATTTCCTAGTTAAAACTGTGCATTGATTATTTTGTAATCTGCAATAATTTGAAATGCATATAGTAGTGAAATGCAGTGTAAATCTCTGAGTAAATGTTGTAATATTTCCTTGCAATATGGAATCCAACATATATTGTCCATGTGTTGTGCACACTAAATGTTTGAAAAATTGTTAACATATGTCAAAACTAGAAAAGTAATTGGAAAAATATCGCCCAGTTCCATTGGGGATATTACAGTTGAGAATAAATTGATTTATCTATACAAGATTTTAGAGGTTTGCAGGCAGCAAGTTGTAGAAGGTTTGCAAGCAGAGAAAAAAGTTAGTGAGGTAAAGCTTTGTTTTTCCTGGTCATCCCAATTTGAGGAGGTTACAAATATTCCTAGCCAGCTGCCCATGCTTTTGGATTTCATGATTGCTTTGTAATAAGAAAGGACGTTGATATGTGAATGACTTAGCATGAAATAAAGGAGATTTGTGGGTGCGTTAATTTATTTATATTATCCCTTGTTGGCTGTTCCATGTGGGAGAGGGAGTAGCTTGCTTTTTGGGGTGATTTTGAGCACTCTAAAGTTGGCTGCCACATCACAAGTTGATTGTTGATGGTTATTGGTGCATTGCCTTCCTTGGGGGGATTAAGGACGCTATAAGGCTGCAAAACAATTCACCAGTCTTGCTGATCTGAGTGAAAACAGCTACAACTGTTAATGTATGAAGGTTAACCAAGGCCGCTCCTCCAATTCCCAGTACTTGTTGAACACTATTCTGTACTAGCATCTTGTCTATTAGCTAAGAGGTCAAAAACTATTGATTTCAAACCATGTAAATTTGAATATTTGTGTCAACACTTGTATGACAAGTGTTTGTTAAAATGTATTTGCATTATTCCATATTTGCAAACTGTTTGTGAGATTGTCTATGATCATACATGAAAGTTGCAACTGCTCTTTATTGTTAAACTCGAAGAGAATTTCTAGTTTGTTGTTGTGCAAAGTGTTTGACAAAATGTCTGCAAGATAAAATAAGCAAAATTGCAAGAATGGAAAAAAATTCCTGGTAGGTTCTTTACAAACAAGCAGAGATGGTGAAGTGGGTTGAACCATATTTGAGGAACTATGTTTCAAATTGGCAATTAGTTTGGGTTAAGTGGTTACATTTGGGAGAGTACTGCTACAAGACTACCCACAATATCCCCACTGACATATCTTCATTCATGGCGTTATATGGCTATGATGCATTAACCTTTGTTGATTTAGTGTTTTGAAATATCTTGGCCTAAATTATCATGCAATTTTTTTTTTGATTTCATAACTTCGTGTGAGCAGGCATTTCGTCAAACAGTTATCTTGCTATTGTTTTGGGCTAGTTTCCAGTATAAATTTGATACTTGGTAGATGTTTACTAAGTGCTTTCAATTTAATGGATTCCAACCATGAATACCTATAAAATTTTCAAGCACATAAGAATATAACCAGGAATTTCAATGATATAATATTTATTTTCAGAACTATAACAATCCAAATCTTTTCCTAACAAACACTGTAATTAGAAAATAATAAATTATTATTTCTGACCTAGATTTTCTATGACAAAATTTTCAACTATTTTATATCTCCCATGTGTTACAATTGGCCTCAATTCTCTGCATCCCTCCAATAGCCGTACGACTTGTTCAAAGGTTGGTGGCAGCTAAGACATGTAATTGATCCAAGGGTGGTGTGATTATTCTAAACACCTAGGGTTTTGTTTTGAGCAGCGACATCTATTATGTAGGTCACTACCTTGAGAATTGTCTAGCCTTGACTCCATTTGACTTTCCAAATAAGCTATGTGGTAGCTACCTTGGTATGGTGGACTTAGGTAATATGCAACTCCTTAAATCTCACGAATCACCTAAAATTGGTATGACTTCATAGTGTTGGGTCCCACGTTGGCTCCTAAACAGCTTTGAATTCCTTAAATGGCGGTGGCTGCAAGTAAAGGCATCAAAATATTCTAAGTGTTGCGGTGACCAACTTTGACTCTCCTCACTTCCCACGACACCTTACAAAGAGCCAAAATATTAATCGCAAGCCTTTGAAGATAGCAGCAATTCCAAAACATAAGCCACGACTGAATATGAAAGCTTCCCACAAGTTTTAGAAGTTAATTCGACCTCCTTCCTCTTAATAAAAAGGTATGGACAGACTTAATACAACCCCTCCATAATTCTGAAAATGTACGGCTGAATAAAATAACATGCAGGTTGATATTCAAAGGAAGTAATAGTACAGCTGGCACTTTCCAATATTAAGGAAAATATATATTGAAACCTTCGCTGGAAAATATATTTGGTAACTCTCAATTTTACCAAGCCTCAAATCAATAATAAAATCCCTGAAATTTGTCTCTGTAAGGGACTTCACAAATCTCAAAATCTGCAAAACAATATGCACATCTGCGAAACCTGGATGATTCTGCTTGTAAAAGGATTTGAGTTTTCGTCCAATCCTCCGAACCCAAGGGTTTCCATCCTCAAGCTCTTGAAAGCCAAGCTCTCCAAAGGCCAATTTGAAATTAAAACCAAGCATAATCTGACAATGAGTTTCCCAATTGACTTTATTCATTCTTTTGTAACTCCACCACTTTTCTTGAAAAACCATATTTATTTTTTAATTTAAACTCCTTATTTATCCCAAAAAGTGACTATTAAAATATTTAACTTTTTTGGCTATAAGTCACTTTTACAAAATAATTAAAATAATAAATTTAAATTGCCTTTTATTTTATGCTTTTTTGACAACTTAATTTATTATTTAATTAGTAAAATATTTCCGCACCAACAATTGAATTGCGGAAAATACAAAACCTTGAACAAATATGATATTTTACGGCACCAAAATACTCTAGAGCTCCTCGGAACATTAAATAACCCCTCTGACATGACCAACTACCACTGAGAAGACTAAAGCTACAGTCAATGTTGACATGATTGAAAATGGGGACATTACATGTTCATAGATAATAAAGTGCCAGTAGTTGGTGACATGGTGGAGCATAGCCAAAACATATTGAGGTCACTCCAAAATCACCTCCAACAAGCCTAGCATTGACAAATATTCCATGTAGATCATAATTGCTCAAAGATGGCCTTTTTGAGATTGCTCAAAGAGGTCATTTGAAGTGGGAGAGATGGCCTTTTTGACATTGTAGCCTTACAAGCAAACCTCCATCAAAAGTACTGGCTTTGAAAAGTTTAAACCACTCTACTATGGGCCTTATAGGATCTTGAGGAGAGTTGGTGAACTTACATATGAGTTGGAATTATTAGAAAATAGCAAGATCCATAATATGTTTCATGCGCCTTGCCTCAAGAGGGCCCTTGTACAACAATGTTACACCATTAATGAATTTTCTACCTTTTGGTGATGAGGAAAACTCATATTGGAACCTAATGTTATTGATACCAAGGTGAAGAAGTTAAGGGACATTGGAACTTGATGTTATTATTGATACCAAGGTGAAGAAGTTAAGGAACAAAAGCATTGTAGAGTATTTGGTTCATTGGAAGAATCTACTTGTTGAAAATGCTACTTGGGAAAGATTATAGATCTTGGAGCATTTGAATTCCCATTGCTTAAGGGAAATCAATTAGGGGATTTGTAGTGTTCCTTATCCTAAAGTATGAGGATGTCTAAGTCACTTTCTAGCCTTGGGCAGGATTTCAGACTTTACCATACTGTCATACCTTTCTCCCATTTCTTGCTTTCCTGCTAGTATTGGATAATCCCAAAACCGCGATCTTTGGCCTCCCACTTCCTTGTACACTCAGTATTGCCAACTCTTGATCCTTTCTCTCTCCAATGATTGCATCTTTTTGGCATTCATTTCCTCAGGCCCTCACCTTTTGGCATGCTCTTTCATGGAACCCTATCATTCGAACGAAGGAGTTAATAATCAGCAGGGTCTACTAGGGATGCTATTAATAGGCCCAAATATGAATGTAAAATGGCAAGAATCTTTCAAACGACTCTCAACATGAGTGGGCCCACACTAGGCTTCCAACCTCTATATAGGGCTAGCAATTTTATCAATTTGGATCATCTTTGGACATCATCTCAACAAACTCAGAATTGCAAAGTTGAGCATGTGTTCACCTGTTAGATTTGAGAATGAAAACTGAAAGGTTTGAAAGGTTAGTGGACAAAATACCATTGGTTTCCTAGAGTACGGAGGACGAAACCCCTTTTGGATTCCTAAGGGAAATTTCACATGGAGGTTGCATCTTCACTTCAAGGTGGTGGATTTCAATGTTTGGGCATTTCAACAATCTGAATATATTTGTGATCATTGCAATTGTTGTTATTAACAAACAATTGGAGCAACAAAGCTTGTAATCACTAAATGAACTATTTGAATGAAATGCTTTGTTCCAACCAGTTTATATGAGCAGATCTGTTTATTTTATGTGGCCACTTTGGATCTAAGTATTTTATATGAATGTTTTGGTTGATTTTCATTGAGTTATTCTAGATCTGAGCAATTTATATGAATATTTTAGTTAGGGGTCATTACATTTAATGTTCCTATCTATCTACCTACTTTTAATTTATTTCAATCTCTTTATAGCTGTTCCAATTGTCTATGTACTTTATTTTCCTTTCTATCCACCTACAGCTTTTCAAGTTCTTTATGTACCCTTGATTCGCTCCTATCTATGCTTTACAACTATTCTAGTTTCCCACCTCCTTTTTGATTTATTTCTATTTACCCACTTGTGCGTAGATATGATTGAATACGTAACAATAGTAAGATTTGCTAACTATAGGACATTTCATCATCATTTCCTCCCTACTTAGAGGAAATTGTCCCTAGTTTTGATGGATGAAGCAAAACCACCTTGTAGCTTTCAAGTTGATCTAAGAAAAAATAGAATTTGGCTGAGTATAGAGTGCATTTAGACCAAAATCTTGCTGATGGAGCACCCAAATGGATATAATCTGTGTTGAAGTGAGTTGGAACAGTTGGGATTGAAATACTGTGGATAATTAAATGCTTTGTTGATGCCAAATAAATCCTCATACAAAGATCTGCACTCCAGAAATTAATGATTTGAATGGTAGATCTTTGTATTGAGGAGATTGTATTGTAGTGGTGAGAGGGTAATATATTATAGTAGCCACATTTTTTCTGAATTCAAAATGCAATTGGCAGTTAATTATCATCTGTAAGCATTGTCATGTCATTATACTAATCATATACCATTTAGCCATTTGGGTTGTGTTATCACGGAATCTAGCAGCGCTCGTTCCACGGATAACCCCCCTACGAAACTTGTCCGTTTCCTAGGATTCGTGAAGTTCAAGTACGCATAACGGAGTGATTTTCAAGCCACCTCGAAATGCGTTCCCAAGTCCTCAATAGTCTAATTCGAAAGCATTCCCTTGTTCGGCCTTCGCAAAGACCTTCGAAACGAGATCTTTCGCGACGTTTCACTGTTAGTACTTTGCAAATTACGGAAGATGCAGTAGCACTGAAAAAGTGCGCTCCTGCAGGGAAAATCCAAAAATTTGGCTAAGTCTGGAAATGTAAGGGCGCTAAAATTTAGCGCCCCTACATGAAGTGAAAATTCCAAAAAATGCAAGAGCGCTAAATTTTAGCGCCATTACATTTTTTCTCGACACTTAAACTTTTTTGAGCCTCTGGCACGTTTCTTCACAATTTCGCGTTTTTCGTCAATTGTGCCACTTTTCGTGCCTAAATTTATTGCACGACTTGAGTTAGGTTTTTAATTTTCATTTGCAAAGTTAAGTGAATGAATTCGCCACTTTTTGTTTATGTTTTATTTCTTTTGTCTCTCCTCTTGTTGTGTGTTTGTCTTTCATCTGCAAAATCACGTTTTTTGGAGATTCGCCATTCCTCTCTTCAACAAGCTTCGCGTTTTGCCCTGGTAAGACTTTCATTTCGGCTTTGTATTGTCATTTGTATATGATCTATGTTCGTTTGTGTTTTTGTTTCTTTCTTTCACGTCTTTCATTTCATTCGCGTTTTTTGTGTCTTACCCTTCGCATTCTTCTTTTTCCTAAACCTACGCTTTCTCTCCCTTCGCGTTTTCCTCACCATGTTCGCCATTCATGGTTTGCTTTCATTGCACGAGCCTTGGTGAACCTCTTCTAACCCTCGCCATTCCTTTCTTTGTTTTCTCCAAACATGTATTGTTCTACATTCGCGTTTCTTTGTTTCTCTACGCGTCCCACCCTCATTCTCCATACACGTTTCTTTCTTCCTTCAAAGATGGCGACATTTCTGTGTTCCATGTTTTGTTCATTTCTCCTCACAAACTCATATCTCTCCAACATTATATGCATCGCGTTTTTCACGCCGTTCTTCTCATATGCTTTGAAACAAACTTTGCAATCTCACAAAAGAAAAGATTTCTTGTGAAACCCTTAAGCATAAACATGGAAATGGAGACAAGTTCGAAAGCTTTCATTCTACAAGCATTTGCAAAACTCAAAGCGCCTTCGCCATTCCTCATTGCATTTGCATCTTCAAAAAATTGCCAAAATTGCAGAAGCGCCAATTTTCAGCGCTATGACATTTCAAACTTAGCAAAAATTGCCTAACACTGAAAAGTGTAAGGGCGCTAAAATTTAGCGCCCTTACACCAAAAGCAATTTTCTCAAAATGTAAGGGCGCTGAATTTTAGCGCCCTTACACTTTTTTCTGACTTTTTCCCAGACCTTTCCAAATGCACTCCATTTTTGACCAGTGCATCCCTGAGCTTCGTTTTTCCGCATTCGTGCATCGTTTTGCGTGCCTCGCCATCCGCTCCATGCTTTTCCACCCTCGTGCTCATTTCACGCTTTCCCATGTTTCCTAACAATTGGTGTTTGTTCTGGCTAGACGGATTGCAGTCTACTCTCAGAGATCGTCAAGACAAGAGTGCTCAGTGTTCCAGTTTCTTTTGATGACTGCTACGAAGCCTCCTTCTTCGAAAGCAAAAAGCAAGATGAAGTACAAATATCAAGGCGTCTATCCGCCAACTATGGTGCTTTCGAAAGTTGAAGAAATAAAGGATACAGAAGCTGGCCATCAAGACTTGGTTGACTTCGCAAAGTTGACAGAAACGAAGCCTCTCCCTGATTCAATGAGGGCAATCGTACACAGCAATCTCCACTTGGTGGCGATGTTCCCCACAGCTGCGCATAATACTAAATTTGTTCTTCAAATTGCGTCTCATTACATCCGAGAAAGCAGAAGTGTGATCGACTCTTCCGGGCACGAGATTCTAAGACTCGACCCCGATTTCTTTGACATCGTCTTCAAGGTTCCTCACATGGACAAATATATTGACATTTCATATCAAAAGCATGAGATTTCTACATCCAATAGCCAAACAGTTGATAAATACTCAATGGCTCAAAAGCCAGATCGCCTGCTTCAGATGTGGCCGCGACTTCGAAGGACTTCAAAGATGACGCCAAGGATATGATTACGCTTTCCGGAAAGCAGAGTGAAGGTTTGGCCGGAACTTCGATCCACCTTTCACTTCCATTGGATGTATGGAGTACATCAGGATCAAGTAAGGAGGCGTAAGGTACATATTGGACTGGGTAAACAAATCGCTGATGGAGGATGCACGACAAATTTTGATCAATGCTCCTTCTACATTGAAGTTCTACATGACTTCTACCCGGCACGAAAGCAGCCTGTGATGAGACAATTCCGTGTCATCTACAAAGGGAATCGAACATGTGCCTCGTGGTAATGATATTTCTATCAGCTTGGAGCTAAAGGACTACTTCCGTGACGGGTCATCGATGCTTTTTGAAGTACTCTTTACTCTTCAACTTTGATCCAGCTCCTGGAAAGCGAAGAAAGCGTCCGATGAGGCTTATAAGGTGGTAAGTAAAGTTGGATGCATTTTTCTCCAATTCCCAACATTTACTTACTTGAGAGTAGGTTGTTACACTGGTTGTCCCTACATGCTACCACATTATCCTTCGGATAAGTGGATTCTCATGGAAACATGCATGTACTGATGTCGCGTAAAGAACGTAAGAAACTCGAAATATGCTAACCAATTTTTTCGAAGGAATAACACAAAATAACCAGCAATAGATGATTGGATTAGCGTTAGCCTCAAATCAAAATCTGAACTTGAATGGAAAATACTGAACTTGAACTGAAGAAACTGAACTTGAATAGAAGAACTACTCAACGTCAAGAATGTGCACTCAAGATCCCACTGAGGGCGAGGTGCTAACATATGACGGAGTCTAGAAATTGAAATTAAGAACTATTAGGCGAATAACCAGCCATGATAAACAATTCCACGCTACCACCAAACAGTGGGGGGAAAAGATTACAAATGAAAGTAATTCATCCGCTGCGGCGGGCATCCACAGAACTGTGGGGATTCACCACTATGAGTGGGTATAAGTTATTACAATAAAATTAACCACACTGGCGGTAAACCATCCAGGGGACTTATGTGAGAAGATACAGAAAGAAATTGCAGCAATTAAAAACTGGAACAGTACTACTGTTTGCAGTTTGTACAAATGAATAATAAGCTGCAAAATTACTTAGAAATTACAATAATCTTCAAACACAAGATGGATAGATGTTTTTCAATGTTTGTAGAACTTTCTAACAGCAGATAATAAATCAGAAATCAGAACTACTACAATCTGATACAAAACTGTGAAACTGGAAATATCAATCTGCAACTATGAGAATCAATGAAATCTTCATAACTCACTCAATTCTTCTCCGAATGACGTGAAACGAGTTGCAAATGCACCTTACAAGTCTGGCGCCCAAGTTAGAATCCAGAAACAGCAACCAAAGTCCTTAATTTATTTGGCACGAATCCCAATGCAGCTCTAAATGGTACGGCCCCTTGAGAAAATCGACTTTGCAATATAAAATCAACAACTTCAAAATAAAATCTGATTTTTGGTGGAAGTTGGCGCCTCCAGTCAACAATTAGATTGCTCAAACACCCAGAACTAAATAAAAATCACTCAGCAAGATATGAACAGAAAACAGCTTCAGCTGTAGCAAAACCAGGAACTTCAAAACTGTAAAATTCACCAAAATTCTCAACCTTTGTTGCTCAATCTGCTAGTCTGATGTGAGAAGCAGCAATGTTCCAACTAGGTGTTGTATTTCAAACACGAAATTGGGAATGGGCTAGGAGGTAGCATCCTCGAAGCAATAACAAAATGTCCATAGTCATTTTGACAGCATAACAGTAAGGTAATTGATGGATCCCCAATGCTGGAGTCATGTCTTCATTTTATAAGAATTGAGAAACTCTTCAACTTCCTCAATGGTACGCCAAAAGACAACTATTTGAATTCTCCTTATTTTTCAAATTTCATAAAATAATATTCCTCATAAAGTGGCGTCCACTTTCCTCCAAGCATAAATTCAAAAATATAAAATATTAATATCACCTTATGACAAGGCGTACCCTTCAAGTCCCTTTTTTTAAAACAACTTACAAGTTGTATCCTTAGGCCAAGGGGTGGTCAATTGAAAAATATAACACTTATGCCAATACTTAGTAAATTTCAACCATTAAGGCTTGAGAGGAAGATATTGAAACAACCAATAACATGCTCAACTGAAGTGATGACTGAAGACAATCAACTGCATACTGCCACAACTATCATTTACTAAAAATAGTAAATAAAATGAAATGCTACAAAAGCCAAGCCCATGAAACCCTAATTTCCACCTCATTCCAGTCTACGAGTTCCAGAATAGACTGAAGAATGCCAATGCTGATCACTGATGAGAAGGGGACATTACAGTCCGTCCTCCTCGAAATTGCTTGTCCCCAAGCAACTGCAAAGATGGATGCAATAAAATCTGTTCACCTTCCCACGTAGCATCTTCAATAGGCAAATTCCTCCATCTAACCAAATATTCTTTGATTGTCCTTCTTCTCAAAGAACGTTCTCTAGTGTCAAGGATCTCTTCTGGAATCAACACTAAATGACCTTCCTCATCCAATGGAGGTAATTCTGATGTAGCCACCACATTGTGTCCAATTGCCTTTTTGAGGCGAGACACATGAAAAACATTATGTATTTTGCTTTCAACTGGAAGTTCCAACTCATAAGCAATTTCACCAATCCTTTTGGTGATTTTGAAAGGACCATAAAAGCGTGGCTTCAACTTTTCTGCACCACTCTTCTTGAGAGAAGATTGTCTATATGGCTAAAGCCTCAAATAGACCATGTCCCCAACTTCAAAAGACCTTTCCACACGCTGCTGATCAGCGTATAACTTCTGCTGATTTTGAGCTTGTTGCAGATTTTCCTTAAGAGTTTTCAAGATGTCTTGGCTTTGTTGTAACATATCCAATGCTTGTGGGGCTCTACTATCACCAAACACTAGATCAACAAAGTTAGTAGCCTCATAACCATAAAGAGCCTTAAAAGGAGACATCTTAATTGCCATGTGATAAGAAGAGTTGTAACAATACTCTCCTAAATGAAGCCATTTAATCCAAGCTCGCTGCTGTCCTGAAACATAGTTCCTTAAGTAGCCCTCTAACCACTTGTTAACAATTTTTGACTGCCCATCTGTTTGTGGGTGATAACTTGTGCTTGGAGTAAGCACCGTCCCACTCAATCTGAAGATCTCCTGCCAAAAAACACTTAGGAACTTGCTGTCCCTATCACTGACAATTGTTCTAGGCAACCCATGCAAATGAAACACCTCTCTAAAAACCAACTCAGCCACTTGAGCTGCTGTAAATGAAGTGGTAACAGCAAAGAAATGAGCAAATTTCGTTAGTCTATCAACCACAACAAATATACAATCACGTCCTTGCACCTTGGGCAACCCCGTGATAAAGTCCATGGCAATACTTTCCCACTTCTGATTTGGAATAGGTAAGGGCTGAAGTAGACCAGCAGGAAAAGAGTGTTCATTTTTATTCCTTTGACAAATAGGACACTCTCTAATGTAATTCAAGACTTCATCTTTCAAACCTTTCCAAGTGAATCTTTCACGAATCTGCTTATAAGTCTTGAAAATCCCTTGATGACTAGCAAGGGGAACATCATGAAAAGATTGTAGAATCTTTTTCTTAAGCTTAGATTCTTGCACTAAAAAGATTCTATCTTTGTAATAAATTAATCCATCAACCAACTTATACCTTTCATCAACCAAATGACCTTCTAACAAGCTGGTTGCAAACTGATTTTTAACATAATCAGCAGCAATTAATTCTTTCCAATCAGCTGATAACTCACAAATTGATTGCAAATGAGGCCTTCTAGAGAGAGCATCAGCAACTATATTATTTTTTCCTTTGACATATTCAATGTCAAAGTCATATGCTTGGAGTTTACTTACCCATTTTTGCTGCATTTCATTCAATTCCTTTTGGCGCATAAAATGTTTAAGACTGTTGTGATCAGTCTTAACAACAAATTTACTTCCCACCAAGTATTGACGGAATTTAGACAAAGCATGCATGATGGAAAGCATCTCTTTGTCATAAATAGAGTAAGTTTTTTCTGCCCCTCTCAACTTTCTACTCTCGAAGACAATAGGATGTTTGTCTTGCATTAGGACAGCTCCAACTCCTTCTCCTGAAGCATCACATTGTAATTCAAAAGGTTTTGAGAAATCCGGAAGTGCCAATACTGGACACGAACTCATGATTTGTTTAAACTTATCAAAAACCTCTTGTGCTTGCTTAGTCCAAAGAAAAGCTCCTTTCTTTGTAAGATCTGTCAAAGGTGCTGCTTGATGAGAATAACCTTTTACAAATCTTCTATAGAATCCACATAACCCTAAAAACCCTCTCAAATGAGAAATAGTCTTAGGAGTTGGCCAATCAAGAATGGCCCTTATCTTTTCTGGATCCACTTTCACCCCCTTTGAACTGATTATGTGGCCAAGGTATAAAAGTTCTTCCAACCCAAACTCACACTTTGATTCTTTGGCGAATAAGCATTCCGCCTCTAAAATGTTAAGCACTTCTTCCAAATGCTTAAGGTGCTCTTCCCATGATTTACTGAATATGAGAATATCGTCGAAGAAGATGAGCACAAACTTCCTCAACTATTGTCTAAAAATCTTGTTCATACAAGATTGGAATGTGGCTGGTGCATTTGTCAAACCAAAAGGCATGACAAGAAATTCAAAATGCCCAAAGTGGCATCTAAACGCTGTTTTTTCTATAGCCTCCTCCCTCATTCTGATTTGGTGATAGCCCGAACGAAGATCAATCTTTGAGAAGAACATTGCCCCATGGAGCTCATCAATAAGCTCATCAATCCTAGGGATAGGATATCTATTCTTGATGGTTTTCTGATTTAATGCGCGATAGTCAACACACATACGCATTGTTCCATCTTTCTTTTTGACCAGCACTACTGCTGAAGCAAATGGACTCTTGCTTGGTCTAATAAAACCACTTTCCAACAGCTCCTTGATGGCTTTTTCAATTTCATCTTTCTGCCTCTTTGGATAGCGGTAGGGTGTAGTAATGACTGGTTTTGCTCCTTCTTCTAACTCAATCACATGCTCATAACCTCTTTCAGGAGGTCTTCCAGGAGGTAAGCTTCCAAAGACTTTACTTTTCTTTAAAAGTAAGGCTTGAATATCAGGATGATATTGCCTTTTTTCCTCAACTGGATCAGCTGGTAAAACCATACATTCAGCAGCCCATTCAACTTGATCATGGCGGATCATCCTTTCCATCCTTTTCAAAGAAACAATTCGAGGGCCTCCATTTGACATCCCTCTTAAGACAACCTTCCTTCCATTAGACTGAAATTTCAACTCCATGGTTTGCAAATTCAAGGTGATCTCACCAAGAGATCGCAGCCATTGTATGCCTAACACAACATCAGTGTCTCCTATACCCACCACATAAAAATCATCCTTAATTTCATGATTCCCTAATTGCAAAGATAGATTAGGAATTCTCCTTGTGCAAGACATAGTGAAACCATCAGCAACCATTACTTTGAAACCATCAAAATTTTCAGTCTTTAAACCCTTTCTAGCAACTAGCCCTTCATCAATAAAATTGTGAGTTGCTCCAGTATCAATTAGGGCAACTATCCTTTGTGAATTTACAACTCCATGAACCCTAAAAGATTCATTCTTTTGAAAACTAGATAGTTGTGCAAAAGCACTACTATCTCCAACCTCTTCGGACTTGTCTTCTTGAACTTCTTCACCTTCACTACTTGCTGATTCGTATTGCTGATCAGACGAATCAGA
>VDFB02321961.1:0-51280 GCA_007258455.2 Sequoia sempervirens | reverse complement strand
GGAAACATTTGAAAGGAATTTAAAAAAATATTATGTTGCACCATGATAAGTGGAAGAATGCAAATAAAAGCCAAAGTTGAGAGTTGAAAATCCACACACAACTATATGGAAACATAAGAATTGGTCAAGCCACGAGCTAGTTGAAGATAAAGGAAGAGGTCAATTTGCTATGGCAAGCAACCAACAACCAAAATGCAATAAGAAACCCGTAGGACATCATTTCTGCATTTGATTGAGTAAAAGAGCTAATGTTGACAGTTTATAAAGGCTACAACCATGGTAAAGAGGCTAAAGTTGTTGGGACTATTTATGGGTTTGCATTTTAGTTATTTGAGTATCCACTTTGACTTCGATTGGCTTAGTTGACTAATTTAGAGGAGAATTTTGGTTTTGTTGTTTAAGTGGTGACAAATAGAAGAGAAAAGGTGGCAGATTTAAGAACTTAATTGTAACATTAATCTTCTCAACGTTTTATATAAATAGAGGATAGTCTTTTGGGTTTTGGCATTCATTCTTTTCATTGTTGCAATTCATTTGTTATAGAATTTTGTGAGCATAAGTTGAGTTCTTGAGCATTGAGGAGAAGTGTGAGAGAAAGAGTATTTCATTGAAAGAGTTAGAGTGTTTGGATTTACAGATAGATTGGTGAGCAAGCTAAAAGGAGAAGGAGCAACAAATAGAGTGTTGGCACCAAGATTAGGAGGAAAATTATATATTGGGAGCTATTTTCCAGGCATGCTAGTTTTACTTCTCTATTCTTTTAAATGTTTGATACCATATATGCCTATTATTTCAAGTGTTTGAGGGAAAGATGATTATGTGTTATGTTGAGCTTGCTTGCATGAACTTTGATGGATTCTTATCTCCGTGAATTTATATGATCTTTGGTAATTTATTATTTTTCTGAAACCTTATTGGTTGATATTTATATATTCATCCATTATGTTGGAAATATGTGGTTGAGTTTGCTAAATAAAGATAAACACAGAGTATTATTATAATATGTAGGTTATTATAGACCTTATGCATGCTCACATGTAGCATGGGAATTGATATTACATTGATGTGCTATCTTGAAATTGTTAGCTTATGATGCTAGGTAAACCTTTATGGTTAATGAGGTTAGTCCTTGGGTTTAAGTTAAACTAAGGTTGGGAGTAACCTAGCAGGCCAGTTAGGTCACTTGGATTATAATATCCTTTTAGGATGTAATCATGATATGGAGTAGACTTATTATGAGTTAATATGGTCATAATATTTACCAAATCAAGCAATAGGGTGGGTGAAAATACAATGTCCACTTCATAGAGGTGAGACACCACTCTTAAAAAGTGAGTTTGAAATGATCAATTCTTTGGCCAAAGTAGTGTAAGTAGCCATTGATTACACTATTGGTTCACTATGGGCCAGGGTTGCATATTTAGGTTGGGAATGTCATGCATGTAGGTGGGTATCCCTATATGGTAGCTCTAGTTATGTAGGACACAATGCTAAGCTCGGGTAGGCTATTATCATTTATGAGGGATACCAGACCAAACACTTCATTGAAGGGTAGGGCCCTCTTAATAGTATGGTAGATGTGCAGGAGACCGCAGTAAGTCCGTGGTTGGTAGAAAAGCACTTGGGTGATGCTCTCCATCATGTAGTAGGCAACCAAAATTTGAGGATGTATGCCAACAAGGACATCTAGACCATTTGTACTTTATTCAATTGAGCTATTGAAAGCTATGTATGTAATCATGATCTTATATCTTTATGAAAAATGTAAATGAATATGTAATCATTACTTGGAATTATGTAATGTACTATATTAAAATGCAATGGAAATTTGAAATGGGATTATTTCGAATATGCATCTTTTATTATTGAAATGTAATGGGAATTTGGAATGGGTTTATTTCAAATGTGCATCTTTATTATTGAAATAGAAATTATGGAGAAAATTTATTACTGTGTCTTGGAACTTAAATTGTTCATTCACATATGGGTTAATCATAGGTTAAAACTTTAGGTAAACCATCAAACATGTTACATGTGGTATATGAACATTCCAATAGAAAATTTATGCAGTGCTAGACAACCAACACACGGAGTTTGAGATTACTCTCATAGAAATCCCAGGTACTTTGTTTGGCACACCCATTTCAATTTTAATTGATATCGATGCAACAAAAAAATTATTTCTCCTAGTATAGCTAGTAAAATTATGATTTAGAAAATTATTTTATATGAATCTTGGTTAATGAAAGGTTTTAGAATGTTAAGTAAACCTTCATAGGAACTAATTGAAATGGCACCTCCAAGTGGAAAAGCTACTTTAATGTAGAAATGGTTAGAACAAGAACCAACCTTGGGGAAAGCTAAGAGGAGGGTCAACCTGTAGAAAACTTTGGGGCTAAATTGGACCAAATTTTGGATATGATGAATGAAACAAGGGATAGAATTTTCAACCTCGAGCAAGTGGTGAGAGGTGTGGGAAGACCAAAACAAGAGGTTCTGAATGAAGAGGGAGAGAAATCCAATGGTCATTGAAATTCAGGAAATTATGATAATGAGAAATTTCAAACTAGATTTGAGGGAAGCAAGAGGAAATGGCTTGCTAATGAATTATAATAGGATATGAGGAAGGTCACCCCTCCTAAGTTTAAGGGAACCAATAGCAGGGATACAACTGAAGAATGGCTTGTAGAGATGGAGAAATATATTGAGATTAAAAATTACTCAAAAATAACCAAGGCCATATGGGGAGCCTTTCAACTAGTTGATGAAGCATCCACTTGGTGGATGAATAAGAAAATGGAGCTTGGATTAAGTTCCTTAAGTCTCACTTGGGATGAATTTGTGGAAATTTTTTGGAAGTGGTGGCTACCACAGTTTTACTTTGATTAAAAGCTCATGGACTTTCAAAATTTAAAGCAAGGATATTCCTTAGTAAATGAGTATTGGGAGAAATTCACTCCTCTTCTAAAATATGTACCTTAGTATCAGAAGGATGAGCAGTTTTGATTAAGAAAGTTCATTTTGGGCCTTAATGCTTAAATCTAAGGAGAGGTAGATGTACACGGTCCTACTACTATGGACTTAGTGTATGAAAAAGTAATCAAGCAAGAGAAAAAGCTTAAATCTATCTCTGCCTACCATGAGAGGAAGCAAAAAAATTTAATTGGTCTTGTAGACACTCAAAAGTTGTCCTCACAATGCTCCTATTTCTCATTTATTAATTAAATGGATATTATTATTTGTTTAACTGATTCATTTAATATTTTCTTCTATTCATTCATCAATTCATTTAAATCATTAACATATTATAAGAATTTACTCATTCATAACCATTATCCATTTGCATAATCATTTATCAATCATTTATCCATAAAACATTTCATATTATTCAATTTGCATAATCATTAAAATATCATTTTCATCCATATCACATTAATCTTTATCCATTTACATATTTCATTAAATCATGTAAATACATAAATTCATTAAATCGTTCATTTAAATTCACAGATTCACTTTAAAATATAATTCCTAAACCTACATCATATCATAAATCATCTCATTTATCTTTCTCATTCCCATCAATTTCATTTGACTAAGCAATATGGGATAATTATGATAATCTTCATTTCACTCTTTTATCCCACATCTCTCTCGCAACTTGAATCTACCCCATTAGGAAACTTATATAAACCCCCTCTTCTCACCAAAAAGCACATTCAATTTCGAGATTCAATTTTGATTGTATAATCCTCTCTTCCTTTCATCATAGCCTCTTGTTGCATTTGTGCTTGCAAAAATTTGAGAGCACCAAATGCATAAGTCAAGATCTTGGTGAATGGAAGAACAATGGAGTTGATTTTCTTTTGAATGCATGTGCTTTGGATTTTGCATAGTTTAGTTTCATTTTTACATGTGTTTTCATTTAAGAAAAGCTTCATTGGAGTTATGGTAGAATTTTGATTTGGGTTTATAGATTAAATCAACCTTTTCATTTTTAGCATAAAAATAATGGTGAACCCAACGTGAAGAATGCTTGGGAAAATAGTTTTACAGAATCGTTTGTATTTGGAGTTGCCTTAAATATTTGTAATATTTGCAAAAAATTGCTTGTTACTGGAGAATAATGTGAACCTTGATACTAGAATAGGTACAGGCACTGTCAATGCTTGTGTAAGAGATAAGGAATTTGCTTCTTCTTGAGTTTCACATTCAGATTTTTCCTCCATGTATTGCTGTCCTAACACCTACATTTAGTTACTCAATATACAACCAAAAAAATAAAAAATAAAATAAAAAATGAAAATCCCAAATAGAATACTCGAGTGATACTCAAAGAAAATTAACAACCTTGTTTGTTGTGTGAAAGTAAATTAGCATTGGTTCCTCAGTAAATTTATGTTTGCAAGAAATGTTTTGAATTCAATTTTCTACTTGCAAGATATGTTCTAAAACTTTTGGTGGAATTCTAAAGACTTTGGTTTAGGATATTAAGTGTGCTTTTGTGCTCATTTTCAAAATTCCTTGCTTCACTAGACTGTTGACATCGGTTTTTGATAATATTTACATTTGGATGACAATTCCTCTACCCATTACCACTCATTGTCTTGTAATTTGTGAACCTTTGAAAAAGGAGTTGGTATCAGGCTTTCGAGTTTTGTACATAGCTATTTGAATCAATTTCTCCTCAATTGCTTTGCAACCATAGCCCTTTCTCTCTCCCAACTTTAATTGAACGAAACATTCCTTCAAATATAATGTTAGATAACATTGAACAATGTATTCCTTCAAAGACAACGTTAGATAACATCGCCCCTCCATTATCTGAAGAGATATTAAGCAAATGTTGAGTTAGTGCAACTTGCGTAGGTTTCATGGTTGAATAATATTTCTTTTCAAAGAGGCTCTACTTTGATAAAATTATAAGATACATCTGTATTCAATGTTCTTTCAGTCCAAATAGATGAGTTGGTTAACTAAAATTGATTGCAGATAAGTTCTTTCCCTTTCCACATATATGCATAGTCGGTAACTTCCTGCTAGATAAAGAAAGTTTTCTTTGAAATCACATCACCTTTTGAACGTATCCTACAATCACAACATCCCTGCAATCACAACATTCCATTTCAAGCATATTCCAATCACGACTTTCCTTACATTTTGAAAGAATCCTACAATCACAACTTTACAATTTGAGCATATCCTACAATCATGTCATTTCAATTTGCAATCTAGTTTTGCATGAGGTTTCTATATATATTTTGCATGAAGTTTAGATTTGATTTTTAGTTTAGAATTAGTTTTAATTTATTTTAGATTTTAATTTTAGTTTTAATTTAGATTTTAGTTTTAGTTTTGCTTTTGCTTTTGTTAATTTAGATTAACTTTAAATTAGATAGATTTAGATTTTAGATTAATTTAGTTTAAATTTAATTTAGAAATTATTTCTAATTTAGACTTAGTTTAGAATTTAGTTTTAATTTTAATTTAGGATTTGATTTTTGGTTAAAATTGATTTTTAATTTAGATTTAATTTTTACTTAGCTTTAATTCTAATTTAGATTTAATTTTTAGTTAGCTTTAATTCTAATTTAGATTTAATTTTTAGTTAGATTTAATTTTAATTTACAATTTGGTTTTTTAGTTAGACTTGAATTTTAATTTAGATTTAACTTTTAATTTTAATTTAATTTATATTTAACTTTTAATTTAATTTAGAATTTAGATTTAATTTAATTTAGGATTAATTTAGTTTAGAATTAATTTAGTTTAGAATTAATTCTAATTTATATTTAAATTTAGTTTAGATTTAAACTTTTAATTTAGATTAATTAGATTCTAGAGTAAATGTCATTTTTCTTTTTAGTTTACTTTTTTAATTTCAGAGCTAATTTTGTTGACTGGGCTTTTGTGCAGGTTCGCATGTCAAAGACTTGAAAAAAAAAAAAATCGTTTGTTGAAGAATATTGACTCAAACTACTAATCAACGTGTTGCAGGTTCAATTGTCAAAGAATCTAATCTTGAAACATTGTGTCTTCTTTTTTTAGATTAGATCACAATTCAATTGGTGCTTAAAAGAACTTTGTTTGTCATGTTTGGTGCGCTTGCACATTATGTGTTACCCGAGCTAGTGTGTACGTATCCTCTCCCCTTGCGCACTTGTGTGATTCTGGGTGATGAGAAATACAAATTGGTATCCTTTTTTATTTTTAGTAGAGGCTTGCCTGGGAATTTCATCACCCCAAGGTTTGACCTCAAGATTTTTTTTGGCAAGCTATATCAAAGGGGGGAGAAAGAAATTTGTACCCTAAGGAGTGGCTAGCGTCATTCAAAGCCAAGCTGCGAGACCCTCGATCCTCAAGACTTGCTGGTGATGAGAGTGGGAGTGGGCCTCCTAGTTCTTAGGTTATTACAGACGGGCTCACTCTGTGCACGGTAATCCCCTACTAGAAACCTCTTGTTTTTAGTAGCCAAAATCCTTCTATTTGCTAGCGTAGGAGGTCAGACCTCTGAAGCTGTCCCACGTTGTCGTAGTTCAAAGCTGAGATAGCAAATTCCTTGAGATCTTCAGGTCTAGGAATTCAAAGTTTGGTGCACCTAAGAAGTGAGTGTCGTGGAGGGGATCCGGTGCCACCAAAATTCTAAGCTATTTGCTTTGAATAGGTGCAGTTGGAGAATTCCAAGTGGGAACCCAACAAATATTGTCTCTACTAGCCTAGGATTTGTATTAGAATGTTTTTGTTTATTGCAACAGTCAAACAACATTCACAATAAAAAAAATCAAGACATTATGTTTTATGTGTGTGTCTTTCAAATAAATAAGCAAATAAACCTTACACCTGAAAATTGCAACACTTCACAGCTTCAGACCAAGCAACATTTTCAAACAAAATAATCAAAATCAGGTCAAACTCTTTCCAAAATCAGATTCAAACCTTTGAGATCCATTTTCAGATCAAATTCTTGTTGTGATTCTTGTTTAAAACCAGAAACTTGCTCCATTCACCTTGCATATCATCATTCCATTATTAGGTCACCATTTTAGGTACCTTAGCATCCTCATTACTTGCATATCCCAACATCACATTAGGTTACCTTTTTCTCAAAATTTTAGGTTTGGCACCTTGTGGATTTTATGATAGAAGAACTCTTTATACGTTAGTACAAATCATTACTTCAACAAAAGATTGTCATTTGACCAAGTCACTTTTTAACTTAGTCCTTTATCATTTTGGTGATAATTTCCTACTCACGATTCTAGTTGGGAAACTCACCTTGTCATTCTTTTCACTTGTCCTAGAAAAATGCCATTTGAAAATCCTAGTTGAAACATTGGTTTACCCTTGGATGGTTAGTGATCCTATTCTTACATCTTTCAAAAGTGTTTAATCCCTCAAGTTCACTATAGCTATTCGTCACCTCTTAGTCATTTGCATCCTTCATACCACAACATTTTAGACCAAAAAAGAGCATTTTTATAACATCCAACATTATCATTATCACTTTTAGTCTTGTTGCATACAGTAGACATCTTTAATCCTCAAAATACCAAAAATACCAAAAAAATAGTTGCATTACCTTTAGGCATACCTTATTTCAAAAATACCAAAAACATAGTCTTAGTCTCATACTTTTCACCTTCATTTTGAGAAAGTCTTATATGGTTGAAACTAGATTGCAAAAGAAACGTCGAGCAATGGATGTTTTTCATGACGATGATGACCTTTACAATTACACTAGCACCCTCAACTTTGACAATACCACTAATGATCCTCACAATGATACCAACCTTGAGAGTCATGACCATGCCAACTTGGGCTCTACATCCTACAAACAACCAAAGACACAAAATCCTTTTAAACAATTCCTTATTAGAGAAAAGGATGGAAATGTGTTCATAGAAGAATTAGAGGCTGTCACACAAAATCTTGATGTTGCCTCTCTTGTGGACAAATTTGTCATGTTGGACCCCCAACAATATTTAGCCAAGCTTTTACATGAAGGAGTCAAACTACCTCAAGGATTTGATGTTAATACCTTACGAGTAGCAATGTCACCCAAGAACAACACACAAAAAATCCAAGGACAATCTACACCACAACCTAACACTTCCATATCCATTGGAACAACAACCCAAAGTACCACAACTATCAACACTTCATCCATCTTTGTGACACAATCTATGTCACAACCCATGACACAAATCACATCACAACCATTATTCACAACACAACCCTTTGGCTCAACATTTACTCCCTTTGGGTCATCATCTCAGGCCATAGGGGCATCCACATCTAACATCCTTGGTAGACCTAATGCAAGAAGGTTCTCATCCAAGGAAACATAGTCAAAATACAAACACTTCACATGGTTATAATCCTTTTCAACAAGGACAAGGATCACAAATGACAAAACCTCTTAGCATATCATATGGCTACACACGTGGATCCTTTTTTGGCAACCAAAATTTACACGGAAAACATACTCAACTAATGCAACATAGCTCAACCACTTCTCACATCCCAATTTACATATCACACATTCATACTCATGGATACAATCAAAATCCACCACATACGCAAAACGTTTCAAACAAAAACATGTTATCTCAAAAAAAAATGGGACCACACAACACAAATATCAGACCTCATTACAATGTTTCCAACAATCTCGTAATAAACACCTTGATTGCTCAATTAGTTTCCCTACAAAAGTAAGTGGAAGGGATGCAAGTGTCAAACCAGAAGACGTACTCATCACATGATTTACATCCTTACCCATATGACACTAGCATATACATGCCTCCTTTCCCTCCTGGGTATGTCATCCCTACCCTCACTAAGTATAAGGGAAAGAGTAATCCTATTGAGCACATACAAGAATTCACCACTGCTTGTGTGGATGTCACATATGATCACTCCTACCTTTTGAGACTCTTCCCTAGAAGTCTTACGGGTCTGGCACTTGAATGGTTTGCACTGATACCTAGAGGGTCTATAAAGTCATGGGATGACCTCACAAATAAATTTGTGGAGAATTATGCTTATAACATTGAAAATGATGTCACGATTGCTACCTTATGCCACTTAACACAAGATGAAGGAGATACCTTCATTAATTTCTTCCAAATATGGTGTAGTATGGTGAGTTGATGTCCTATCAAGATTCCTGAAAAACAAAAAGTGGACATGTTCGTAGAAAACCTCAAGCCAAAGTTAAGACACCCTCTACAAATACATTATTGTGCCACATTTGTAGACTTAGTTGAGAAAGGCATGGCTTTCGAAAAAGTCCTAATCACCCAAGGTGAACTTACATATGGCAACAAAAAAACACACAACCAACAAACCTCTAACAACAAAAGCAAGTTTTGGTCCCGTAATAAGAATGTAACAAACAATGGAGTCGTAGAAGCAAAAGCTTTGAACAAAACATGTCCCACATTGAATCTCAAAGCAACCAAAACAAACAATAACACACCATATGTTTCCAACCAAGTAGCTAATGTGATACAAAATAATCAAGAACGAGGACCCCTAAGACAACCAAGGCAATACAAAGAAAATATACTCCGTTACTGGAACCAATTGAATATGTCCTAAAGAAGCTAGTACAATCAAATTTCATACAACTCCTAGAGCCCAAATCATACAATCCAGGACAATTCAAACCCTCTTGGTGGGATGATAATGCCTTTTTGTGATTACCACTGCATCAAAGGGCATAAAACCTCTTCATGCTATTAGTTGAAGAACATGATTCAATACCTAATTGAAAATGATACCATAGAGGTTGAGGGACAACAACAAACTTCCAATAAAGACCATACGGTTTTTAAGAATCCATTACAAGACCATGGAAAACCCTCCAGTTTGGGTCAAAATATAGACAACCATGCCAATTATACCAATGCCTCTCTTGACTACACAATTATTGACCACATCCGAGTTGTTGATGATCATATTAACACAATCAACATTAAGAAGCAACATGAAATTTCCGCTACTACTTGTAGAGCTAAGGTTACCATATTTGGTCCTCCTCCAAAGCAACCACAATCCAAAGCCCAATACAATCTTGTTGACCAATTGGGAAAGACACCCGCACAAATTTCCATCCTTGAAATTTTGCACATATCACTTGAACACAAAGCTATCCTCAATAAGGCTTTGAAAGAAACCTCTGTCCCTACCAACATGGTTATCAACTAATTTGAAGCCATGGTTCGATATCTGGCCAACTCCCACCATGTATCTTTTTCTGACAAAGATTACTCTACATCCAAGTCAAACCATAATGACCCATTACGCCTTGAGGTCTTCATCAACAAACACAAGGTCAGATGAGTCCTAGTAGATGGCGGAGTTGGGTTGAACATTTGCACTTTAAAATTGGTGAAGGCACTGGGCCTCTCTAAAGCATGTGTGGATACAACTAAAAGAATTATAATCAAAGCCCATGATGAAAAAGAATGTTCTTCCGAGGGCATTATCACACTACCTATCAAGGTTGGACCTGCAGTACTAGATACCACATTCCAAGTCCTGAATCTTGAACTACCATACAACCTACTCCTCAGTTGACCATGGATCCATGTCATGAAAGCTGTTCCATCCACATACCATCAATGTCTGAATTTTCCTCACGAAGGCATTGAAATTATAGTCACAGGAGATCTTGACCCCTTTCAATATTACAAAAATCTGAGAGGGACTACTCAATTCCAAGTGCCTGTCAACCAAGAGGCCTCATCATCTTGCTACATCAATCCATCTTCATTGAACAATTCATCCACTCTATTTACCATGCCATCAAATCCCAAGGTCCAAGTCCATGATACGGGATGTGGAGAATACCGTATGGATAATTCACCGGAAAAAGATAATGCTAATGTCATTGAGAAGGTTTAGAATTCTAATGCTGATGTTAAGATAGTTGTAGAAGGAAGAAAAAAAGATGGTCGTGATTGGATTGAAACCTTTTGGGACCCTGATGATACATCGACCTTTTCCATATCTGCTTCTGCTCAAACTTTTCATATTTATGACAACCCCATGTTCAACCAAGATATCTATGATAATCCACTTTTTGATCATGACCCTGCTTAGGATATCCAATCATCATCCTTCCATCCCACCTACCTTGGGATAGGATATGCATATTCTACTGTCACCTCTACCAAGTCACCTTTCCAAGTCATTAAGGATGTGCAAGCTTCCTTTGACGTTAACAGTACTAAAAAGGATAGTCCCAAAGACTCCATTGATGGCATCGCCACTCCCATTCATCCACTAAACATTCCTGTCACTCCACCTATTTCATCCATCTCACTCACATCCATACACATCATAGACATGGATCAACAAGTCATAGCTCAAGAAAATAATAAAGGAAATCTCCAATGAACGAGCTATCTTTAAAAGGAGATCAAGAATCAAGAGACATAATGACAATAAAAGAAGATCAAGACAAGTCCCTTAGCCAAAATAAAAAGCTATTGGACAAATCAAAACAAAAGAAGATCAAGAAAAGTCTCTTAGCCAAAATAAAAAGCTATTGGATAAATAAAAAACAAAAGGAGATCAAGACAAGTCCTCTATCCAAAATAAAAAGCTATTAGACAAATCAAAAATAAAAGTCAAAAGTGAAAGCAAGCAAAAGCCGATCTCCAAGTATGCCTCTCAAAAATCATTAGGGGCATCTATCAAGGAAAAAAGTCAAAAAAGAGATTTTTGATCCAAGGTCTCCATCCACATCACTCTCACTCATACCATATATTCCATTCCACCCATCCATGTTCACATATATATCATATCACACCATTGGTGATGTCTTTCAATGTATCTTTGATGACAACCCCTTCACGTACTCTAGCTTGTTGGTCACCCAAGCTCCTTTTTGACTAAAGCTTGATGGCCCATGTAGTGTGCACATTAGGGATCCTACCCTAGCCTCTTTCGTTTGCCACATCTATCGTTTGTCATATTTACCACTTGCAATCATCATCTAGATTGGGTCCTTTCATCCAACATGTTCATCCAAATAGGATCAGGGCATCATCAAGGTAGTCTATGGACCTATAGTTTATCAATTCTATACCTAGCTTTAGAGAGCCAAGCTAAAATGTTCTAAAAAATACAAAAAAATGAGAAAAAGTTCTGAAAAAATACAAAAAAAAAATTAAAGAGAAATTTTTTGTCCAATAGTGAAAACCACATCAGTGGTGCTTTGGATAAGTACCATGGTGAAAACCTGGAAAATAGGCACCATGTGTAGTTAGTCTTTACTTTTTCATCTACTATCACTCTATCTTGTCTTCCACTATGATCTAGAATAATTCCTTTACCTTCCATCATCAAGCCTTATCATCTTTATCATGACTTCCAAGTAGTTGACGTCTTCTTCCCTTTCCTCCATCTTCCATCCATAATAACCCCTGTCCCATCCCATCCCTATTGGTTAGTCTTGTATCTGATTGGGGGAAATTTCCTAAACACCTTGGATTCATTGGATTCTACACTTGTCATTGGTGTTCAAAACATTCCCAAAATCCAAAAAAGTAAAAATATCCCAAAATCCAAAAAAATCAAAACATTCCAAAAGGACAAAAAAATCAAAACATTTCAAAAAGAGAAAAATCAAAACATTCCAAAAGGACAAAAATCAAAACATTTCAAAAGACAAAAACTTAAAACATTCCAAAAAGACAAAAAAATAAAAACATTTCAAAAACACAAAAAACATCAAATATCGACAAAATCCAAAAAAATCAAAACATTTCAAAACCCAAAAACATTCAGATAACTTTCAAAAAATCCCAAAAAAGAGTCAAACTTATTCATGTCAGTCTTTGACATTGTCAAACTATATTGCCTCTACAACTAGACGTAGGCAAGGCCATCTGTCGATGTTTCCCCGAGGCATTAGGTCAGTCCTTTAGGTGTTGTCAAATAAAATCATAATTCAATCATTTGTTGTTGAAACAAAGTCACGGGTCATATCGAACTATGAGGTCTCTGCGCATTGCTACGTAGGCAAGGCCATTTGTCGATGAGCCCCCAAGGCCCCCTAGATTAGTCTTTTAGGGTTTTTCAGCTCAGTCAAAATAAATCGAACATATTCAACTCAAATGTGACATCATCATTCGAACTTCAAACAAAAATCTTGAATCAACAAGACACGCAAGCCAACAAGTCTCCAAGTCAAATCAATCAAAACCAATGGTCTTATAGAGGATGTGTCTTTCCTGAAACTAGACCTCGTCACTGTCACACTTTGTCATTTTCCTTATACAGGTAGTTGCATGATCAAAACTAGACTTGACGTCTTATACGACATGTTTCTTCTCCTGAAACCAAGCCTTGTCAAAATAGACTACTTGTTGCTCACTTCGTCCCTTCACACACTGGTAAATACTTATTGGAAAACAATCTAAATGGTTGTTGATCTTGTTGGTCTATTTTGTCTTACGTTTTGGATTTTCTTCGATCATGTTACTAGCCACCTTGAGGATGTCCCATGAAGGATTTAGAGTGATGATGTCTCATGACTTGTCTTTTATTTGTTGTTTGCGGTTTGTCTTGACAAAAAGACTAGGGAAACTTTTCCCTAAGTATGAGTTAGGACATTCCTTGTCTGTGACTATCTATTTTACAGATGGACGACCTTGCACATCTTGATCTATGCCATACCATGGTTTTTGTTGTCCATTTGTCATATTTTACCACTCTATGATTATAAAGAACTATGACATGCACAAGAGGCTTCATCACCTTAATTTTCCTTCATATCTCTTTTTCATCTATCATTTCTTCCATCATCCATTCCCTTCATCATTTCATTATTTTCTTCATCATCCTTATCTATTCTCCTCTATCATTTTTGTCCTTCATCATTTCATTATTTTCTTCATCACCTTAATTTTCCTTCATATCTCTTTTTCATCTATCATTTCTTCCATCATCCATTCCCTTCATCATTTCATTATTTTCTTCATCATCCTTATCTATTCTTCCTTACATTGGGGCATATATTTTTCTTTGAAACAACGTGATAGGCTGGATTGTCTCAAAGAGGGGAAAAATGTAGACACTCAAAAGTTGTCTTCACAATCCTACTATTTTTCATCTATTAATTAAATGGATCTTATTTTATGTTTAATCAATTCATTTAATACTTTCTTCTATTCATTCATCAATTCATTTAAATCATTTATCCATATGCATAATCAATCATTTATCCATTTTATATTACTCCATTTGCGTTAATATTTAAAATATCCATGCATATTAAATCATTTAAAAATATATAAATCCATTTAAATTAAATCATCCATTAACTCACAAATTCACTTTAAAATATAATTCCTAAACCTACATCATATCATAAATCATCTCATTTATCTCTCTCATTCCCATCTATTTCATTTGATTAAACAATATGGGATAAATATGCATTTCTCTACTTCAGTCTTTAATCCCACATCTCTCTTGCAACTTCAATCTACCCATGAGGACATCTATATAAACCCCCTCTTCTCACCAAAAGTAACATTCAATTTTTGAGATTCAATTCCGATGGTATAATCTTCTCTTCCATTCATCATAGCTTCTTGTTGCATTTATGCTTGTGAAAATCCGAGAGCACCAAATGCATAAATTAAGATCTTGGTGAATAGGAGAACAATGGAATTGGTTTTCTTTTGAATGCATGTGTTTTGGTTTTGAATAGTTTAGTTTCATTTTTGCATGTTCTTTCATTTAAGAAAGGCTTCATTGAGGTTATGTTGAAATTTTGATTTGGGTTTATAGATTAAATCAACTTTTTCAAATTTTCAGCATACACAACTATTGTACATGCTTAAAAATTGAGTTACAAAGCTTCTCCATCTTGAAATAACTTTGAAGAAGTTAAAATATAATGCTAGAAAAGTAAGAAATAGAGAAAATATACCCTTAGGCCTCCTTATAAGCTACTCAACAACTTGCTAGATGATAGGAACATGTGTTTACTTTAGTTGGTTAGGTCAAACCTTCTTTGGGCATCCAAAATAGTTACCCCTACTTTTGAACACCATACATTGATCCCAAAAGGTATTTGAATGAAGAACACTTCTTGCATTGACCCTATCCATCAACTAAGCCTCCTTAAATAGCTCCTTGATGTCCTCCAAAGGTTCAATTGAGTCAAAATTTCCCTATCTCCATTAGTTTCACAGGTCACCAAATTTCCCCTAGATGTCCTCCAAGTGCTCATAATTGTTGATTACTTCCCTTAAAATTTCTTGACTTTATCCTCAAGTTAATAGGGCATGTGGAAAAGGACATGTGTCAAGGATTTGACATGGTAAAAAATCTCACATTGCCATCCCTCTATGATATTTGAAGTATTCTCTTGGATGGTTATCCTTTGTTGCTTTCCTCATATACTACCTTCATGAAATATTCTCTTGTCTAATGACTTTAACAATTGTATTTATTGTAAAATAACCTTCCATCATTGTTATACCTTTTCCACTCTTACTTGGAAAGTTTTTACTTGCATAATAGTTCTATCTTTGAGCTCATCTAAATGGTTGTTATCATGTTAATCATTGTCACCCATAAGGACTGATATACTCTTGCCTTAAACATCTTATCATGACTATCCCATTCTAGTTCTTTACCCACATCTTTTTCAATAGGTTACTTAGGAATCTATCAAGTATAAAATCCTTTCCTATCATGAAGGTTTTATCAGTGACAATATTGTCTGTTGTCAAACATGTAATCCTTTACTAAATTGTTATCTCTTAACCCCTTTTTCATTGTTTGTGACTTCTCAAACACTAGTAGAGAAGAAGCCTAAACAAGACAACATTGCACCATAAGACCACCAACACTAGAAAAAATGAATCCACCTGAAAAACTGCTCAATGAATCTTTAGTTGCAATGGCTAACATCTTGCTATAGACTATCATTTAAGGATTTGCATAGGACTATTTTTTCTATGATGATTTTTCTTTGTATTATTTGTCATTGCACAGTCCTTTATAATGCATGCTCTATCCTATTTAGATTTTGAATTTAACCTTCCACTTAAAATTAACCTTAGAATTATGAAATCAAATACAAAAATACTCCCACATAATGTTGCTCAAGCTCTATTATTTACTTTTCTTGGACAATCGGTTAATACTTTCTGAGTTATCTTCCTTGGTATTTGGGATGCACTTTGAAACTATTGTCACTCTTAATCTTGATCTCTAACCTTAGATTCTTATTTTCTTCACTCTCTATTATTGCACAGTCCTTTATTGATGAGCCCATCAGTATTTAACTATTGTCAAACATAAGCTATTTTACATTAAAGTGATTTTCTAATGCCTTTTCTAGTACATTTTGATATGTCTCAGACCCTTGCAAACCATACATCAATGTTTTGAGGCTCATATTAGGAAGCTTCTCTATAATTTTTGTAAATTCATTATGTTTCAAATGTACGGATGTTGATGCAATTAGAGAATCCTTTTGTCTTCTTACCTAGACAATAAGGAAAACCAGCAAATGATAATGAATCTCTCTCCCATCAACAACTCCTTTTCTTAGGTGTTTCCTTCAAAGTTTGGCTTTCAACAAGTGTTATAGATGGGTCAATATCTCTTATAGATTTCCCTTTAACTGTCTAGCTATAATCATAACTTCAAATCCCTTGTTCATCAACTTAAATACATATAACTCCTCAACATTCTTCATTCCCTTTTCATGCTAGAAATTGTAAACCTAGACTACAACTTGTCAGTTTTGAGTGTGTCTTGTAGCTCTAATAGCTGCCCTTAATATATGTTTTCACATACAGATCTTTCAATTTTATGCCTAAGCATTTGTGCTTCACATGTTCTTGTATTTATTATTCCATTCTTACTATAGGTCACTACCTTTGAAACACTGCCGTTGTCTTCTTTTTTAGCTACCAAGGTCCTTATGCCATTAGTGAAACCATTCACTAGACATTTGAAAAGTGATTGTCCTTGCTTTATAGCTGCCACCTATAGTACCTTACACTTTATAAAACCATTTCGTTCATTCTTTCATATTCTTTAACAATATATGATTTCATTGTCACCTCTCATGGTGACTGTCTTTCTTTATAGACTCATGAACACTGCCCCTTTATCACTATACTACCCTAAGATTGTGATCTATGAGGTTTTTTCATGATTTTTAGCTATTTTTCATGATTTCTCTTTTGTGGACTATCATGTTGATCCTTTGATCCTTGGGTTATCACTATTTATTATTATGCCCTTTCTAGATTTTTCCTTCTTGCATCTTTGTGTTGGTTCTATTCTCAGTATTCCTTTGCTACCCGTTGCACAATTATGTCTATTCACTATCTATGACACCAACTAGTCATGATTGTGTCTTTTGTAGATTTTGCTATGTCACTCTTCATAATTCATAGTTAACTACCATTTTTCCATTATTTCATTTATTGTCATTTCTTCCTTTAGGTATTTCACATCCTATTTGGTAACTATGTGATAGATTCTAAGCTCACTATCCTCTTTGATAACTGTGTGACTATCTGTCAATCATTATGTCTTTCTTCTTCATTGTTGACACCTTTCTCAATGAAGGCTGACTACTTTCTAAACACCTTGTAATATTTCATGTTATACCTTGTTCCAATTCAATTTCCCCTCCTTAATGCATTGATGATGTATCAACCTCCTCAACCAATTGCACAATTGATAAGACAGTCTAGCATTCTTAACCCAAAAAAATTTATCCTTACCATAAGGTAGGAAACAAACTAGCATGTAATCAATAAACAATTTTGCATTCTCATAACCCATGCTATATCCACCTTTGTTTTCTTATTACTTTATTCACGTAGCCAATATAGGACTTTTCAACCAAATAAAAGTTTTCAAGCAATGAATCTATATTTGATAATGTTATTTTGAAACCTTCACATTACTGTCTTTTGTTCATAGGACTATGATGTGGTTTTATAGAACTATATTTAGGTAATTCAAATTGATCCTTGTAGTATAGTTTGGTTGTTTCTTGTTTTTTTATTATGCTATAGATGGTGAGATGGTACCAATTTCAATTCATGTTTTTGCATTTTGCATTAGGTCTAAGAAATTATCCTTATTGTGAGCAGAAAATGACCCTTGTAAATATATTCCACCTCTTAGGGAAATGGTTGTTTGTACCTCGTAATGATCTTGATTTCTCTATCATAGACCATGCCTGCTCAATGTCGGACTTGCATAGACCATTTTCTATCCATCTAAAAATAATATGATTGTATTCACACTCTATTTTCCATTGTTCTATTATGTGCATATTGTCATCTTGTACATTAGCACTATCTTTGAAGGTATACCTATCCATTGGAAACTTATTGTCCTTGTACATAATTCATTAAGTTTTTTGTAGCTATCATGGCCTCTTTTATCATTTTTCTTCCTCCATGGTGAAAAGGCGTTCAATTAGAAATTTAGACTATTTTGACCTTGCTGAGAATTTTCATAGCTAGAATCCTATGAAGTTGAAGGATATAAACTAGAAGCTTTCATAGGTGACATTCTTCTTTCACTTCTCTCACAAAGTGTTAGTTCATTTATTCTAAGTAATTATTTCTCTTCCCTTTTGGTGAAATATAAGTTCCTTTTGTTGCCAGAATAAAAATAATGAAGGTTTTGTAATTGATGTCAACTGGTCAATTGGTTATCAATTGATTGTTGTTGTCATTAGTGTCATGGTTATAGGTCATTGGCTATATATGTCAAGGATATTGAGAAAATTATAATGAAGATATGTCACAGGTGTTTAGTGGCTGCTCCAGGTTTTGCTCCTATATTTGTGAGGTTCAAATATGTTGATCATGTTTGTTGGAAGTTGCTATATCTAGATTTTTGGTTGTTGATTCATTGTACAATGCGAGTTATGTTCACCAGTTGTGAACTATGGTTTTTTGTGTTTCTGGTTGAGGTCTGAGAGAAATGTTGTTGGTCCAAATTTCTCTTTGTTTAAGTCTTATGACTTGCAGTTCTAGAGTTGAGTTGCTTTGATTGTATTGAAGATAATTTTGGTATCTAGAAAGTATGTGCTTAATTGTTCTATGTGTTTTACATTGGTTTGGTTGACCTTGTGTTAAACACTACCTTCGAAGTTGATGAAGCATGTTAGATATATTTGGGTCCTTATGAAGAGTGTGTTTGGGTCACCCTCATTCTAATTCCACCCTAGGATGTTTTGGCGCTAACATAATTTGAATTTAAATTTGGATGGTCGACTTTGGATATGTTTCAAAGTTGAAGATGGTATAAATATAGGATGAGTTAGTGGTGAAAGAGCATAGAAAGAGGAAAGAGAGATAAGTGAAAAGAAATAGAGTGGATAGATGCGAGATTGATGCGAATTAGTAAGTGTGTGTGGTGCGAGTATGGAAGATTAATGTGAAGCCTAAAGGCTGAGTTTCTAGATGTAGTGAGCTGAAGGTGCACTCTATCATTCATGCATGTCTGCAAGTGGTTGAGAAAATTGTGGTGGATTTATTTGTTGCATTGAGATTTTCTTCTCTCTGTAATGTATCTCTTTTATCTTCTCTGTATCTCTATGGCAGTGAGCCCTTCAGGTTGTTAGCCTTGTTGGACAATGAGTCCTTGTTGCGGACAGTGAGTCCTTGTTTTGGCAATGACCCTCTTGTAATCAGTTTTGATATTCGCTATAGTGTGAGTTAATCCTCACCGTGGTTTTTCCCTTATTGGGTTTTACATGTAAATATGGTGTTATTGTGTTTATGTAATGGTTTTTAGTTTCTGAACTAGTACTTAATGTTTAATCTATTAAGCAATGTTAAGGATTAGTGTCGGTGAATGAATTAAAGTTTAAATCTATGACAACTGATTCACTCCCCCTCTTAGTTGTCTTGTTCAACAATTGGTATCAGAGCTTGGTTCCTTGGTGAAGAGCTTAACTGCTTGAGGAAGGTTCAGGATGGCTAGAAAAATGGTTTATGATTATCCGAGGTTTGATGGAACTAATTATGCCATCTGGAAAATATTGATGGAAGAATATCTGGAGTATTATAGATACGATGTGGAGAAAGCTTACAAGAATCCTTACACTCCTGCTAATGGTCTGAGTACAACTGATGAGATCAAAGCACATGAAGTGAACAATAAGGTGAAGTACATTTTGAAGAATAGTCTGGTACATTCCAAGTTAATTAAGATTCAGAATTTGAACACTGCTAAGGAAGTATAGGATGCTTTGGAAAGGGCACATGAAGGCAATGAAAGAGTTAAAGAGGAAAAAATATAGAATTTGGAGACACAGTTTGAGCTTCTAGACATGTTTGAAGATGAGAATGTTAAAACTTATGTATAGAGATTGGATGAGATAGTGGTCAAAATATGAGGACTTGGTGCTACTATAGATGAAACCAGAATTGTAAAGAAGATTCTTAGAACTCTCCCTAATGCTTATAGTGAGAAGTTGTGTGCTATTGAACATAGTATAGATTATAAGACCTACACTAAAGATTTGTTGTTGGGATTTATGACATCTTATGAGATGAGGAAGTTGAGTCTAAGGAATGGATGCAAATCAAAAGCTTCTTTTAAGATTAGAAAAGTTGAAGATCCAGATGAAGACATTTTTGATGAAATAGAAGCTAACTTTGTGAGAAGGATGAGAAAAGGCTCTAATAAATATGAAGGTAATTTACCCTTTAAATTCTTTAGTTGTGGAGAAATAGGTCATTATGCTGCAAAGTGTCTGGAAAGAGCTAAGAGGAATAAACAAATACATGAGAAAGAAAAGAAAGGAAAGAAGATCAATAGAGCATATTATGTGAATGAGAATACTAGTATATTTGATGAAGATTTTGATTATGAAGATCCTGATGACAATGAATGATTATTCCTAGCTATAAAGGATGAACCTACTTCAGCTAATTCTGAAAAATAGGTAAAGGAAAGCCCTCTGAAGAAGAAGAAAAATGAAGGTATTGTTATCTCTGCCTTACATGCTAAACATGAAAAGAATAATTGGGTAGTTGATAGTGGTTATTCACATAACATGACTAGTGATAAAAGTAAGTTTGTCAAACTTGAAAAATATGATGGAGGCTTGGTTATGTTTGGAGATGATACTAGTAATAAAATTTGAGGGATAGGTTCAGTAAGTTTTGATGGCAAGCATAATACTGATGATATCTACTATGTTAATGGTTTGAGGCATAATATTTTGAGTAAGGGATATGATATTGTGTTTAAGGATGAAAGATGTGAAATTCATAAAGGATCCAAAACATTGATTGTTGCAGGAAAGAAATATCAAGGAAATGGCATAGGACGATGCTTTATGACTTAGATTAATGACAATTGGTTATGGCATAGGAGAATGTGTCACATGAATTTTGATGACTTGGCAAGGATTAGTGCAATTCAAGCCATGAGAGATTTACCAAGCATCACAAAGCCTGTTAATGCTATTTGTAGGAATTGTCAGTTTGGAAAGCAGGCAAGAAGTCATTATAGATCAAAGGAATAGTTTACTACTAGACTACTAGAATTAATTCACACAAATATCTATGGTCCTACAAGAGTGAGAAGCCTACAAGGTGAAAGGTACTTTACGATTTTTATTGATGATTATTCTAGATATACATGGGTTACATTTCTTAGAGAGAAATTAGATGCATTAGATATATTCAAGACATTCAAAACTATGGTTGAAAATGAAGCAAATTTGAGGATAAAATGCTTAAGATCTGACGTAGGTGGAGAATTCACCTCCCATGAGTTTAATGTTTTGTGAGGTGCATAGAATAAGAAGACAATTATCTGCTCAGAGAACTCCTCAACATAATGGAGTTGTTGAAAGGAAAAACAAAATTGTTCAAGATGCTGCTAGATCAATGATTACTGAGGCTGGTTTACTGGAAGTTTATTGGAGAGAAGCTATTCATACTACTGTGTATGTATTCAATCGAGTTCAAGCAAGAGAAAATAGTACAAAGACCCCCTATGAGCTATGGTTTGGAAGAATTCCTACTATCAAGTATTTCTAAGTATTCATAAGCAAATGTTATATTAGAAGAGATGAAGAAACCTTAGGTAAGTTTGATGCAAGAAGTGATGAAGAGATTTTTCTTGGATATTATACTAAGAGAAAAGCATATAGATGTTTCAATAAAAGACTAAGAAAGATTGTAGAAAGTGCAAATTTCAAGGTTGATGAGACAATGAAGAACTCAATTGATTGATGGCTATGTATTTGATGAACTTGATTGTGTAAGAATAGAAGATATTGTGGAAGAACAGGAAAAGGATGAGCAAGAGAAGCAAAATGAATAGAATGAAAGAGAAGAAGAAGCTCTGGTGGTGTCACCTAAGGCATCTAGATATGTGTAGAAGAATCATTCAAAAAGTTAGATTATTGGAGATAAGACTAAAGGGCTATTGACTAGAAGCAGAGTTGTTGAAGTTAATCTGTGTTTATTTTCTGAGATTGAATCAAAGATTGTAAGTAAGCATGTAAAGATGAACATTGGATGATAGCCATGAAAGAAGAACTTATGTAGATTGAGAAGAATCAAACTTGGGAATTGGTCCCAAGACTGGTAGATAAAAAAATTATTGGATCAAAGTGGGAATTCAAAAATAAGTTGAATGAGAATGGAGAAGTGGTTAGAAAAAAAGCAAGGCTTGTGTGTAAAGATTACTCACAAGTAGAAGGCATATATTTTCAAGAAAATTTTGCTCCGGTAGAAAGAATGGAAGCTATAAGGATGGTTTTAGCATTTGCTGCTCATAAAGACTTCAAGACCTATCAGATGGATGTCAAGTCAACTTTTTTGAGTGGCGAGCTAGAAGAAGAGGTCTACATGGAGCAACCGGAAGGATTTCAGTTGCCAAATCAACTGAATATGGTGTGTAGATTTAAGAAAGCCTTATATGGATTGAAGCAAGCTCCTAGAGCTTGGTATGCAAGGTTAGGCAGGTATTTGATTCAACAAGGTTTCAACAAAGGTATGACAGATAGTAATTTGTATTTTAAGATTAAAAAATAACAAAATATTGATTGTAGTTGTATATGTTGATGAAATTATCTTTGTGAAATGAAAATATGTGCAAGATGTTTGTGGAAGAAATGCAAAAATAATTTGAAATGTCCATGTTTGGAGAGATGAATTTCTTTCTTGGGCTACAAATTAATCAAACAGAGAAAATAATTTTTATTTCACAGTCTAAATATGTGAAAGAGATGTTGAAGAAGTCTAGGATGGATGGTTCCAAATGGTATGTACTCCTATGGTGACTGGTTGAAAATTGGGTAAAGATAATGATTCACCTAAGGATGATTAGAGCAAGTATAGATCTATGATTGGTGGACTATTGTATTTGACTGCTACTAGACTGGATATTATGTATGATGTTTTTCTTGTGGCTAGATTTCAAGAAGATCCTAAGGAAACACACGTTAAGCTTTGTTAAAAGAATATTCAAATATTTAAATGGCACTCCAAATTATGGGGTATGGTATCTTAGAGATACTAATTTTACTCAAAGTGCCTATACAAATGCAGATTGGGTTGGATGTGTAGATGACATAAAAGAGTACAAGTGGTGGTGCATTCTTTCTTGGTTGAGATTGGTGGCATGGTTGAGTAAAAGAGAAGATTTAGTTTCCTTGTCTACTACTGAAGCTGAGTATATTGTTGCTACATCTTGTTGTACACAAGTTCTATGGATGAAACAAACATTAAAGATATTCACAAAGGTGTATGATGATCCTATTTCCATCTTCTATGATAATCAAGTGCAATTAATTTTAAAGAATCCATGATTCACTTGAGGATGAAGCATATATCTATTAGGTATCATTTCTTAGAGAGGAAGGTCATGGAGAATGAAGTAAATCTTGAATGTTTCGATGAAGAATTAGATTGTTGATATATTTATGAAGGCTCTTCCAAAAGATACTTTTGAGTATCTCCAAGAGAAGTTAGGGGTCATTACCCCTCCTTTTTGAACTAGATGCATATGGAGATGCATCATTTGGTGGATATATGGATCTATCTCATTTCTAGATTGATGTTTTTGGTGGTTACCTCTGGGGGAGCAGGTAGTGTCAGGTGTTGTCATTGTGAGCATTCTATTTTCTATGTCAAAGGGGAAATCAATGTAAAATATCTTTTGACTTTTCCATTGATGTCCAAGGGGGAGAGGAAGCATGTGAAAAAAAAAGAGAGAGGAAGAAAACAAACAAAAGAGGAAGAATATAAAAGACTATCTACTAAGGAGGAGAAACATAAAGAAACAAAAAGAAAAATCTTGAGAAGTGTATTCAGAGCTAGTATGGTGTCTTTGATGGTTCTTCACATCATGTGTTGCCATCAATGACAAAGGGGAAGATTGTTGCAAGAATGAAAATAATGAAGGTTTTGTCATTGATGCCAACTGGTCAATTGGTTATCAACTAATTGTTATTGTCATTAGTGTCATGGATACAAGTCATTGGCTGTATATGTCGAGGATATTGAGAAAATTGTAATGAAGATATGTCGCAGGTGTTCAATGGTTGCTCTAGGTTTTACTCTGAGATTTTATCCTATATTTGTGAGGTTTAGATATGTTGATCATGGTTTTTGGAAGTTGCTATATCTAGATTTTTGGCTACTGATTCATTGTACAGTGCGAGTTATGTTCACTAGTTGTGAATTATGGTTTTCTATGTTTCTGGTTGAGGTCTGGGAGAAATGTTGTTGGTCCAGATTTCTCTTTGTTTAAGTCTTATGACTTGTAGTTCTAGAGTTGAGTTGCTTTGATTGCATCAAAGATAATTTTGGTGTCTAAAAAGTTTGTGCTTAATTGTTTTATGTGTTTTACACTGGTTTGGATGACCTTGTGTTAAACGCTACCTTCAGAGTTTATGAAGTGTGTCACATCTATTTGGGTCCTTATGAAGCGTGTGTTTGGGTCACCCTCATTCTAATTCCACCCTAGGATGTTTTGGCGCCAACCTAATTTGAATTTAAATTTGGATGGACGACTTTGGATATGTTTCAAAGTTGAAAATGGTATAAATATAGGATGAGTTAGTGGTGAAAGGGCATAGAAAGAGGAAAGAGAGATAAGTGAAAAGAAATAGAGTGGATAGATGTGAGATTGATGAAAATTAGTAAGTGCATGTGATGCGAGTGTGGTAGATCAGTGCGAAGCCTAAATGTTGAGTTTTTAGATTTAGTGAGCTGAAGGTGTACTCTATCATTCATGCATATTTGCAAGTGGTTGATAAAATTATGGCAGATTTATTCGTTGCATTGATATTGTCTTCTCTTTGTAACGTATCTCTTCTATCTTCTTTGTATCTATGTGGTAGTGAGCCCTCTGTACTATTGTTAGCCCTGTTGGATAGTGAGTCCTTTTTTCGGATAGTGAGTCCTTGTTTTGGCAGTGAGCCTTGTTTCTCAAGTAGTGAGCCTCTTATAATCAATTTTGATATTCTCTATAGTGTGAGTTAATCCTCACTGTGGTTTTTCCCTTATTGGGTTTTCCACGTAAATCTAGTGTTATTGTGTTTATGTGATGGTTTTCAGTTTCTGCACTAGTGCTTAATGTTTAATCTATTAAGTAGTGTTAAGGATTAGTTCCAGTGAATGAATTAAAATTTAAATCTGTGACAAATGATTCACTCCCCCTCTTAGTTGTCTTGTTCAACACCTTTAATTCTATGTCTTTGATTTGGATGCTTAGTAAGAAGCTTATCAATCAAACTTTTCTACTCTATGACATCTCTTGAGGAAGATACCTATTACCATATCATAAGTATAGAAACCCAACATTTTAGGAAAAAGAAATACTTCTCACATGTATAAGTTCTTGCACAATTTGCTTATATTTTTACTTCTTAACAAGCTTGACGACCTTTGCACCAATTGGATCCTCCCTCTCAACAACTTTGATGACACCAATGGAGGGTATTTGGACAAAGTTTCCACAACTATAGGCTTGGTTGGAAACATCTTAACAAATTAAGCATCATAGTTTTTAATGAACTTAGGTTCCTTCTCCATCTATTTCCCAAATCATTCATCAACTTTGGTCAAGATCTCAACAAATTGGCATGTGTTAATCCATCACAAGTGCATATCCATTACCAAATTGTCCTGGATGATTCATGCTAATGACCCGAGATGTAAAGTTAGAAGCCTCCTTGGCTGGGTTATTATTAGAATCAAAGGCCACATATCCTCTCTGTCAAGCACAACAATATCTACCTTTTCAGGTCTTGTCTTTGCATCCATTTCATAATTCTCTTCATGATGAATTTGAGAACAAAATACCATAATTAAACATATTCCTACTTACTTTACTCATTATCAACTCTATCACTTAAAACTCAAGTAGGCGGTAGACTTAACTTGTGTAACTTGAGAATATAGTCCAAAATATTTTTCCATATTCTTGAAATCTTTCACTACATCATGCATGGACCATTAATCAGATTGCAGATAGTCTATCTTGCTAGGAAGTTTGATATGTTTAACTATATAATGTAGACAATTGTTAAGGCAATCTAAAAACTCAAAACCTCTCAAGTTTTGTAGCCAATTTCATATGAAACCTAGATGTTAAACCTCATATTAAGAAGAAATATGAATATTTTTTGGCCATTAGGTCATAATCTATAATCTTCTTCTACTATGCAGACATGTAAACTAGTACAATGAGCTTCCTTAAGAATTACACGAAAAGGTGATACTATCAAGGTGCATACTACATGATGGATTTAACATCTCCTTATGAGAATGATGTAGAGAAAGGTGGAGGTATCAAGACAATAAAAAATTAATCAAACTTAGCAACTTAGAAACCCTGACTCGGTCCTTTCCTCCCAAAACCTTCAATTTTGCTAGTAGCACTTGGAACAGGGTTTTTCCATCATATCCTTCAGAAAAGACTCAATACCAAAAAAAAAGCACCATTTAGAATACCCTTTATGCCACTTAAAGACATATCAAATTAGTGAATATGGTTGTTTTGTAACAACACCCTCCAAAATTGACTACTACACTGGAACTAGGCCAAATTAGGCTTATTTTCCAAAGCAACTTCAAGATATACCCTCTCCCAATCACAAACCTTCACTCCAAGGATTCAATCACATCACATGAGGTCTTAATATGCAAATTTTATCAACTGGAATCATCACCAACTCTTCTATTCACAAAACCCTATGACTACCTATCCTCCTAAGCCTAATGCATAAAGATATTAGCTTAGGGCTTGATCAAATCCGACACTAACTCCATCCCTTTCTCCTAAAAACCCTACCAACATTAAAAAAATCCTAACTACTACCATTCCACTAATTCTCAGAATTTTCTACTAGTGGAATGGTTTCCTACTTCATGTTTTTACTCCCAAACCCTCAAAACTAGGGTTTTCTGGCCGCTCTTAGTAATTTGCTTCAAACTCACTCCAATCTCAATGAAAAATGATGAAACTAAAACCAAAAGATAGATAATACATCCCTTCAACAATTCTAATGCAAATTATATCATTTGTAGATAGTTTGGAGATGTACAACCTGCTATAGCAATAAAAACACAATATAAAACACATAAAATAGAGTTATTCTTTATTGCTTGATCATCAAAATATCTCTAGAGAATTGCCTCAACTACACATAGAAATATTTAAATGTTTTCCAACCAAAAACCAATGGTTCCAACTATTTTTCAAATAACTTGACTGTTCAACTTCCACAAAAGGTAAAAATGCAAATGTTGCTTGAGCAACTTTACAACTTTTTGCAAAACATGACAACTTGACTCCAAATCGACCCCGCATGACTTAAAACATCACATGGTCTAAATAGACCTTATTACATAAAAAATGACTCAACATCATGAAAAAATCACATTAGACCCCTATTTAAAAAAAGACCCAGGTGCCCCTGCACCATACACCCAGTGAGAACAAAATCTCAAGTTCCACTTGATATTAGATCTTGAACTGTGGTTCCATGCTTCTTAATATCTTCCTCTATCATCTAGGTGGCATCCTCCATTGGAAGGCCTTGCGACTTCACTAGGTACTCATTATACACCTTGTGCCTTGTTCTTTTGGCTTCCTTTGTGTCCAAGATACATTCAAGCTTCAATGGTTGACTTGGTGGTAAATCCTTGACCCAATCTTCATTTGGATCCTCTGATGTACCTACACTTGTACCTACAATCATAGATCCTTTAAAAGGATATAGGTTAGAAACATTAAAAAATGGAGAGATAGCCACTCTAGGAGGGAGTTCTATCTCATAGGCATTTGCTCCAAACTTGTGGACCACCCTATATGGCCCAATCTTCTTCATCTATAGCTTTGAATTCTTTCCTTTAGGTGGCCTTTCTTTCCTCAAATGATCTAAGACCAAGTCCCCCACTTTGAAATTTACCTCTCTTCTTTTCAAGTTTGCATGTTTTTATTTTTCAACACTCTTTTGAAGGTTCTCTTTCACTTGCTGATGTATGTATTTCATGGCTATTGCAAAATATTCTCCTTTAGCACCCCTTCTTTCCATGCCACTCAAATCTCTGAGCTCAAACACTCCCCTAAGCTTCAATCTGTACACAATCTCAAATGGGATTTTTCCCACACTTCTGTTCATAGAGTCATTCTATGTAAACTCAACTTGGGGAAGGATCAAATCCAATTGTTGTGAGTGTTCCTTTATCAAGCATCTGAGAAGATTCCCAAGGATTTTATTGACTACTTTAGTCTGCCCATCTATTTGGGGATGATAGGCAGAGCTAAAGGTCAAGTTTGTTCCCAACTTCTTCCAAAGGGTTCTCTAAAAGTGACCCACAAACTTACTGTCTCTGTTAGAAACAATTGTCAATGGTAATCCATGGATCTGTACCACCTCCTTGAAAAAAAACCTTGCAATGTATGAGGCATCATTTGTGCTTTTACATGGTATAAAATGTGCCATTTTGCTAAACTGGTCTACCATAACAAACACACTATCAAACCATCTTTGGGTTTTGGGCAACCTTAAAACAAAATACATGCTGATGGATTCCCATGGCCTATTTGGGATTAGCAAAGGTTGGTAAAGACCTGAATTTGTACTACAACCCTTGGGTTTTTGACAAACAACACACTTTTCAAAATTTTTTCTGATATCACTTTGCATCTTTGGCCAATAGTAATACCTCCTTACCTGTTCCAAGGTTTTTTCCACACCAAAGTGACCCCCCTAAGCTACCACAATGATTTTCCTTAATCAGATCAATCCTCATAGAGCATTTGGGAATACACAACTGAGCACCCTTAAAAAGTAAACCTTCTTGAATCAATAAATCATAATTTCCTTCACAAAAAGTTCCATTAAACTGATTGCAAGAAGCATAAATTTATTTGAAATCATCATCCCCTTCATACATACCTTTCAAAGCATCAATTCCAACACTCTGCAACTAAACTTCTTGAACCAACATTGTCCTTCTACTCAAAGCATCTGCCACCTTGTTTGACTGCCCCTTTTTGTGTTTGATGGTGAAGTTGTAACTTTGTATGTACTCCACCCACTTCACATGTTTGTGGTTGAGTTTGTCTTGGCTGTTTAAGAATTGCAAAGCATGATTTTCAGTAAAAACAATAAATTATTTGGGTAAGAGATAATGTCTCCACTTCTTTAAGGATTGCACCATTTCATACAACTCCAAGTCATAAGAGGAATACTTTTTCTTTGCCTCATTGAGTTTCTCATTGAAAAATGCAACAGGCCTTCCCTCTTGGCTCAACACTACCCCAATTGCATACCCACTTGCATTACACTCAATTGTGAAAACTTTGTTAAAGTCAGGAAATGCTAAGATAGATTGCTGTGCTATTCTTTGCTTTAGATATTTGAAACTTTTTTCTACCTCATCAAACCATACAAACCTTTTCATTTTATCCCCTTTTATTGTGTCAATCATTAGAGAACATATATGACTGAAATTCTTCACAAATTTTCTATAAAAGCTAGCTAGGCCATGGAAGCTTCTTACCTCACTTATTGATGTAGGAGTAGGCCAATTGAGAATTGCTTCCACCTTGTTGGGATCCATCTTCAAAGAGCCTTTTGATATCACAAAGCCAAGATAGACTAACTCCTCCTTCATGAATTCACACTTCTTCAAATTGATCGTCAAATTTTCTTCATTCAACCTTTTCAAAACCATGTCTAAATGCTGCAAGTGTTCCTCTTTAGTCTTACTAAACACAAGAATATCATCCAAGTAGACAACCACATACTTACCTATAAAAGGTTTTAGAACTTCATTCATTGATCTCATAAAAGTTCTTGGTGCCTTTGAAAGCCCAAATGGCACGACAAGCTATTCATACAACCCCTCATTTGTTTTAAAGGTAGTTTTCCACTCATCCCCCTCTCTAATTCTAATTTTGTGGTAGCCACTTTTGAGGTCAATCTTAGTAAAATAACAAGCCCCTCCTAAACAATCAATCAAATCTTCCATTCTTGGAATGGGGAGCCTATACCTTATGGTTATCTTGTTAATTTCCCTTGAGTCGGTGCATATTCTCCAATCTCCCCCTTTCTTTGGTGCCTAAACGGTAGGAACAACACATGGGCTTAGAATCTCCCTTATGAGGCCCTTGTCAAGAAACTCTTGAATCTGTTTCCTAATCTCTTCATTCTGTTGAGGAGTTATTTTATATGCAGCTTTATTGGGTAAGTTTTCCCTTGGAATAAAATCTATATGGTGGCTAACATCTCTTATTGGTGGCAAAGAACTAGGGAGCACATTTACAACAATGTCTTGGTACTTGTTCAACAAGGCTTGGACCTCTTTAAGCACATTTTCCACCTTTGCTATTGCCATGATAGATTTAGGTTTGATTACAATGGCATAACCTTGTCTACCCTCTTCTTTCATGATTTTCAAGAACTCTTTTTCCCCAACCAACATTACACTAGACCCAACTTGTGTATCTAGATTCTCATCTTGCAATGGAGTAAGGGTGAATGAATTCCCATCCTTTTCAATCACATAAGTATTTTTCTACCCATCATGTTTAGCTTTTCTGTCATATTGCTAGGGTCTCCCTAAAAGTAGATGACAAACATCCATTGGGATGATGTCACACAAGATTTTGTCTTTATACCCTCCAATGTTGAATTCAACCCATGTTTGCTCATTAACTAGAACTTTCTGACCCTTATTCAACCATGAGACCTTATAGGGAGTGGGATGTGGTGTGCTCTTCATTTTCAACTTTTCAACCATCTCTAAAGAAACTAAATTATCTATGGAACCATAATCAACAACAACTTTACACACCTTACCTTGAGATTTATAGGTGGTTCTAAACATAGATTTTATTTGTGGAGGCTCCTTCACCATAGGGACTTTGAGCAATGTTCTTCTCATCATAAGAGATTCTCTAATTTCTGGAGCAGCATGCTGAGATAAAGAGTTGACACTCTCACAATCTTCTTCTTGCACTAATTGAGTTCTCCTTTCACCACCATGTGAAGTAGAAGGTTGCTTATTTGGGAACTTCCATGCTTGATGTCCAAACTGATTACATTGGTAGCATCTTCCTGAGAATGCATTTTATCCTCTACCTTGTCCTCCAAATCTACCTCTACTATTTGATCTCCTACCTCTAAAACTACCTCTTGATTCTGAGCTCTGTTTTTGACTACCACTTGTCTCTCCTTGTGGTTTTGGGACTGTCCTCTTCCTCCAAATGTTCTTGTACCCCTGAAGTTATTTCCTTTGCCTCTACCTTGCTTCTCTTTCCTTCTCTTCAATTTTTCTTCTACCTTAACAGCTAATTGAAAACATTCTTCCACCATTCTAGGGGTGGTAAGACTCATCTCATCTTGTATTTGGAACCTAAATCCATTTATGTACCTTGCTACTTTTTCAACCTCATTCTCAACATGACTTGCTCTAATGCTTAACTTATGAAACTCATCTGTGTAAGCCATGACATCCATCTCCTTTTTTTGAGATTTTGAAGCTTTCTAAATGTCTGAATTACAGTCACCGAGCATAAATTGACCCTTGATTTTGGACACCATTCTATCCCAATAATGTATTTTTGATTTACCATTCTTCACTCTCTCTTCCTACACATAATTCCACCAAGTTAGGGAAGGTCCTTTCAACTTTGTTTTGGAAAATTTCACCTTTTGCTCATCCACTACCTCCTTATACTCAAAATAGTTATCTAGCTAGTGCATCAACCCAATCTAGCACCTCTTCACTATCCATCTTCACACCATACATGGGAAATTCCATCTTCACCTCAGGAGTATCTCCCTTGAAAACCTTTAGCAACTTATCCATTGTCAATTCATTAGGGTCCAATTCATTATCACCACTTTGGACTTCTCCTTGAGGGTTTTCATTCTCACCCTCTTCCTCTTCCTTTTTGTCACTTTGATCTCCAGTGACCACACCTCTCTTTTGATTTGACTCTAGTGTTGCAAGTATGGATAAGAAAATTTCTTGAGACTCCTTTACCTGTCTCAACTCCTTGACATGCTTTTCTTTCAACTCTCTCACTTCTCTGGCCGTTACACTACTTTTAGGAGGCATCTTTACTTCTTTCCAAATTCAACCTTTTTCCCTTACTAAAAAAAACCTATGATTTGATACCAATTTGATGTAGAATAGGGTGGAGGTATCAATACAATAACAAATCAATCAAACTTAGCAACTTAGAAATCCTAACTTGGTCCTTTCCTCCCAAAACCTTCAATTCTGCTAATAACACTTGGAACAGGGTTTTTTCATCATATCCTTCAGAGAAGACTCAATATAAAAAAAAAGAACACCATTTAGAATACCCTTTATTCCACTTAAGACATATCAAATTTTGAATATGTTTGTTTTGCTTAACAACACCCTCAAAATTATTTGCTACCTTTGGAACTAGGTGAGTGGGCTTGTTTTTCCAAAGCAAATTCAAGATATAATATCTCCCAATCAAACCTTCACTCAGGGCTTCAATCACATCACATGGGGTTTGAATATCACAGTTACATAATTTTGAATCATCACCAACTCTTATTTACAAAACCTATGACTACATCCTTCTAAGCCTAATACCTTAGAGATATTAGGCTGGGGCTCCTGATTAATCTGGACCTAACTCCATCCCATACTCCTAAAAACCCTAAAACGTAAAAAATCCCTAACTCGCCATTCCAGCGATTTTCAAATTTCTACTGGTGGAATGGTTTCCTACTTCATGTTTTTACTCTCAAACCCTCAAAACTAGGGTTTTTTGGCTGCTCTCAGTAATTTGCTTCAAACTCACTCCAATCTCAATGAAAAATGATGAAACCAAAAAAAAAATATAGCTAATACATCCCTTCAACAATTCCAATGCAAATTATATCATTTGTAGATAGTACGAAGCCGTACAACCTATTGTAGCAACAAAAACACAATATAAAACATAAAAAAAAGAGTTATTCTTTATTGCTTGATCACCAAAATGTCTCCAAAGAGTTTCCTTGACCACACACAACAATATTTAAATTTTTTCCAACCAAAGCCTACGGTTCTAACTTCTTTTCAAATAACTTGACCGTTCAACTTCCACAAAAGGCAAAAATGCAAATGTTGCTTGAGCAACTTTGCAACTTTTTGCAAAACATGACAACTTGACTCCAAACTGACCCCACATGACTTAAAACATCACACATGGTCTAAATAGACCTTATTACATAAAAAATGACTCAAAATCATGAAAAAATCACATTAGACCCCTATTTACAAAAAAGACCCCTATTTACAAAAAGACCCAGGTGCCCCTGCACCAGAGAATAAGAGGTTTTTAGTAAATAAAATAAGCCTATTTTTTGCTAGCTATACCTTGAGTTCCACATGTATTCTCTTAAAAGGGTAGATGATAATGTTTCTCATGAGTCATACCACCATTTTTCACCCTCCTTCCTTCGTAGTAGAAGAATCCTCATGTCCAAATGCCTTATGACAACACCTTCAAATATCAAAAACTGAAACAACAATAGAACTCATGTTGCATGCTTTTGCATAGGAGACATATCAAGAATTTTGGGATTTCATCAACCACCTTCATGAGTTTATAGCTCTCTATGCTACCTCATAATTATTCTAGTTGCCATAATAGATTTCAAAAGCTCTTGGAGTGGACCAACACAACCAAAACCCTAAACAAGTTGATCTAGTTGAAAACTCAAAAATATCATTACAAAGTTTTCCCTCGATAACATGCACATAGAATTGCCAAGATAATAAGGTCATTAAATCATTTTACAAGGTTAATGTGTTTTTTTCTTAATTTATGAATAGTAATTACGTTCCAAAAATTACAAATACAAACTACAAAACTATAATTAAATAGGGAGAACTTATTAAATTATTACCTTGGAGAGGTATTCAGAGTTTTGATAAACCAATATTTGACCCTAAAAACTACTAGCGACTATTTAAGCCCAAAGGCATAAATAGGCTAACAATTACTTTACCTAATCCTTCTAATCTAGCACTTGCAGAATCATCATGCAATCTCACTCAAAAATATTGAGGCAAAAAAATTATTTGGGGGTGAATAATCTATTTCAATGACTTTTATTGAGATGTCATCTCCCTCATCATCAATTATTGCTACATCTTAATATAGTGTTGATTCTTCCATGGATTTTAGTGATTTATTATTAGGATATTGATATCAAAATTTTAAATTCACCATATTGGAACATGTTTCTATTAGACATCATTATTCTTTTTAGAGTCCCATATTGTAGATTTAGAAGATAATTAAGGATATTCATATTTTATTTGATGATAGCTTTGATGAAGTTACATCACTATCATCTTCTTTGGATGTTATTCTAATTCATCCTCATGTTCTTTTGTAATAGTTTGATAATTTTTTGAGACCTTTGAGCAACATTTGAAGACATTGTCTTGGGATGCATCATTATCTTTGGACTAGGTGTAGAATTTAGAGATCCACCCTTCTTCTTACATCTTTCTATCCAATATGGGAAGATATATTGCACATATTTGTGGTTCTCTTTCTTCCCAAGGGGATAAATGTTATTCAACAATTGTGATCATCTTTAACATATAATTTTGAGTATCTACTAGCACTACAAGAGGCACTCCAAGTGGATGTTGCATACTTTCTCTTCTCATCTTAGTTTTGGGAGAGAGAATTTCCTCATATTGGGTTCTTTCCTTCTCTTTTTTTGGGGGGTCACACATACCTTCTCTCTTTTATCTCCTATGGGAGTAAAATTTATTTTACTTCACACTAGAAGTAGTCCTTAAGAGATCACAACAAGTCCTCTTTTATTCTTGAATTGTACATTTTATCATGCATCTTTTCTCTCTTGAAGAGGAGTTTTATTTCCTTGTAGGTTTTCTCCTTTATTTATTAAAAAACTGTATATGGGTACTTAACATGGCCTAGGAGTTGGGACCCATCATCATTATATTTATTTCTCCCTAAGTTGCATTTAAGGGGGGTGCTAGTGTAAATAGTGATATCAAACTAGTTAGCTTTTAGCCTACCTAGGAGAGTCTTATTCACACTTCTTATATCTCCACTTAGGGACTTTTTAATTTTTATCTCACTTCATAAGGACTTTACACATGTGTTCACACTTGTCCCAAATGTTCTAACATGCGTTGCATTCTTGGAGGGTTGGTCAATTGTCTAGTCCTACTTTCCTTCCTCGCCATTTTCTCACTTATATAGGGAGCCTTATTATACATTTTCTATTCACTTTTGATGATAGTTATCTTGGCTTAAATTATGGACATATTCACTTGTGGAAGCTATCTTGGATTTTGCATTCATAAATTGGTTGCTTCAACATGAAATTCCTTAAATATCTAGGTTACTCCATTGACAAACCTTCACATTTTTCACAAAATTAAAATATTCAAATTTTAAAATTCTAAAAATACCATCTTGCTACAAACCTACCCAACAACACAATTTTATGCGTTAATTTTCTTTGTAGGAAATTTTTGTAAGGTTTAGATATGAAATTTTTCTTTCCCAATTTTCTAAAATAATTAAGATCTACCCAACTTGATGAGATTGTATTCAAACCTAAATTTCAAACTAAACAAAACTAAATATTACATCAATATTTTAAACATTTTATTTAAGTCCCTACTCATTTGCAAACTAAACAACAAAAAAAATACCTCAAAAAATAGCGACAACAACCAAGTTGTAATTATCCAATCCACCAACTAAATGAATCCCCATAATAATCCAAGTTCTCAACTCCAAAAAATCTTCTTTAATCTTCCATGTAACATTCCTAATCCAAACCCTAGCTCTCTTTTTCTCTCTCCTAATTTTCACCTAAAACTAAGTTGCATAATGAATAAGATCACATGAAATTAAATTCAATTTTTCTTATAATCAAAACCTAAAATAAGAAACCCATTTTATTATTCCATTTACATTGAATTTTTCCTAAAGGAGATATTTCACAAATTTAGAATGTAACCTTTCTCATAATACTTGGATTTTCCTTATTCAATTATTTTGTATTTTAAATTATCCAAAAGGATAACATTATTAAGGAAGCTATTTAATCATTTGTACATATCAAACAAAGTGCACTAATAAACTAACTAGAGTCACCTAAGAGAACACACATTTATGAGTCTTAAAATTAGGTTTCGTAAGTTTCACACAAGACTGACCAATTACTCTATAAGAGTATGGTAGGCTTGCAAAAGTCAAACAAACCATGTGATTGGCTTTGATTAACCACCATTAGTATTTAATTTGTGCTTTCACACTTCAAGACACCATTTACCCAATACATAGTGATAGTCGAAGCATAGTAAAATCAATAAATCAAAACAATTTATATTTTAATAAAATATTCAACTATGACATCATCATAAAATATAAAAAATACCTAAATCATTTTTAAAAGTAATAAGAAGAACCACATATGTAACTTAGCTAGCACAATAATTATATATATATATAGAGTAATACAAACACCATTAAATACTATATAAATGATCAATATAAAAATTATATCACACTAGAAAGCAAATATGTTTATGGGCCTTACATAATCAAATAGTTTCTATGATCTACCTACACATATATGATATCTAAGATACCTAGAAAGGGTGTACATAGTTGAGGAGTATAATATTTAACTAGAGCAACAATTTTTCAACGAGGTTCTCTTGTGGAAGTTCATATAGGAGTTATGTATTGATGAGATAAATTTCTTATTTTCCCTCTTAATTTATTTATTATTTCTTGATCAAATAGCATATTTAAAGTTTAAGATAAATTCATATAGAGTTTCTTTTGGTCAAAGGATAGGATGGCTGAGTATGGTTTATTATTCTTCATCTTTAATGCTCATATAATTTATGTCTTACCTAAAAAAAATAACATTCATAATAATAGATACCATGAAAATATATAACAAATAAATACCCTTATATATAACTTGACATAGACATGAATATACATATTATTACAAATTATCATCCCACTACACTTGATTTATAATTGTTTAACAACCTTATAGTATATTTGTATTTATCATTGAATAAAGTAACAATCATTTAGGATACTTGTATATTTTGATTAACTACATTCTAGCATGAAATTAATACTCTAGTTAAGTTTCATAATATGTAATTGTTATAATTTGATAAACACCACCATCTAATGAATTTATGTTGATTTCTTTAAGTTTGCATTAATGTACCTTTTGTATATGATAGGCTTGATACAATAAGAAGTTAAAAGTTAAAATTTATGTGTTCATGTATATATGTGGTAAAAGGAAATATCTCTTAATAAAAGTAAAATATCTCTTTAGTAAATAAAATAGTTCTCAAGTAAAATAAAATATCTTTGAAGTAAATAAAATTATAGTTATATGACCAACTTCTTCTTAATTGAATGGTCTATGTTTGAAGATGATGAAATGGATAAGAGACAAAAATGTAAAGATAATATCCAAATAACACATAATTACCTTGTCTTTTACCTTTCTCACCTCATGGATTGAGTTGAAGTAGATGGAACCATGTCTACTTGATGTGCTCCTTTTTATATTGTAGTTGGATGGAATGTGGTTGTTTATACAAGCAACATAATTGTGGGATCAAGAAAATTGATAGAATAAAATGAGAGAATGAGGATAGGATGACAGAAGAAGTTCAAAATGAGAGAAAATTCCTCAATTTATATATTTTTGATGGGTGAAACAATGGCCAAGATGCATTGACTAAATGGAGGGTCAATATTGAGTGAGATGATGGAGGCTTAGCCTTGTGATAAGTGTCACATGGGGAAAGGATATGTAAGAGAAAGACGTGTTCACACATGTGTGAACACACATTGGGAAGAACATGAAAGAGACATGTCTATGACATGCATAAGAGGTAGGGTGCATTGGGATAGTGACATGTCTATGACATGTGTAAGAGGTAGGGTGGCTTGGGAAAGTGACATGTCTATGACATGTGCAAGAGGTAGGGCGGCCTCACATGTTCAGCAAGGGGTAGGATAGGTAGGTTAGGACACTTGTCACATGATGAAAAGTTTAGATTTTGATCCATGAAGATGGATTCAAGGGAAAGGATTGAGTGGACAAGTATTGATGATGAGGTGTAATTAAATAATAGGAAAATGGTAATGAAGGTTAATTAGCCTAAATAAATTAATTAAGTACATAATAATTAATTTATTTAGTTAGAAGATTTGAGGGCTAAGGTTAGATTTAATTAAATAAATGTAAATTTATTTAATTAAGGGTGAGATAAGGTTGAATTAATTAATTAAATAAATATTATTTAATTAATTAATATGTAGAATGGGGTAAATCCAAGTGTGGTTGGATGGACATATTTAGATGTCTACATTTTTCCCCTCTTTGATATAGTGTCATGAATATAAGGAGCGGTGCTATATCAAAGAAGAATCAAGTATTGTGGATAGAAATTGATGAGGACTAGTGGCATGATGCCCCAGTAATTGGTGAAATGAGGAAGGATGATGAGGAGGTAGTGGTATGCCCCCTCAAGAGGACAAGTGGGTTCAAAGAACATGGGCATGCTCTCAAAATGGAGAGGAGGAATATAGGACGATGGATATAAAGATGATAGAATTGAGATAGATGGATAAGAATCGTGTTGTAGTGGTATAAGTAACCTAGATTTGATATTGTACTTGATGTTATGCACCAAGGTATAAGGAACCAAAATGACAATGTGGAAAGTATGTGATCAAAAAATTCAAGCTCAAATATATATGCCTTATGATGCCATGATATGGAAGACCATGATTCCTTTGTGGCAATAGAGTGAAAATACCATGATAAATTCAAACAATGATAAAATATAGAAGCAACAAGCAAGCATGCACAACAAACCAAAAAAAAAAACTAGGATACTAGCTCTAGTCAAGCTAAAAATTGATTGATTGATTGATTGATTGATGAGAATGAGTATAGAAATGTTATCAATAAGAACAATGCATACCCTAAGGATTGTGTTGTTAATGATAAGAACAACAGATGGATTCATTGGATTAATGGATCAATGGATTTTAACTAATTTGGATCAAAATGATGGATTGATTTTAGGATGATGGGATAGATTGCAAGATTGGATTGCATGGATTAGGATTTGATTGTATTTGAATGGATTTAATGGGATTGTTGGATTAGAAGGATATATAGAGGATAAATGGATTAGATAAGATAGGATTGGATGGAGGATATAATAATTAGGGAAGAGGAATGGATAATATTCAATGACAAGGGAGAACCAAGGATTGGTAAAATATGAAAGGATAGATATATTTCTTAGATTGGAGATGAGGGGGATTGAGTGCATGGATGAAAGGTGATGAGAGATAAGAGGATGGTGGATGAAGTATGGGAGGATGAAGCTCCAAGGACTATTTTGTAAAGCAAAAAGATGCCTCACACTAGAGGTAGTGTGCATAAGGGATTTGAATGGAAAGGAGAGTAAGGCTTGTATTTTCCAAAGCATGCATAGATATTTTCCCCCTAGCTCTCTATCAAAATTAAAGGAGGGGAAATAGAGGATAGGATGGAGGGATGGAGATAGGATAAGGGATATGAGATGGAGGATATTAGAATATGGGATAATATGTGGTAGGAAGGATAGCATGAAGGCTCCTTATCAAGATAAAAGATGGGAAGGGAGGATGAATTTGGATAGGATGAGGGATATGAGATGAATGCTATGGACAACATAAGCTAGATAGGATATGTGATACTAATGAAGATCCTTAGCCTTGACAAGATAAAAGGTGGAAAAGGGGGATGGAATTAAACTAGGATGATGGATAGGGTAGTGGAAGGTGTGGATAGTATGTGATATGGATTAATATTTCCCTCAAGTGTAGAGTGCAAGTGGATGGGGGGATTACACACAATGTATGTTTGTCATTTTTTCACATGGTAATTTCCCAAGGTGCCAGAAGAAGTGGCTTTTATCATTTGGATGAATGATTTCTCTTTAATTTTTTGGATATTTGGATGATGATAAGGATGTGGATAAGTGGGTTTAGAAGATAGTGGATGGATGATAGGGAGATGGAGGAAGGAATCAAGAGTCTAGTTCTGTGGATGGAAATTGGAGGTATGCTTATGATGGTAAGGGGGATAAAATGGATTTATAGAAGGACTTGGATTAAAGGAGAATGGTGGGGGATGAATTTTGGATTGTAGATGAAGGTTTGGAATACTTTTGGATTAGTATATGGAAATGCTGGCAAGATCAACACTGGCACACACCTTGAAGGGTGGTGGAGTTGTAGAGAAGTGGATTTTGAATTTCGATATTTAGATGGAGTGGATGTGGATTTTAGGACACAAGGGCCCAAAATGGATTTGAAAGATGGAGAATTATTAGATGGATGATTGGAGGACTTAGGAGTGGATGAAGCTATTAGATTAGCAAGTTTTGATGCTAATTTTGACTGTTCTTTGAGATGCATGGCTTTTATGAGTAGTTTAGGAATCCACATAGTTTTGGAATTTTTCTTGATAGGCCTTTGTTGCTTTTTGGATTTAACTTTTTCATTTTGGATCATATTTTTCTTTGTTTTTATATGTATTTTTGATGGGACATGGTGATCCTTGGATATATGTGGATTTTTGGATTGATGATTTTTAGATTTGGAATCTAAATTGCTTCTAAGAATAATGGGATTGGTGGATGGAAATGAATGATATGAAGGTATTATGGATGGGTTAATATAAGTAGTATGTTGGAAGGGCTTCAAGGATGTGTACCTTTGTTGATATTAATTAGGGATTTAAAGTGATGGATGAATAGGGTGGTGGAATTATGGAATAGGAGTGATGGGTGGTGGAATATAAGGACCTAAGATGGATGGAAGGGATGAAGGGCTTGTATTTGGGAAATAGGGACCCCAAATAGATGGAAGGGATGAAGGATACAATTTTGGGACATATTAACCCAAATTAGGTGGAAGGGACGAAGGATTTTCCTTTGGAATATAAGGATCCAAGATGGATTTGGAGGATGGAGGATATGAATGTTTAGACTTAAGTGGAGGGATGTTAGATTTTTTAGGAGTACCAATGTCTTGAGCTTGATAGCCAAGGCCATGAAAATTAGGATTTTTTTGGATTTATATGGGTTATGATATGCCTTGCTCATGAAGGCCTAACCCTTTGCCTTGATAGTGCATATTTTGGAAAATCCTTTTTCCAATTGGATACTTATTATTTTGAAAGTAAGACACGAGTCCATTTTGAGGTGGATATGAGGTGGAAGGAATTATAGGTTCTTAAAGTAAACTAGATTGGATAAAATTTGTGGAACCCATTTGATAGGTGTGGGGTTCATGGGTAGCTTGGGGAGGGGTGATGGAATTTTGTGGAGTATTAGGATCATGACATGGAGATGAAGGGATCTTGAATTGGGGATGGATCATGAGGGAGAGGAGGGATGAAATATTGTTCTTGATTAGGAAGGGGGTCATGTGATGGATTGGAAGAGGTAATTTGATCTTGACATGGAGCCTGGGAAGCATCAGATGGAGTGGAATGAAATGGATCCTGAGATGGGAGAGGATCATTGGATGGGATGGAAGGGATATTTTTCTCTTGATTATGAGATGAAAGAGGATCATTGGATGGGATGGAAGAGATATTTTCTCTTAATTTAGAGATGGAATGAGATAATAACATGGAGTGGGAGGGGTTTCTTTATCTTGATATAGAGAGGTATCCATGCTAGCATGATTTGGACTAAGGGATTGGCATATTTCATTTGGTGTGGATGGTGTGATGGAAGAGGAAGGTTAGATAGACTTATCCATTGGATAGATGGAGGGATATGGGATTCATGAGGTTTATTGGATTGTGGTTTGTCTTGATGTGGAGGGGATGAAGGTGAATTCCTAACATGGGAGGATTGCACAACTTTATTTTTGCATGGGGATTTAGCCACCTTTGCTAATATTCCTTGGATATTGTTATGAAGGATATGGGATGAAGATGATTTGTAAGATTGGGGTCATGTGGATTGTAAGGATGTGGAGATGAATAAGTGACATAAGAAGTGGAAGTTTCTATGGATTGGTAAATTGAGGATGAGGATGAGGATATTGAAAAGGAGTTGGAGATGGGAATTTGGGATGTGGATGTGGTTGGAGGAAAATTTTGGATAGAGGCTTGGTTTCCATTATCAAAGGAAGGGGAAGGATAAGAAATATGAAATAGATTGGGATTGAATTGAGTTGGGGAGGATGTAAGTTTAGTACCAGTAGTAAGGAAGTATCTAAGCATGACATCTTTGTCATTGTTGAAGTAGTTGATGAGGATGAAACTTTAATGCCCCTGCCTTGTAACCTAAAGAATGTTGCATTGTCTATGATAGTGTAATATTTTTTTTTATAAAAGTATAAACATGATCTTCACTAATGCAAACATTCCCTAAGATATGTGATGACACACTACATGTAAATCCCATAGATGACAAAAGTAACAAAACATAACATGTATTTAATTCTCATAAACTTAAAAGCATACATTCATTAACAATTAAATTACATCATTAAAGATATAAAGAACAAATATGTTTCTTTCTTTGCATTGCCTTTATAATAAAATTTACAATACTCATATCCAAATGAGGTAGGTCATATAAAAGTGTACAATTACATGTTACAAAATTTCTCCCCGAATACAATTGAGGAGTGATACATGAATAAGGTTTCCATTGATATTAAATGAGAAGGCACACGATCCACATACTTAGCTCTCCATCCAAGAAGTATTCATTGCCATGGAACATGGAAACCTAAAGACCCAACGGCGGCATGTTCCACTCCAACCATGGTACCTATAGGCTCCACCCCATGCTAGGAGATAGTAAAAGGTTCTCTAGACATAACCTACAAACCCTAGACACAAGGAAGCCAAAGATAAACTATACAAATACCAACTTAACTTAATGGTTACATTAAGCTCTAATCAATGATCAAATACACTAAGTTCACAAGGATACAATTATTATAGGTGGAGTGTCATCACAACATTGCATTGGTTACCCAGGTGAATCTTCCTAGATTCTGGCCCCTATCTTGGGTTACCCTAGTATCCTCTTACGAAACCCGACCCCACATGAAATCTGTTGCAAAATCGAATATCTTTCATAATGACTAGATATCAATTTTTCCATTCTAGGCCTTCTTGACTCACCCCAAGTCTGAACTATCCCTTGAGTCCATGAGTGAGGCATATTTAATCTAGTTAAATATTTTAGACTACCTAAGGTGTTGATTTAGTTTTCACTGATTAACTAAATCTACATGAGTTACTCTAGCACCACTTTGTGTGCCAACCCTCATAAAGAGCCACTCCCCTAATAATTACACAAGAAAACTAAGTCCACTAAATAAGGGTAGACAAGGTGCACATAAACTAACATCAATATAAACAACAATATAACAATAGACATCATAACCTGTTCATATAACCAGGTGTCTAAAACTGAATAGAACCATGTGCACTACCCTAGTTTATTCGAAATATGAAATCATCATTAATACAACTCCCTCTTAAAGAAACTATATCTAGAAGACTTATTAACCCGTATAAACCCCAATATGCCCCATAAAAGTAAAAACAACTTAAAACAATTCAAACACAATAAGAATCTAATGTTAGGATTTACTAAATCCAATCAAATCAGTTACATATAGCATGAAAATTAATCAACTTGTTTATAGTTCTATTCTCAAACAATAAAAAGAAATTGAATCAAATAGTCTAATTTTGATTTTCTCAATTTCACATAAAAATAAATATCAAATTTTCTCTTTTCAATCTTATTGTTTTAAAAATTGTTGATCTCATGCATTACATGCATCCTTAATAAAGAAATATTATTTAAATACTAAGTTATTCTCTTCATACTATAAATGTATAACACATATATGATAAACATATATATATTAATATATATATATATATATATATATATATATATTTATATATATATATATTTATATATATATATAATATATTTAAAATTAAATTTTAGTAATTTCAAAATTCGCTATTAATAAAGTAATTCAAAATTTATAAAATAAACCTTATGGTGAAAGGGTTTAGTAGACTCTGTATTACACAATCGTCGACTGTGTATCGTTGTTATACATAGCCTACCCCATATGGGGTAGCGGCTGTGTTGGCAGCTGTCGCTGCCTATGAGGGCAGTCTCGACTGCCTCCACAGCCATCGCCCTATATGGGGGTGGCTGTGGGGGTAACCCCTACGGCCCCCCAATACTAAACATACATTTTTGTAATTTTTCCTGTTAAATTCGCCCATATGGCGATTTCAAAATAATCATTTATTTTTATAAAAATTTTACATTTTAAATTCCTGCAAATTCACAAATACGTGTACGGACTTTTACAATTTTAAAGAAAATAAAATTCCTCTGAGCTGAATCAAATATATGAAATTTAATACATATATATTTTTACATGTATATGTATCATTTGTATACATGCATACATACATACATACATATATATATATATATATATATATATATATATATATATATAATTTAATCAATAAAAGTATTATAATCATGCAAATATTCTAGGGATTTCTACAAGAAATTGGTAAAACTACCAAATTAACAATTTTATCAGAAATAAATAATTTTCATAGTAGAGGGTTTTATTTTCAACCCAGATCTCCAAATCTTTTCAATAAAAATATGTAGAAAAGTTTGACACAAAGGTTTCTTTTCCTCAAACTAACCAGTGAGTTTCATTCTCAAATCTACAGAGATTTCTTTTTGTTTTCTATTGAGAATTTTCTATTGTTTAACAATAACCTTCATTGTTGCTCTCTAATTTCACTATAAAGTTTTGTTTCGACATTTACACATAGAGGTAACAAATTTTCTACATAAATATTTTACCAAGAAGTACAAAAGTTTCAATCAAATATTATTTCCTCAGACAATCTTTTAATTACACAAATTAACAAAAATTCTACAAATTTAAATCTTCATACAGACAATCTTTTTAAATCATAAAACTAAATAAATAAATAGCAAAGAACCTGTATCCCTGTAGCTTGAAGAATTGACAGACGAAGAAAAACTTTGCCTGCTACGTGCAACTTCTAAAGCCCTTTTAAATCCCACTTTTCAAAAGAATGCAAATTACTGAACAAAAATAAACCTGAGATCTTCTTCTAGAAATATAAATCAAAACCCCAAATCAAAAATCACAATTTCTTTAGCAGAACTCTATTTTTTCTCTTTTCCATGAAGTCCTTTCTTGCCTTCCCAATTCTGGCAATATTATCTACGAGAAATTCCTCAACAAGAAATTTGCATTTAATTCAACTAACACACATGGAAAATAAAAAATATATCTTCTAACAAACTCACGGATAATTTCTTCTATCAATTATCAAGAATTTATTTAATTTTAAAGAATTTAAAATTTCACAATCTAATTTCATACTTTTATACATATTTAAAATTCTCATTCACTCTAAATCATTTAAATAATATTTAATCCATTCTCTCAATAATAGGAAATTTAATCAATTAATTAATTAATTTAATAAAATAACTTTAATCACAATGATTAAATTATTTTTCCAATAAACTAATTTAATTAATTAAATAAAATATGAAGCTTTTATCTACAATATTTAAAATTAATTTAAATAAGCATTAAATTATAAAGAACATTAATCTAACACTCAAATTCACAAAATAAAAATTTCATAACAAATAATCAAGACAAACACAAGAGAAAACCAAAAATACCGGATCTAGACTGACGACATACCATGACTAGGTTTGAGACTAGACTAGGAAAAAACCTTGTTACTACCTCCAATCAACATTACCATTGAGTCTAGACACGCTCAGACCTGTGAAGCCAGTGAGTCGGTGTCATGTACCACAATCCTACAAACAAACATATAACATACATATATATAATCCATGATTCAAACACACCATGAGGAGAAAATCACGGAAATCATAGGGCACTCGCAAGCGAGTGATGCAACTTCGTTCTCCTCACCAATACAATATCACATCAAATTGACAAAATAAATATCAATTAATCTACTATAAACATATATAGCAATAACATCTCAAGTAAACATCTATGCTAACATAAAGCATGTTAGAAATAATCACCATCAAACAGTGTATCATCACATCAAAAATAAATCCACCATCTCTCTAATGCATGATCAAATACATCAAAACAAGGTATCAATGTCTATCAAAGTGAAAACATATCTAGAAAACATAAGCAAAATGGAGGAATTTCAACAAAACTTGTGGATGGGGATAGGTCCTTTTGATAAAAAAACTCTCTATCATTATAAGGATCATAATTAGGTTGGTCAACGAGACTAACCTTATCATCATCAATGATTGGTGAGGAGCTATAAAAAGACATGATGTTGGATTGGATTGGGTTGGGTGAAAGACGATTAGGATAGATTGGGTGAGGATAAGTTGGATTAGATGGGGGATTTATTAAAGCTCAAATTTTGGATTTGATTAAGATCAAATTTGGGATAAAAGGGTGACTTGAGAGGTGGATTAGGATGTGGTTGATGTAAAATTAGAGGATGAGGGTTGATTAGAATGGGAGGAGGATTTGGGTTTGGATGAGGATATAAATTAGGATGATGGATTAGAAATGGATCGGGGATTAGAAGAATAGGAATTGAGGATGAAGGTAGAGGATGTCATTATGGGTGTTTAGGGATGATATTAGGTTGATGAGGGTGATTAGGGATGATGAGGGTGATTAGGAATGAGATTAGGGATGATGAGGGTGATTAGGGATGACAAGGGTGATTAGGGATGATTAGGATGAATGATTAGGATGGTTAAGGATGATTAGAAGAAAATAGTTGGCCAAAGTGGTTTGGAACACCCACCCCAACAATAGGTTGATTATAGGTGCTAAAAAGCTTACAGAGGTGCACTAAAAGGTATGTAGAGGCACTAAAGGATGATCATAGGTGCTAAAGGTTGAACACATGTGCTAAAGGCTTTTCATGGGTGCTAAAATGGATATAGAGGTGATAAAGGCTTAATATAGGTGCTAAAATGACTATAGAGGTGCTAAAGGAGATCCTAGTTGTGTTTTCAAAATTGATGATTTATTTAGGAGAGGTTTAGGGTGATTTAGATGGAAGAAGGATTAGATTGGAAGAATGGATGAAGGATTTAGAGGAAAATATTGGATGGTAGAGTTTGTATTGAAGGTTTTTGCTTTCTTGATTAAGGGGTGGAATTGAAAACACCAAACAAATGGATTGAGAGGGAGTTGGATTGATAGGTAGCACTAATTTTGGACTAGAAGACACACCAAGCACTTGCACAAACCTAGAATTTCTCAAGTGGGAGTGCAAACTTAATGTGGACATACCAACCAAAGGACCTTCAAATGAATGGGTAACTAGGTTATGCAAAGGTCATGTACCACCTTTACACCCATTACCTTGGAAGGACAAGGCCCTAATAAGGGATATTTGTCACATTAATAAGAGAAAGTACATGGTGAGTAACTCTGGGCAAGATGTTGTACCCTACACCACAATAAGCTATGATTGAATTGTCTTAAACTAGGATTAATAAGGTTTCTAGGGAGTCCTCCAAATACCTCAAGTGTATGTGAGACAAAATCTATAGATGAAAGATAATAATATCAAACAATAGGAAGGAGAGGGTAATCCACTCTCCACCTTCACTTCCCCAATATATAAAGTTCTTGGGGGCTTAGAAAAGAATGAAAAGATCCTACTTCCACAAGAGGTGTATTTTTACTCACTTCCTGATATTTATACTCCACCAAAACACAAGAGTTGAGATCATCCATTGTGGTGATTGTCTGCCTCCTACAATGATTTCATAACTGGGCTTCTACAACCATAATTCAAAGATTGGACATCTAACCTGAATAGTCATTCAACCACTATGAAGGTGCATTTAAATTATCAACCCAGGGATATGAACTTGAAATGGGTTGACACTATATGTGCACTAGGGGCTCAAGTAGTCATCGCATCCTACACCTAAGAAACACAATGCTGAAAGTAAATTGCTGAAAAGGAAGTACAGAAAATACTGAGCATCAACCAACGACTATGCTAAACTGAAATGCAAAGCAAGAATGAAAGATTTGAGCAACAAACAAGAACTACTCTGTTTGCTTTGGCTATAGGAACAAACACAAAATAGACTTCTAGTGGCTGCAGGAACAGTCAATGCCAGATTTCAAACTAAGTATCAAATGACAAGTAATAATAAGCTACTACTAAACTAAGAGAAAAAATTACTCACCAAGTGGCCCCCCTTGGATAAGTATCCTCTACTCTAACAACAACTCAGATGTTCGAACTCAAAACTTTATTTTCATTTACTATAAATTGTGCATACAAAGAGTAATGTATCTGTATCACTGAAATGAGAGTACAATGTAGAATTGTGCAACCTCCTAAATAAGGAGCAACAAATTATTATTTATACTATAGCTAACAAGGCAGTCAACTCCACAACCAAGAGGACGCCATTTAGGGAAAGTAGGGAAAAGTGGAGAGATGGTGGTTATGCGTGCATGGAATCTGGTTAGACATGTAAGTCAAGTGCAAATTCAACACAACAATAACACCCATGCATGCTCGATCATTAAGGTCCTCTGCAAGACAGTTACATTCAGTTGCATGAAGAATCTCTATTGTCGGCTGCCTTTGACTTGGAGCGGCTTCTCAACTGGACATTATGGTGCATGCCTAGCTGGCGATATCCTCCATAACTTGATGTATTAAGTCTGTATTCCAAGGTTAGTACGCACAATAACTGCACATTGATAACCACTCTAAGAAACACTCATTAATCGTATGCAAATCAACATAAATGACCCACATATTATGCCAAATATCATTAAGCCTGCAGAGATAGGGTAATGTCAAATGCCAATGGTTTGAGGGAAACATTATGCTAATACCAATGCTTAAGCATTAAAATCCATGACACCAATGAGCAAATAGACTATGGATTTTACTCAAACTAGACCAAAAACTAGTCTCATTAGTGATGAAATCCCAAAGAAGGCCTCCTAAAAGGAATTATCGAAATATTTTTTATCACCCAATATTGCACAAAGCATAAGGGGAGAGCATACACATGTTGGGTTCCTTGTGCTACAATGATGAAAAAATAAAAAGAGAGACCAAATTAAGCTTTCTATCTCCAAGATCACCCAAGGGTACAAGGAGAGAGAATACACTTAAGAGGGCCTCACAAGCACAACAAATAAAGATTAATTTCCACTAATTTACCTTAGTGCAACTAACTAGTGATGAAAACAAACTTCTTTGACAAGAATTTCTACACCAAAATTTTAGTAACTTATGCTTTTTTAGGTCTTAGTCAAGCATGAGACAATCACACAACTGATTAGTAACAAAAAAAGGAAAAAATAGAAAAATAACAAAACTAGTAAAAAAGTAGAGGCACCAACAAACATAGTAGAGGAATTGAACCAATAGAAGCACCGATCTATGAACAAAGGTGTTGAAACATGAAATATACTTAAATAGTGAAGGTGTTGAAATGGTCTACAAAAGTGCTGAAGTAATCTCCGTAGGCGCTAATTCAAAACACCTATAAGGAAACTGTCAAAAAAATATAAAACATAGTAAAAAATAGCATCCAACAACCTCTAAAAATATTAAAAAGATAGTGAATTAGACAAACAAGTTGTTAGAAAACATCAAAAAATGAGAAAATGTGCAAAAACACCAAAAAAGTTAATAGAAAAACATAGTTAAATAGGGTTGTTGAAGCAGTATGAAAGGAGTTGAAGCAATGTAGGTGCTAAAATAGGATACATAGGTTCTGATCCTGCAAACAAAGGCACTAAAACATAGTTAGAAGTGTTATTCCGCTACTTGCAGTGTAAAATTTCACAAAACTCAATTTTTGGTTAGTTTCAGGGATGTGGGTCCCATTGGGCGTGCCAAAATAAAGATGATGAAACGGATAAGAAACATAAATATAAAGATAATATATAAATAACACACAATTACCTTGCATTTTATCTTTCTCACCTTATGGATTGAGCTGAAGTAAATGCACCCATGTCTACTTGATGTGCTCCTTTTGATATTATAGTTGTTAGGAAAAGGTGTGTTGTACACCTTGCAATAATGTATTTAATGTAATTATTCTTGGGGCCACTTTATGTTGCATGTAATATTGGGACATAAGTTAAGTTGCTAAAATGTAATTATTTAATATTGGGGAAAATAAATAAATAAAGTACCCAATATTAAATAAGGGGACATGGTTTTGTAATCTCATGGTTTTAGTCACATGGTTTTGTGTAATACCACTTGGTGGTTTTGTGAGAGCTTGCTTCTATAAAAGCAACCAAAAGGTAGTTGTTTAGGTTGAGCAAGTTTGCATGTTAGCTCTGGTTGGCATCTATGAGGGTTTGAAGCATGGCATGGGATGTGTGGTTACATGCTTGTTCACATGGATTGCTTGGAGAGGGATTGATGCTTTTGGTGTTCATGGAGACTTTGAAGATGTATTGTAATTTTTATTGCTGAATAATATATGAGAGATGGATGCTTTTGGAGGTTGGGTTTTTTCCCTCTTGAGGGTTT